>BFEA01000624.1:374126-390564 GCA_003427395.1 Chara braunii | reverse complement strand
GGAAGTTTCCCTGTAGGGAAACAAGCTGGGGCCTGTAGGCCCTGTCAGAAGGAAGCTTCCAGGCAAGAGCCTGGAAGTTTCCCTGTAGGGAAACAGGTTGGGGCCTGTAGGCCCTGTCAGAAGGAAGCTTCCAGGCAAGAGACTGGAAGTTTCCCTGTAGGGAAACAGGTTGGGGCCTGTACAGCATGTAACACCATCTGTGGGCGGGTGAAAAAAGGTAGGCCCCGCCCCCTGTAACTAGCAAAAGAAGCTAGCCCGAAGGCAGGTTGGACTCGATCCTAGGTCCTCTACGTATTAGTCTGTACCTATACCTACTGGGCTAGCTCCTAATTCAATTTTACTAGGAGCTAATCTGCCCTAAGTAGAGTACAGGGTCTAGTTCTATTAGTACTTTAAGGCCTGCAGCCTACCGTAGGGGAAACTCAGGCCACCGTTGGCCACGGCAGCCCATTACCACATGCTAGGCCCCTCCTTTCTAGTTGCCCTGGCCGCATGGCCAGGATCTTTATTAATTTCTATCTTTATTTTAGCCTGCGGGGAGTGGTTCCGTTGTCTCGCTTGTTGCATCTCGTGCGACTGTTCCGTTTTTTGACTAACCTTCCGACCTTTGTGGACGGAGGTTTTATCTACTAATCACTTTGCAGTCACTGCACATGCCGGAATGACGTGCGCGGTCATACTAATTTTTAATCCACTAACCCCCGTCGGCTCTGTATGCGTTGCGACGACGCAGATGAGCATTCGAAATTCTTATCCCCTAACTCTTGCCTGCGCGTGCCATGTTTTGGCCTTTGCGGTTTCTAACTTTCATGACCATAATGGTCGAGGGTTTTACCCCAGTTTCTGTTTTTAGCCGACCCCATTCTAACAATTGGTGTCAACATTATGTCGACTGTAAAATCATGAGCGGATACCCTTGTAAGGGTATCAGCTTCGACAGTCTTCCCAGACCCCATTAAGCGACGTCCCCGTCGCTGGGGAATCTAAATGCAAACAAAAGGCCTTCTGACGCGACAAGTTGTCAAAATCCGATTTCCCTGGACGAAGTTGTGGCTTGAAGACCCTCACTATCTTCCTTGCCGCGTCCATACTGTCAGGATTTCAACCTGGGTCTCCCACATACCAACAATTGCAATACCAAAGAAATATTATTCCATATGACTCAAAGTTGGGATACTGAATCTGTACTACAGTTACGGAGGTCACCACGGAAGATAATGATAGCCTCTCTCCTCAACTTTAGACTTTATTGTCAGGATCTCGTTGGGTGTCCAAGGAGTTAGGAATCATAAATGAATCCTACCCTTAGGACGAGGGTCTCAACCTTAGTCAATTTTTTCCGTCCCACCCGAAGTCTAATGCGAGGGGATCGGCAACCTTAGTCTCAACCCACCACAGTCGGTTGATCAGGCCTGATCTGTGGCCCACCATGTTTGTTAATCTTATGGTGATACCTGTATTGCTTACGCAACAGAGGATGATTACCTCCTATCAAATATCTAGACCTGACTCTCGATCCCCCCGATATCTACCTGAACTTGATACTATCATTGGGGAATCCTTCCCCTCAAGTTTAGTCCCAGGCCGTAATCGGAAGGCCCGCTGCCTGGTTATACTTGGTCAGTAGCCAACACTGGGAGTTACGTCCCAACGATGCCAATTTTCCACCATAGGCTTGGTAATTTTAAGTCCCTCAGACAACCTCCATAAGTGGATGAACGATGATTATTTAAAAAATACACATATGAAATTCAAATTCGACCAGATAAAAATTCATCTCCCCTCATCAGTTGTCTTTGAATGGGTGAATAAACCCATTGAATATGAAAGAAGCAATATCAATAAGAATGATTCAACATGATTGAAAAACTTGTCTCTGATCGAGGGGCACTGTTAGAGTCACTTAGGGGTCGTGCCTACCAGACCTCGATCACAGGCTGAATAGGCACACGTCTCGGGGATCTTTTTCAAAAAGTCAACCAAAATATCCATAAAGAAAGTATAAAGTATGCTTTTGACCCCTTGTCTTGTCAGAAGGCAGAAAAAACATCCATTCTATTCATAACATATATTTCTCTGATTCACAGGGTTTGTCAGATGCAAAATAACTTTGACTTTTTCATACCCTTTATAGGGTCTGCTTCAAAAATAATCATAAATGACTCATCGTAGGTGCAAACCAACTTTTGCAAAACTCATTTCACCTTGTCACTTTTAAATACTTAGGCGTTTTTCTGAGCATCCTAGTTCAAGATCCGACATCACAGACAACACTCATATCCAAAATATACATTTCTCCAATCAAAACCCAAACACTGGACCAACTGAATTGTGAAAGTGCAAAGTGTTCAAGTTCCCCATACGTATACCTCGTGACTAACTTAGGATAGAGAAGCTCAACTGAATACAAGAGTATATGTCAAAAATTGATTCCTGACTGATGCACAGATCCTCAAAATGAAATATACGTTTGATCTTCCCTCAACTACTAAAGTACAAAATGCGGAGTCAGAATAATATACATGACCTCTTAATCCTAGCAATTGTAAAAGACACATGTTCTATAATAAAACTGACGAGAACACTCCATCAGATGCTCGCAAAAAAAGAGAGAATATCAAGCTGACCATATTGCCTTCTTCACCCTCAACCCCTAATATACAATGCCTGTTTGAAAGAACTTCAAAACTGTCTTATTCTAATCTTTTATGGTGAGCCCTAACTGCTCATACAACTGGACCCTGAACCCTCTCTTGGATTTCTTAATCAGATTTTCCTTCTTATCGATGAGCCTACTGTTCTCATCGAGGTCAACTAACCCTTTTGCCCTATCTATCTTAAATCCAGAACAATCATCCGTCCTGTGGATTCCCTTCATACAGTACCAACATAACTTCTTCTCTTCTTCCTTTGATTTCTTTGCAGATGATGGGATACCCTCTGATGCTGTCTCAATTAAAGTCTCAAGGTAGGATATCTTCCTATCCTGCTCTACTCTATTATCAGTCAGTGATGCTCTTCCAGCATCCTCATCAGGCAATGTGACAATTCCAACCATCAACCCCTTGTCATAACTACTATCATCAAATCTCTTCCCTTCTTCTTCCACCCTTGTTTTTTTTTCTTTGTTTTCATCCTTCTTAGCATCCCATTCTTCGACCTTCACCTGAATATCCCCTTCTTGTCTTTTCAAAACTTCTTCCACTTCCTTCCAATGCTTCCATCTCTTTTCTCACTTTTCACTCTCTTGCTTCCTTTCGTTTTTCTCCGCTTCAATCGCCTTGCCTTGCTCACTGACCTTTGCTTCCAACTTGCCAACTTCTTTTTTCAACCTCTCCTTCTTCATCTTTTCTTTCTCCACTTCTTTGCTTTTGCCGTCAAGGGCAGTGCTCAGCGCTTCCATCTTTACTTCCAGCTTTTTCTGCTTAAATTTTGCATTTTCTATTTCAGCCTTCAATCCTTTTATCTCCTTCTCCATTTTTGTTCACTGCACGTCCCTTTTTTCCTCCCTTGCTCTCAACCTCTGAATTTTTGTCAGAATTTCAGGAACATGGCTCGCTACCCCTTGAGTGAATAATTATGTTTTCTCCCTTATCCTTTCTTGGAGTTCCTGAATAGGGACTTCCATTTCCCTTTTTCTTTCCTCCTCCATTCTCTCCAATTTATTTGCCACTTCTGCTTCCCCCTCAAGGAGCCACTCACAATCTTTACCAAGCATTTCATGTAATCGAACTAGTCTATTCATATCAGTCGCGAGTTTAGAACTGACTATGGTCTCAGAGAGTAATACTCTTTCCAATTTCAAGCTCCAGGGTGCGTCGGGAGGCAACTCCGCTTAGCATGACCACAGTTTGATCCCTCCATTCCTTGTTTTATTTTTCTCTTCTCTGTCTTTCCTCCTTTGTCCACCTCCTTGGGCCTTGTTCTTTTGGAGGCTCAACAAATGCGGGCATTTCAGCACCCCCAGATGACCCTGCTTCTTCAACCTTTTCGTCGTTCTTTTCCTTTCCTTTTTTTTCCTTCACCCTCTTGTTTCCCTTTTTCACTTCTTCAGTCTTGCCCCGACCTTCTTCTTCCTTATCGTCATGTTCCTTCCTTTGCGTCTCGTCCTCTTTCCTTGAGTCATCCCCATCTTGAATCCTATCCTCCTCATTCTCCTGTTGAGGAGTTGTAGTATTTCCCTCATCCCCCTTCTGAGCTCTTCTTTCCATTTTATCTCTCATTTTTCCAATCCACAATCCCTGCTCCCGAAGAAGTTGCTTTTTTTTCTGTCTCTGCACCTCCCAGGGATAGGCCTTTCTCATCTTGACAAGGAAGCTCCCCCAAGTATCCGATTCTTCCTTGATCTTTTTCACTGCCTAATACTCCCTCGGTGTTATCCTCCTCATCACTTGTTCCAATATGTTCCTTTCACCCCACCTTCTTTTTTCTTAGCAAAGGCGGATGCTGTCCTCAAAATCCTCCAAGTTGGTGTCATCGAAGATGATATTATCGTCAATTTCATCCCTCGTCAGATCCCCATATCTCGCCCACACACCAGCTTTGAAATCCATCCATCCCAGACAATCTAAGGCGATCTCGTCTATCACTTCATTGCACTCCCCCAGTCCTGCCACCTGTTCAAGCATGGTCCGAGTACTCCACTCTCTCCTGAAGGCATGCTCCTCAAATTCTCTCAGGAAGATCCTCAAATTGTCCCCTTCCTTGTAAATTGGCATTCCATTGGAATCCTTAGTTACCAGCTGCGTCTTCTTTTGCCCTTCTCTTCCAGGTGTTGTCCCGGAAGGACCCGCCATCCCTCCCTTCTATGCCATGGCTGCCTGTTTTCCTGGGTCAAGCCTGCACACAGAAAAGAAAAGGGAGTGACAGATAAAGGAAAAAGTTAGCAGCCGGTTAACAACAGACTTTTCGCAAAAGACATGTCACAGCAAAGGATCCACAAGATCATCAGGCTTTTCTTTCATCTTTTATCAACTCACCTCCTGCCTCATTTTGAACTTCTTCAGCCTAGATCCGAAAATTCAGTTTTTTCTTGGTGTTCCATCCATCTCTTCCGGCTCATAAGCTTCATAATTCCCTCTACGCCTGACTCTGAAGGGCCCCAACCATCTTTTGTCCAGCTTCCTTGACCATTGCTTCTCGAGTGAGGAGTCGTACAGCAGTACTATATCTCCGATTTCCAATGGTTCATCTCTTACGCGCGAATATCTATCCCACCTTTCTTTGTCCCTTCCACGACTGTCAGTCACTCTCTCCACTGCTTCCTGTACCCGTTCTTCAGTAATACTGACCTTCCTGACCCTCATGTCAAGCAATTCTTCCAGAGGCATATCATTCTCGAAATCCTGCCTTCGCCACGTCTTTAAGAAACTCTCTATAGGAAACATGGCATGTCTTCCATACCACAGGGTTGCAGGGGCATAACCTGTGGTTCTCTTGACTGTGATGTTCTCGACAAAAAAACCGTTCTTAGGAACTTGGACCACAGGTTTGGCTTCCCTGCTGTCCACTTTGCCAGCAAATTGGTGATCGTACTGTGCCCTCTTTCAACAGGCGCATTCGCCTGCGGATGTGCTCTAGTCGTGTATTTGGCAATAACTCCCAGATCATCCACCAACTCTTTCACTTCCCCACACGTAAACTCTGATCCCCTGTCCATCGTGAATTCTACTACGAAAGGATATTGGAGGTAATACTCTTTGATGCACTCTGCCAAGACTGCTCCCGTCTTGGTTCGGATGACGTTTCCATCAACAAATCCCGTGAGATTATCCCGTGCATCAAAGATATAATTATAGCCTCCTAGTCCCGAAGGCATTGCTAGGAGATCCAGATGGATCACTGCCCCCACATCCTTGATATATCTCGGATGTAGGGGTTCCTTGCACCTGATTGAAGATCTGATTTGGTAGGGGACGCACGATTCGTAGTACTTTCGGATCATTCCATACATACCCTCCCAAAAGTACAGCTCGGTCACCTTCTTGATGGTAGTGGCGAAACTCCTGTGACCTCCTACGGGTCCATCATGCAGCACTGCTATCACATCGATCTGTCGATTCCTGTCACAAATGACCCTCCTAGGAGGTCCCCTTTTGTCCCTGATGAAGAGATGACCTCCCCTCACTATGTAATGATCTCTCATACGGAGAGTTTTCTTATCAACATCTCTTTCACGTTTATCCCCTAAGAGAAGAAGTCCCATTTCTGGGTGGAACCCATCATATTCTTCTTCCCGGAAATCCTCTGAGATTTCTCCTTGTTCAAACTCTTCTCCTTTCATCTCTTCATCAAATTCGAAATCATCCCCCAACACTATCTCGTCTGCCTTTACTACCTCTTCGTTATTGTCAGCCTAAACTTGTAGTAGTGAGTTGACGAGGTAATGTATTCTCCCCATTGTTAGCAGGTGCTGATCTACCTGCTTCGTTCCTGCCTTAATTGTTACTGGATCGTTAGTAAGTCTGTAGGTTTCTGCCAGAGCCAACTCCTCCATCCACTCTCCATTCCTTTCTCCCCATGGGTCCTCTTCATTGAAAGGTTTCAATACCAGCCCATCGATCTTTACAAAGGTTGCTGGGGCGTACCACATGGATTTCCCTCTTCTTGCATCCCTATCATTAACACTCAGTCTCCATGAATTCACATGGAGCTGCATATCATCTTCATCTAGAAATCCATCCACTGGTGGAGTCTCTTCCTTTGCATCCCCAGGTTTTTCCCACTCTATTCTGCTTAATCCATCAACCCTGTTTTTATTCCCCGGGATATGTTCCAACTGAAAATCGAACATCCAGATATACGTGAGCCATCTGGTGATAGTGGGATTTGTGGGTGCGAAATTCTTGAGGGAATATATAAGGGTTGTTGGATCTATCCTTAGGACAAACCTTCTCCCATAGAGATAATGCCTAAAGATACGCAGGCAGTGCAGTACTGCCAAGGCTTCCTTTTTGAATTGAGAATAGTTCCGCTCAGTAGTATTGAGGGTTCGACTCTCAAAACGCAAAGGTCTTTCCTTCCCTTTCAGATCTGCCTGTATTAGGACTCCTCCCAGAGCTGTGGGTCCAACATCAGTCTCTACGATAAAGGGTCTTTCTGCAACAACTTCATAATTAGGGACCCCCAACACAAGACCTCCTTCTTTAAATTCTTCCTTCAAACTCTTCACCACTTGTTTCTGCTTCTCTCCCCATTCCCATTCCTGGTTCTTCCTAACCAGTTTCCTCACACGTTCAGTCTTTGCAGCAAACCGTTCGATGAAAATTCTCTAGAACCCGCACGTCCCAAGAAAACACATTACTTCGCTAATGTTCCTGAATGGCGTAGGTCATTCAAGGATCTTATTCGTTTTCTTGGTGTCTGGACGACGTCCTTGCTTGTTGCACACAAAGCCCAATATAGTAGCCTCACTCATGCAATGCCTGGACTTAGCCTCGCTAGCCGTAAGATTATATTTCTGTAACAAATCGAGTACCTTCCTGAGATTATTGACATGATCCCAGACAAACTTTCTTACGCCAGGCGCAACTTCTTGCTCATCTTTCACCATAGGGCCTTTTACTGCTAGATCATCGATGTATGGTTCAGTAATTTGTGGACTGATTGGCTGCATGACTCTCACCATACTCCTTTGCACCATGGCTACTGCGTTCGTCCATCCTTGGGGTGCCACGTTCATGTGAATCAATCCCCTCGGAGTGTGCATCGCCGTGATCGGTCTATCTGCCGGATACACTGGGAATTGGTCATAACCGGAGTACAGATCTATGAGCGAGATAATGGACCTTCCAACACAGGCTTCAGAGAGTTGGTCGGCGTTAGGAAGCCATCCGGCATCCCTAACCATTACCGCGTTCAACCTTTGCAAATCTTGCACCCACCTGAGTACTCTATTTGGCTTGATGAAGCAGAACCATGGCGAGGCGTAAGGTCCGCCAGAGAATTCTGCTACGTGAGAACTAATCTTCCCGTCAAGGTACTCTACCACCCTTCTTTGATCATCGGGATTTGGATAGCTGGCTCCTTTAACATTCCAAGGTTGATGCGAGACTGTGTGAATTCGGATCATCCCTATCTTGTTCACATCTAGCCTTCCCCTCTGCTTATCGTTGAAGGCATAGGCGCTGTGTTTTTCCTTCATTAAGTCAACTACTAACGCTCTCTCTTGCTTGGTTAAGAACTCAGGTTCACCAATGATCAGGTCTTTCTCAGTCTCCTCATTGATACGACAAGATTCTGCTTCCCATTTCTTTCTCATTTGCCTAATCAATTCTCGTTCCTGCTTATAGTATACTCCCTCCTCATGTGTCACTAAGACTGGAACGGGGTGACTCTTTTTGTCTACCGTCTTGTACCTCCTCTTTCCCCCTTGCTTGAGCCCACCCCTAAGAAATGCTGGCCGCATGCTTGAGCATAGGGTCCTTGCACTTTCTCTTCCCTAGGGGGTGGCCTGTACACCAACTCCATCCTCCCCCCTTCAGGGAAATCATACAACTTATCAGCTAATGCTCGAATGACCTCTGGTTCCGCCATATCGTACGCGGATACCATATACATGGCTTGGTCGATGTTGGCCAGGCTCAGGGCTAATCCTCCACTCTCTTCCTCTTCCTCATCCTCATCAAGCCCCCACTCTAATTTTCTCCTTCTGTTCTCAGCTTCCTCGAAGGTATATGACCCAGCATTGAGTCGGTTCTTCGAGCTATGAGGGTCTGTGTTCTTACAGGTAATGACCTCGAAATTACCATGAGCGGGGTCACATAAAATTACGTACGTGGTCTCGTCATGCTTGTTCATGATTAGGGACTCTGTTCGCGACAAGAAGGACCTTCCAAGTAATATAGGAAGATCCAAGGTAGACATTATGTAAAAGCATGATCAGACCCTGACGCTTCCAATTTCCACAACTACATTTGAGGCAATCCCTACGTATCCTGATTTTCCACTAGCCCCATTGAGGTAACCTGAGTCCCTCCTATCGATCTCCAACCCTAGCATCTCAACCGTTTCAAGATTCATAATATTCATCTCTGCTCCCGTGTCCAACATCCCAGGGCATCCTTTCCCTCTGATATTGACATCTATGGACCCTGTCCCCACAAATTTTCAATCCATCTTACTCGCTGCCACAGTCCAGTTGGCTTCCTTGGGGATCAGGTCGCCTATCCTTACCGTATCTACTCTCTTTCTTGCTAGTTTAACTTTTACCATTCCCTGAGCTTAGGTGCAGTTGCCAAAATCTCTTTTAAATTTAACTACTCATTATGTCCCTCAAGAAGCTTATTTACCAGATTCTCCAGATCAACTCCTTCTTCAATCGACGTCTGGTACTTCCATTTCTTCTTCGACTTCTCCCCAACTTTTTCCTTTCCTTCCTTACCATCAATCTTCCGCCTTTTAGCCTTCAACTCAGCCTGTTTGTTCTCGTCCTCCTTAGGCAACTCATCACGTTTCTCATCTTCCTCTATTTCAATAGAGGTTCCCCCTTGAGGTGGTATATGACCCTGCGCTGGTTCCTTAGGCACGTTTCCTCCTTTATGTCTTCGCGCAGTATGAGGAACAAAGTTCCTCAGTGCTTGGTAAGCAGCTTCCCAACCAGCCGCCAGAGTAGCTCTTAATGCTCTGGGGTTAGGAGCTCTAGGCTCGTCATTTTCTCCTTCTCGACCCATTGTGAATACGTGCGACACCCTCATTTCCAAGTTGCTTACCTCTTCGCAGATGTCAGACATTTTCACATTTAACCTACCCATCTTATCTATCATGTCTTCCATTCTTCCCAGGGTGTCCCTTGCTGACTCTCTAACTACAATATCTTCGTCTGGCTCAATTTCGACTAGCGGCGTATTCTCTTCTTCCTGGCTAATCCTCACTCCTTTCTTCAACTGGTCACTTAGTTCATCAACTTCCTCCACCCAGATAAAAGGGTCTTCCTACTCCTGCCATATACGAAACATGGCAGGGGCGCTGGGTCCAAGCCCTGCAACTCTAATGGCTTCTTTTCTCGTGCCCCCAGGAATGTTTAGATCGATCTTATCTCCTCTCTTATCGAACACATCACTGTCGATGCTTGATGTGATCAAGCCATCTTGCTCATCCATCCTCCTAACATGACATCTCCTTACTGTATGTCATTTTATCGTACAGTGCGTACATACGCACTCGCTGTAGTCTGTCCATCCTCTTCCGGCCCCTTGACCATTCCATTGGTCGTCACTCCTTCCAAACCCTCTACTGTAATTCTGGTTATAGCCTTGACCGTAACCTTGGTCATAACCTTGGCTGTATTCTTGTCCAATTTGATTAAAGTTTGACTGATTGAAATTCCCAGTCTGATTTCCTCCTTGATTTCCCCAATTCCCACCTTGTCCAGCGTTTCCTCTTCCTCCGAATCCTCTTCCTCCATTGCCATTTCCTCTTCCTCCATTTCTCCCTTTACCGTGTCCTTCACCGTGTCCCTGTCCTTGGAATTGACCTGGGTTACCTTGTGGCGGCAGAGTCTGTTGTGGCAATCCTCCGTTTCCTCCTTGCCCCTGGGATGGTCCCACCCCAGCTCCTTGAACCTGGGGTAAGTTTGGATTCATCCCAATTTGTCCAAAACCCGGCCATTGATTCCCGGGGTAATATTCTGGTAATGCCCCCATAGGAACCACCACTGGCTATGGTCCAAATGGAGGAACCGGGGCTGATGTTCCTGCGACATTTGTTCCCCCAGTCTGTTGTGAACTTTGTCCCTTTCCTGTCCCTTGTTTCTTTGGTGTCTGGTTCTGGTTCTGCTTTTCGACCTTCTTGCCTCGCGTTACCGTTTCAGCTTTCGCTTCCCCCTTACTTCCATCACTCTCCTCCTCATGTCTTCTCTTATTCGTCACTTGTTCAACTGCCATCACTTTTCCTGACTCCACTTTGTCCTTCAACTCCTTTAGTTGAGTGACCATACTACTCAACACTCCCCCTAAGGCTAAGTCAGCACCTTGGACGATTCCTATTTCCTTTCTTCTCTTCCTCTCCATCTTTATTTGATGGTGGAACACTTGGTCCAGGTCTGCAGATGCCAAATTCTTCTTTATGGTTTCCCATGAAGTCTTTTTCCCTCGTGCTCCTCCCCAGGTCAACTCCATAGTCTCGTATCCTGAAAACTTTTCCAGAAAAATGACACACTGCATTTCTTCCGAAAGCCCCGGTACTCGTTTCGCCATTTTCTCAAAAGCTATTGCAAACCCCCCTATCGTGGTGAAGTCATTTCGGTTGATGTTATAAAGCTGGTCGATTGTCAACAACCCGTCTCCCAACTTATATTTCCTTTGCATCTTTACTTTAAAATTATCCATGTCCCCTCGGGCATCGGCTACAATTTGTTCAACGTCGGGGCGATATTCCCACCACACATATTCGAATAACTGGGCGAACTTTTTCGTCGGCGTCAGTCGATTGAAGACCTGCTCTAGCAACTCAAGCCAGTGCGACACTCTCTCTCCTTGGAATGAAAAAAATTATATCCGAGGAAGTTGAGACCTCCTGACATTTCTGCTGTCCAGTAATCGTGCGATCTCGACCGCCGTTATGGGCTCTGCCTCGTTTGCGTCTCCCATTTTTTTCGCTTGTTCTTAGTGAATCTGTGTTACATAGACAAAAACGATGGTGTTTCGGATTAAATTTTTGATCGTCTCACTCTTTTTCCCTTTTAAAATTTTCCCCCTTTTTATCCCACATACCATTTAAGACTCCCCGCATCTCCATTTCTAGTTCATGATCCCTTATCAACCGTCACTCACTGTCTTTCCTAACCAGTGTCCCTATCCTACTTCTAAATACCCAAGTCCGGCTTTTTCCGTCAAAATTGATTCAGGTCACCTTCTTTATCAACCCATCCGTCCAACTTCTTCAACGGATACCCAGTCGCCCGTCCAGGAATCATATACCATTCCAAACATAATGGGGATGCTATCAACATACGCCCTGATTTTTACTTCGGCCTTGAGCTGTTTCGAGTATGTTTGTCTTGGCTCCATGAAGTAAACGCGGACGTAAGCGTTAACTATTGACATGATTTCTTCGAAATCCCTATTAGCCAATTCGGGCCCCATTTCCAAATATAGGCAGTAGAGAGCTTCAGGCGTGAAAAATTCACATCCCCCCTGAGCTGCCGCTCGAGCTACTAGGGCTGCTTGCTCTACATTTATGTGCCCATTGAAGACTTCATCAATGATGAAGTCTGGAAGAGTGACTATTATATAGTCGGAGGGATAAACGAAGTCGACTGCCCATCTTGCTTCTATCATAAAAATCACAGGCCCGAATTCCCCCCAGCTCGTTTCTCGGATCTTTTCTTCGAGAATCGTCCCAGTGATTAGGATGTATCGTGATAAAGGCTGACTGTGTTATATTGCCAGATCTATCACGTGCATCCTCCATAGATGCGATGAAAGATAAAATGTCGCCCGCACTATTATACTTTAATGATCGAGAGTGTGCCCCATCTCCACCCAAACAAACGCTTCTGGCCCGATCGAGGTACCCCACCATGCGGTGATCTTCTCTTCTCTCTCGCTCAGGCTTCTAGGCAGGGACATTCTCAACCCTTGCGGCGTGCGAACGGGGAGTTCCACCCCGAATTCCTGAATGGCATACGACATTTTTAGGATGATCGTTGGCGGCCAGAGTGATACAAAAATGAGAAACAGAAGGCACACAACATTTATATGTAAGTCCTACTGACATGTCCTCTCTCCATATTTTTTTTTTTTGCTGACTTAAATTTCTTACCCTAACCTTCTTTTCATATCACATTCTTACCTCTTCTCAGAACTTAACCCCCTTTCTTCTTCACTGTTTCTTCTTAGTTTCACATTTTCCCTTCTTCTCTTCTTATGCTCTTCTTGCTTCCTTGTCACCTTCTTTTGTCATTTCTAGAATACAAATCCCCTTTCTGCTTCTCCATCTCTTCTACCGTAACCCAATCCCCATACCAAAAATTATAGACCAAGCCAAACATGGCGGGAATACCGTCCACGCAGACCCCCGAGCTTACTTCTTCTTTCAACTTTTTCCAATACCCAAATCTTTCTTCCATATGGTATGTTCGGGCATATGCGTCGACGATGAATAGAATGTTGTTGAAATCATTATTGGTTAATTCTTGCCCCATTTCCAGGTATAAGCAGTAAATCATATGAGGAGTGGAGAAGTCATATCCTCTATCAAGTACCCTTAGCGCGGCTTCAGCAACCAACTCCACCCTAGCCTGACCACTAAACATCTCATTGATAACGAAATCAGGGAGTGTAGTTCTAATGTAACGAATTGGCAGAATAAAAGTTTTGGCCGGAAGCATTCCGGCTTCCCTCCTAAACTCTCCTGCTTCCTGCAATCGACTCTCTCGGATCCAAATGTTGAGTGCGGCTTCTGCTATCACAGTAAGTTGTAGCAGATATCCTTCTTCCCCTTGATTAAGATGACCCTGCCATAGGCGAGTGGATAGGTAAATAACGACTCTCACCCTATTGCACTCTTCTATCGTATCCCAACTTTTCTCCACTCACATGAATGCTTCAGCCCCTAGCGTGTGGCCCCACCATGTGTCGCAAAGTTCAACCCTGCCTTTCCCTTTCGGCAGCGTCATTTCCAATCCTTCATTGTTTTTGACGGGTGTCTCGACTTTGGAAACCTGTTTTGCATAAGACATCTTGATCAAATTCTGAAAACCTGTCGCAAGGGCAAGCCAAAGGACAACTTATTCAATGTACTGCTTTAGTCACTAATTTTTGGGTGCCCCTACTATGGAATAGCCTGACTTAGAAATAAGTACTATTTTTGCGTAGCTTTTCCTGGCATACCCCCTTTATTCTTTAGCTTCTCTTAACCTGACCTTTATAAAGATCATGAGGGTCCAAATTACCTTGTCTCAATTTTACTCAGATGGATTTTCATCACGTTGAGAAATTCCTGTCTTTACCTATCTTACTCCCCTTCCTTTGATGATCCCTTTATATATCAAGTACGAGACTATCCTGCAAGTTCTTCAATGCGATATAAAGGGTAACCCTTTCTACCGCACGGTTCTTGCCCCTATCCCATCAGACCTAATTTAGACGAAGGCTTATTCCCCCACAGACATTCCCCACCAATACCCTGTCTCGGGCAGACGCCACCCTTTTCTACTCCACCTATAACACAATCCTGCCCATGTTTCTTTCATTTAGCTAGCAGATTTCAGTCTATGACTTAACTAGTTTCCTTCTTATCTTATTTCGTCACCCTATCCAACCCTTTAGATCCTTATATAATCTTTTTATACAATAAGTAGGATACCAACCTGCAGATCTCTATCTGACATAATATAAATAACAAGAGTGATATACACATCCTCCTATCAGGAGGCGCAGACTGTGCGACCACAGGAGGGTCACGTACGCGAGGTGCTACTTGGGGTCCTTGTTGGTGAGAATGGGGAAGGACAACCAATTGTCATTCTTGAGACAACTGGTAAGGGCTATGATGCGGGCGGCTAGGCGGTTCGAAGCGTGGCGGAGACTCTCCGTAACGCCTTGCGTACCTATACAAATAGTAAGCCGTTTCCTCAGGGTTCGGGGTATGCATGCGCCTCTCCTCCCGATACCTCCTTGCCCTCAATCCTTCCTCCTTCTCTTCTGACCCTTCATCATCTTCTTCCCAGTTTTCTCATTTCTTAATCAAATCTATAGGCCTTGCAGGTGCCTTCCCTTGTCTGGCGCCTCTTCCTCTACCAGTACCGGTCCCACGACCTTTAGGTGCCATATTTATTTAACTTTTACTATAAGCTGGGTGATCGTACCTAGGTATTATTAACCTATACCCTACACACTGACTTATTGACTACTTGTTACGAACAACGTGAGTCACCTTATTTCCGCTTTGACCCTTAGTCAATTTTGACTTCGGTAATTGTCGTTTTGCCAAGATCTTGCTTTACCCGAGTTCGTTCTCTAAGGACCTCGGATAGGAAGCGAGATACCCGGCAACGGCGCCACCTGTCGCGCTCGGCGGTCCTGTACCCCTCTGGGAGCGCTGAACCGTACGGTCGTGTCACGCAGGATTTATTTTCGCAGAACAACTTGTCACCACTCCAACCGTGCGCGCGTGCTGTACTTCTAACGACGCCCTGCGACAGGTCGGGACGTCGCGAGGTACAACTTACCTCTACCCGAGGGGCTGTCACCACCCTCAGGTAGACGTATCCCTGCTGAGCTACCGGCCCACATGCGAAGGCTTTTACATGCCAAAGTAGAGGTAGGTCAGCCGAGGGCGTTTGCTCGATCGCTCTAGCATGAAATGGGTTACGCGCGGTAAGACGCCTATGACTGACCCGTTAGATATTCAGGTCGAACTTAGAGACGGTCGTCTATTCCCGCTTCTGTTCCAAAGACACATTCTCCTTCTGACCGTTATGTTCAAAGTATCGAGAACTCTTGTCACTACCAAAGATAATATAGTCCCCTCAACGTACGACTGATCATCAGATAATATATAAGACTTGATTATGAATAGTGAGGCATTACCGTTGGGAACCCTTCCCACTTTCACAAGTGCTGAGTGTCCAAACTCTTCACGATGTCAATTCCAGTCCAGCCCAAATCATGCAAAAAACAGACATGTACAACATAATGCAAAGACAGTTCACATGCCATGCGCTAACGGCGTCAACCATCAACCATTGACATTGTCCCGCACTCCCCAAACCATGCATGACAGCTCTATCTTTCCTGAGATGCAAGCCCAACCCCCTCACATTTATTCAAAGGACCCTTGAAAGCGACGAGGACCATTTAGGCAACGACCACAGGTGACAGTTTTACTGACCACAGGGTTTGATTTTAGATGTAGGTATCAAGTCAAGGTGGAAAAAAGTTGAATCGGCAACGACCGACCTGTTATCGAGTGATAACAGAAAATTGAGTCCTTTATGTAGGACTTCCCCTTCAATTTGCAGTAGACCAAAGCGAAGACTTGCATACACACAGGCCAACAACGATTCAACATCCCATCTTGACTTYCTACCTATTGATATCTAAGGGTCAARCCCTTAGATCTRGTTCGTGAACTTTGGGATCAACAACCCAAAGTCTAACCCCTAGCTTCCATCTACCCTGAGTCGTCTGTCACTCCTCCTCCTTTYATTTCAAGRAGTTTMTTTGCCTATGTTTCAAGTTGTCCCAGGGAAACTCATACTTCCCCTCCTTTCAGTCCTTACATTTTCTCTCATGCGGATAAGYACACTCTTTGGTGCTTATGCGGTAATCTGGCCGAGATCAACTCAAGCCAGTGGCGGTTTCTCCATTAAACTGTGGCTACACGGGGTGTCTTCTTTCTCTGATTCCTTTTACCCGCGGCGTTCGTCTTCTCTTGCGTTCCTTTTTAGGAACCCTTTGGAGTCGCTCCCGATGGAGCACCCCTTTTCCTTTCT
>BFEA01000624.1:359560-371482 GCA_003427395.1 Chara braunii | reverse complement strand
AATCATATAGACCCAAGTGCATGACCGCCCACACCACCGGTGACCTCTCTTCCATGTTCCGGGTACGTATATCGTTACCCTCAGTCAGACCTTGATTATCCCAACTTAACACCTTACTTTTGAAGATCTCCCGCTTATCCGCTGTACCCCCTGGCGCCCAGTAGCCTGGCTATGGTCACCTACGCCTCGCTGTCCCATCTAGCGTGTAGGTGCCCAGGCACAATCTTTCGCGGCCTGGGTCAACCGTTTCAGCGCAGCTTGGCGGGGTTTGAGCATTTTCCCAGCCAGCTGATGTGCAGCAGGAGCCTGAATACCTACATACGGAAATGTTGAATCGGGCCTGAGATGAATATTCAGACCCGCCTTCACTTAGGGTGGTATTCTACTTGCTAGGGCCTTGGCCTAAAACAATGTGATGTCTGTTAGGGTCACTTGAGGGCTTAATCTTTGCAAAAAATACAATAATAATAATAATAATAATAATAATAATAATAATAATAATAATAATAATAACAATAAAAAGAACGATAACGAACTTCAGCAATCAATCAGCATCCTACATACGAGCCCAGATGGCCTTGGCCTCGAACCACCGGCAGGACTGTCCTATGAGTCCTACCAGATAAAAGCTCAGCAAAAGCTCACTGTTGACAATGCCGGACGAGTCTCATCATCATCAATACAGTACTGAAACGGTTTTCACCTTCTAGCAGTAACTGAAGCAGTATCCAGGGTTTCATCCCTAGACCCCAACCTTACCCGTGCACAGTAACTGTTCCGTCCCGTAGCGCTGAACCCACGATCTGTGTATCCCCATTAGTCGAGTGGTTGTCACAAGGTCCGTGAGCACCATTGCTTGATTTGTAGACCTGTCGGGTAGGAATCCTGACCAGATCAAGCGGTCGCAGCTGTAGCAGTCTCAAAGGTGCAGACCAGAACAATAACAAATAGTACAAGATAGTGTAGCGGAAGACTTAGATACCAATGATCCGATCAATTGATATCACAGTGCGGCCCCAACATCATCATCGTCACACGGTGTGAATGTGTGAAGGGCCCTGGCGCTTACTCAAGAAGAATGCGCCAGTCCCTGTTATGCACATACGAAGAGAAGGGGAACAGACGAAAGGAAGAGGAGAGATAGGAATTTCGTCAACACCAAGTCTTTGTCACTAAACCCAAATAATCCCTCGTTGCTATGTCTGAGTCAAAGGTCGAGTCTGGGTCCGATGTCCCCCAAGCCCTATTTCTTTCCCCTCATAGATGCAGTGAAATCAGATATCGAGAGAGGGAGAAGAAGGAGATGGTTGACTGAGAAGAGGAAGAAGAAGAACTCTCTCTTACTGATACGAGCCAGATACTCACATGTGATATCGGTGCTATGCTGCAGGTACCCCGAAGACGAAGCTGGAGCAAGGGCACTGCAGGTAAGTATTTCTGGCCTTCGCCCAATCTCTCCCTCTCTGTTTTCTCGCGAGTTCTTCCTGGCCGACCCGCACGTGTTTGCTGTTGCTCTTCCCGCGGTGTTTTTCTTTCCCTTTCTGCCACACACCCGCATCACCCGTGTGCATTCCTCCACCATTACGCACACACTCCTTCTCTAACTGTGCGCGATCTTTCTCCACCGTACTTTCGCCTTCCTACCTCATCACATTTCCTCCTTCTGCATCGTACCCGACCATAATGTCGGTCAGGTTCCGTTCAATTGGGTAAGTCCCTCTCTCTTGCCCTCGTCTCTCTCCCACATTCCTTTCTCACTCTCTCTCGTTCTACCCACACATACATACCCCTTCACACACATTCACGCACACTCGTACAGACACCTAGGCGGTAGTGTATTTCTCCATGTTCTAGCGGTAGATTCATACTTTTTATTTTTTTATTTAGCCATTTATTATTTATTTTATATATATAAATAAATATATATATATAAGTATACAATATATATATACATATACCTTTGATGGAGGTTGCGTGTGATCGCCTTGGTAGGAGCACACACGCACACATTCATATACATACTTACACAAACATNATATATATACATATACCTTTGATGGAGGTTGCGTGTGATCGCCTTGGTAGGAGCACACACGCACACATTCATATACATACTTACACAAACATACAAACACAACCCAATAAAAAGAGATAACGAAAGACCAAAGGTGACCACAAAATGACTTGTCACTGTAAAACTATAAGGAATCATGCCAATAAGATTACAAAATCACAAAAAGTAAAGTAGATTCATACTTTTTATTTTTTTATTTAACCATTTATTATTACTTTATATATATATAAATATATATATATATATACCCCTCGTTTGTTGTCCTCTTCTCCCTCTCTGCCTACGGTTTACCGGGCAGTTCTAATTGACGATATATATATATATATATATATTATATACATATACCTTTGATGGAGGTTGCGTGTGATCGCCTTGGTAGGAGCGCACACGCACACATTGATATACATACTTACACAAACATACACACACAAGCATACTTACACACAAGCATACTTACACACACATCATCGATAGGGTGAGCAAAACGGAATGAATCTTCTGCTGATACGTGGAAACATACATTGCCACTTTCTGATTCATTCTTCCATCGATCCAAGTAGCGTGCGGCGAGCCGAAGGCTGGAGACTTATCTCTTTCTCCCTCTTACAGACACACACGCGCCTTTGTACTTAAACACATACTCATATCATCCGATAGTATGCCTGTAGATGCACGGGGGGGGAGTGAGATCCATTCACTCTCCTTCTCTTGTTGATGTAAGTCATCGACAGTCGAGGCGAGATCGTCGCTTACTCGCTCATACACACGTACTCCTACACTCGCATATACACATACGTAGTAATAGTAGTAGTAGTAGTACTGCAGTGTGCTTGTATCACACAACCCCTTTCGCCTCTATAATTATTAGTATGCTAATAAATGGTACATTTCCCCCCACTTAATGCACAGCGGCAGTAAGTTAACCACACAAAAGGATTGTCACATATTTTCAGCAATTTCTCGCAAATCCTTCACCTTTCCACGTCTGGCAACCTAAGTGTCGTACGTGTCTCTACTCATAACAGGGAAAAGCTCGACGTACTGGAGGTCGATGATGAGGAGGTCATAACCTGAGTGCTGTACCTGTCTCTACTCATAACCTGAGTGTATTTAGAGCATCTTAGCGACGGCCGATCTGACCATGAGTGCGTTGATGATGAGGAGGTCGATGATGAGGAAGTAGAGGAAGAAGTGGGGGAAGAGGAAGAAGAAGATGATGATGATGCAAATGACCGAGAGGATGCTGCAACAGAGGACGTCGGTGGGGGTGGCAGTGATGGTGGKGGTGGKGGTGGCGGGGGKGGTGGTGGTGGTGGAGGCGGCGGTGTGTGTGTGTGTGTGTTCAGGACTGATGGGCAATGCCCTCCGGAGCCCCCCAGCCCCTACATATATAAAACAAAAATAACAATGAAAATAAAAAAGAATAAAAATTGTCGGGCTCGGTCGATTTTGGACCACGCTCAGGCTCGGTACGGAGCGTTCGGATTCGGTCATCGAGCCCGAACGCCATGTTATGCAGCTCAGGAGTAGTGAGTACTGGTAGGTAGGTAGTGAACAGATGAAAGAGAAGAATATATATTATATAGTTGTTCCCCCGATAAGGAGAAAGGGAGGGGGGGGAATCCTCACAACAGTGAGGGGGGAGAAAACAT
Source organism: Chara braunii (assembly GCA_003427395.1). Taxonomy (NCBI): domain Eukaryota; kingdom Viridiplantae; phylum Streptophyta; class Charophyceae; order Charales; family Characeae; genus Chara; species Chara braunii. The sequence goes on along the minus strand of BFEA01000624.1, from coordinate 367,756 downwards.
GTAAAACTCCAGCTAGGCCGTTGGTTACACTGAGATAGGATGTTGGTAAGGCACGCAAGTGGCACTCAAGAGGCCTTGGGTTCAATCCCCATTGGCCTCATGTACCTTCCTGGGCAAGCTTGGCGCCCGCCACCTAGTTATATGTCGTTGGTCCCCCGAGCGGCATTGATCAGAAACTGCTGATGTTCGGTGGGGGGGAGGGGACCCGAGGGGAGGAACAGCGACTGACCCATCATTGCCATCAAGTTCTGGAGCTCATCAGCCTCGATGGCAAAATGGCAAAATGGATGTGCCAGCCAAAAGGAGGTCCGCCCCAGTTCGTTTGTTTGTGGCGTGTAGGTCGTATCCAGCGCTCGAGAAAAAGTGCCTCGGAAGTACTGGTAGTTTAAGAGCTCCAGGCATGAAGTGCAGCAAGTCATGCCTCGGAAGTACTGGTAGTTTAGGAGCTCCAGGCATGAAGTGCAACAAGTCAAGCATCTCCACCAAATAGCTGGACACAAAGCGCAGACGCTCTTCGAGCCTCTATGGTTTTATGACATGCTTTAGTTCGTCTACTGTTGCGGCCATAACTTTGACATGGTCTTAGGTCTAGGTATGATTTCTCCCTCCAGTCGTAGACATGTTTCCTACCACGAACATACAAGAAGGTCCAAACCTGGTTTAGACTTTAGTAGGATTGGGTTTCGACATGGTGTGGACACAATGCTTTAGAGGCAGAAATAGGTTTAGACATCGTTCCATCCGCATTTTTTATACCATGCATGTGGTACTTCGTCCAGAACTCCTTTTGTCATTTTCATTTAGACCGCGAGTATTTCCTAAAGTTGTGCCCGTTAACGCGCCACTGCACGATTTTAGGAAACGTACGGGCCACTACAGAAGCGCCCAAATTCATCCAACTAGAAACGTTTTTACTCTGTTTTTTCCTGCGGTCGATAGTTGGGCCAAGTACTGGTGGTTTAAGATAAATAACAGATGCATTTTTTATACCATGCATGTGGTACTTCGTCCAGAACTCCTTTTTTTTTCTTCTTTTTTTTTAGTTAAGGTCAATTCTTTATTCATGTGTGTCATCCTTGCACAGGGGCTATGCTAGTCTTCCATCTGTATCATTCTTCCAATACTTAAATTAACAGATGTCCCGAAGGACATCAAAATATTTATCGTACACATCTCATGTCATGTCCTACGTTATTTGATGCTAAGAACATGGTCAAGTATCATCAACAAATACACATAAGTGACTACATTACATTTTATATTTAATGTTCCATTATTTTATTCAAATAATTATTGTGGATTATCTCGCAGAGTAAATTAGAAAGAGATCAAGACCTGTCTGCCCGACAGTTTGCATATAATTTCCTCTTCGCTTTTGACTTCTTCTTCTTCGTCTTTTTTTGGGTGGGATTGTCAAGCATTTAGTATCTATGAAAGTGAGCAAATGATTCTGCATTTCCTCACATTTTTGTCACATATCTGAACATTTATCATGCATACATGTAACGCAGTAAACAAAAATGCAATTGCATCTTTGTGATATATATATATATTGTGTGTGTGTGTGTGTGTGTGTGTGTGTGTGTGTATGTGTGTGTGTAAGTCGGTTCCAGCTCCAAGGACAACAAAAATTTGAAAGATAGAAAAGAGATTGGTAGGATGGGGGTTCAAATTCGGCAATCTGTTTATTTCCCTTCGCATGATATATATATAGCCCCTCATTTGTTGTCCTCTTCTCCCTCTCTGCCTACGGTTTACCGGGCAGTTCTATTTGACGATATATATACAGGGTAACCAGTGTTTGGGACGGGCCGAACACCCAAACCCGAATGCCCGAACGTATGGGACCCCTTGGGGATGCATTCAGCCATTAGCATCGAACGCGGACCCAAAAAAAAAAAAAAAAAAATCTAAAAAAATCTAAAAAATAAAAAAATCTAAAAAAAAAATGTTATGAAAAAAATAAATTAAATAAGATTTGCCTGAGCATTACATCCAAATTCCTTACCAAATTTCAAATACAAATAAAATACGGAGAACAAATACTAATAATAAAAATAACAAAAAGTAAAAACAGAATTAAATTTAGTTAGTGCGCGAGCACGTTTTCGACACCACCATCTTTTGCGATTTTTCATTTTGTTTTGGCATAGCTAAATGTGTACTTCACATAATACAAAACCCACTAAAAAAATTTCAAAAAATAATAAAATTGTTTAGACCCCGAACTAAAGTGAAAGCAAAAAGTAAAAAGAAAAAGAAATGTGGGCGAGCAGGTTTTGACACCGCCATCTTTGGCGATTTTTAATTCTTATGTGGATGGGCCAAATGATGTCAAATTGTTTAGGCATGTACCTCATGTCATAGAGAACTCACAAAAAAAATTCAGGAAAAAAAAATATATTTTTAGGCCCCAAAATAGTTTCTGGAGTGGGCCGAACGTTGTCGGGTTTGGATCCCGTTCGGCACCCCGAACGCCCGTACGTACGGTACGTATATATATATATATATATATATATATATATATATATATATATATATATATATATATCAAATTTGTGTTGTCTTTGGAGCTGGAACAAAAAATAAATAAATATAAACAGTCTTCTTCTTCACTGTTGTGACGCACGTCCGCTTTGAACCCAGGATCTGTATGCACACTCACGGAAGGACCTTTCTGGCCGGTAGTTTAAGGCCTTTCTTTCCACAGACAGACACTATAGGTCTATGCAAGTTGACCCTCAAAAGTGACGTGTTTGGGCAAAACCTTCGTACAGAATTCATTAGTCATATTTTTGCTGCTTGGTCAGACTAGAGAGGAGCTCCTTTCAGCGCTGCTCGAGGAGAGAGACAGACAGACAGACACAGAGACTTGCTGTTCACTGGACAGTTTCTTGAGCGGATTGTTGGACTCGAATGTGGCTCGTGGAGGCAGGGCCTTCGATTCTTCATCACCTTTTGCTTGTTTGATCTGATTGATCAGCTATTTGAGATGTGCCTGTTCCATTCCGATTTCGTGTGCAGTTGCAATCGAGAGTGATCTCATCTCCTCTCATCTCAATCAAGTGTGTAAATAAGGTGATGGTTGGAAGTACTCGAGCTTCTGGAAATTCGCAACAGCGGCATCAGAGCTGGTAATGATCTTGACTTTGGACACGCGTTGGACTTGAAAAAAAAACGCATTCGCAAGTCAGATCGACTTGACATGTGACAAAATTTCGCTTTTTGTCCAGCGAAAACAAAGGAAAATGACTTCCAATTTTGGACCTCAAGACCCAGCTGCTCATGGTTAACCCCCCCTTTCCGCAATTATTGTCCTTTTTTTTGGGTTGATCAAGACATATTAAGACCTTACCAGGGAAAAAAAAAAAAAAAAAAAAAGGACCTTGCCAGGGGGCGAATCGACAATGGCCTCAAAAAATTGACTTTGGTTTATCACGTTTGGTTTGGTTTGGTCAAACACCTGGGATCCCTGAATACCCCTAACAGTCCATCCACCAATTGTTTCTTCGTTTTTGTTTTCGCTTTTTGATCTTTTTAAAAGAAAACAGAAGTGCAATTATGGCCTTAAGAGAAGTTGACCCCAATTCAGATGTATTTGATATGACCCTCAAAGTTGGCTTTGGATTCGAACTTGGGTCTGCGTTTCAAAAGGTCATGATCATGGGTGTGCTAGTTGAGCTATAGGCCCCATTGTTGTCCCATCTGTGACTGTCCAAACTTCATGTTGGCATGCAACCATGGGTGTCGCTCGGATCCGGGACATTCCAACCTTCACAAAAGAAAAAAGAAAAAAAAAAAAGAGCAAAAACCCATGAAAGAATATTGTACGTTATAGCCTGCAACTAACTCTGCTTCCGCTGTATCTGGAAATGGTACTAGTCACGATACACAGTCAAAATTGCTGAATCGGTTGGAACATATCTGGGCCATGATACAGTGCAGATACACATGGTCGAATATGAAGTAGCGGAGCGACACCCAATAACCGGATGGTTTGCGGGTCCCTGATAACTGCTTGTGTACAGCTATAATGACCAGGCAGAATCTATTTGGGTGAAGACAATAAATAATTCTCATTTTGTCATGATTTAGACCCACTCCTGCTGTCCCAGGGGCGCTCAGGCACAGCCGGGGCTAGGTCCCACTTACACGAATTAAGCGATATTGACGGTAGATAGCAAAGATCAATGGCCACAATCTCTTATTGGTGCAGGTGGGACCTTGCCCCCGGAAGAAGCATAATGGAGAAAGCAAAATTTTTTGGGACACTCAATCCGTTCTCCAGCCATGGAAGTGTCCTTTTTTTGGTCAAAAAAAAAAAAAAGGGATTAAAAACAAGATGGTGCAGAGTCTCAACTTCTCACTCATTTTACGTCCAATTGGCTTACCCTTCCCATTTCTGCGACATTAAAAATGCCTGACTAATTGACTTTCCTTCGTTTGCTCGTGGTGCTGATAGCAGCAGACACCACTAGCATCGTCAGGGAGGCTCCATCTATTGGTGGGGACCACCACCTGCTGGAAAATCGGGTCCAGCGTCCCTGTAAAATTCAATGTCACAGTGATAAACAAAGGTAGTGTAAGTATGGTTTGTAATTATGTTGGTATGCAGGAGAGACTGGGGAGTAAATGTCCCAGCACTTTATCAGATCTTTGGTAATGGAGTGTTTAGCGAACTCTCACTTACTAATTGACTTTCCTCTTTTTTTTTTTTTTTTTTTTTTAAAACAAACAACCCACTTACTAATTGACTTTCCTAAGTTTCCCGGAAGAAGAACGTACGGTCAATTTATAGCTTGTATGAGGGCCAATTTGCCTCAGCCTGAGGGTCGCATCGAAATTCTGCACCAAATTTATAATACAAAATAAAATTTAAAAAGTTCAAACTACATATATATTTTTTTATGTTTATTTTTTATTTATTGTTTTTGGCCTGACCGGGCAAGTGACCCGGGGCCACTCTGGTAGCCTAGGTGTTTACTGAACTCTCACTTACGAATTGACTTTCCTAAGTTTCCCGGAACTTCAAGTAGAACGTACGTTCATTTTATAGCTTGTATTAGAGCCAATTTGCAGTCTTTTTTTTTTTTTTTTTTCCTTCTTTGAAAGAAAACACCAGTTGGCCCTGCTAGGTAGTGATGGCTTGTATTAGGGCCAACTTGCAGTCTTTTTTTTTTTTTTTTTTTTTTGAAAGAAAACACCAGTTGGCCCTGCTAGTGATGGTCCGGAACTATAACTTACTAATTGACTTTCCTAAGTTTCCCGGAAGTAAAATATGTTCATTTTATAGCTTGTATTAGGGCCAATTTGCAGTTTTTTTTTTTTTGTTTTTTTTTGTTTTCCTTCTTTGAAAGAAAACACCAGTTGACCCTGGTAGGTAGTGATGGCTTGTATTAGGGCCAACTTGCAGTCTTTCTTTCTTTTTGTTTTCTTTGAAAGAAAACACCAGTTGGCCCTGCTAGTGATGGTGCGCGACGAGCAGGCTATCTGTTGGCTCCGAAGTTCGAACAATAGGTGGGGAGCCACACCTGCTGCTGGCATCCAGGTTCAGCGCCCCTTACACAGAGTCATATACAGAGGTTGCTGAGAAGAAGGCAGATGTGCAAGTGCACTTGGCTGTAACCAGCTTCTTCAGCGAACTACCTGCTCGCCCCCCCCCCCCCCCCCCCCCCCCCCCCCCCNCCCCCCCCCCCCCCCCCTCCCCGATACAACATACGGATGATAAGGTCATTATAGCTGCTGTATTTAGACTGAAAGATGACCCAAATACAGGTATAATGACCGTACGTTGTATTCGGGGAAAAAAGGAAGTGCCTGCCCAACTCCTCAGTGCTGCTCGTGGTGGTGGGTAACCTGTATTCAACTTGCAGCCAAGATACAGGGATCACAACAACAGCACGTTCTATTCGGGGGGAAGACTCGTACTTCCAAATGCATTGGATCTCCATCTCCAAGTCATACATGGGAAATCATGGTCTTCCAGAAGAGCACAAGCAAACCATACCGTCCCCTACCCACTCATTCTTTCACCTCTGTTCTTTTTGGGGGCGGGTACTCGCTCCTCTGATTCTGCTGCTGCTGCTGCTGCTGCTGCTGAAGTAAGAGCATACTCATATCGGGCCCACGCGCAAAATCGTAGACCCGCAAAATCTGTGGCCTGATCGAGCCATTCCGAAAGGAGGACTCGATCTGGTCGCTGATTTTGCGATTGCAAGGGCCTTGTGTGAGTAGTAGTAGACCCGAAAGGAGGACGGTCCTTAAACCACCAATACTTGGCCCAGCTATCGGCCGCGGAAAAAAAAAAGAGTAGAAACGTTTCCAGTTGGATGAATTTGGGCGCTCCTGTAGTGGCCCGTACGTTTCCTAAAATCGTTGCGCGTTAACGGGCACGACTTTAGGAAGTACTGGTGGTTTAAGCAGCTAGCCAACCCACCACCACAAGCAGTTCCTAGGCACCCCTTTCTTTTATTATTTTTTATTTAAGTTTGGTCCATTTCTCGATTCAAGGGTGTCATCCGTGTGCAGGGGCCATTTGCGAATCTTCTCTTTCTGTGTATCGTTTCCAATTTTAACGCATGTCCAGAAGGATCATTCCTATGCACCCCTCACATTTGCCCTTAGCTCAAAGTAGTGCGGCTTTTTTTTTAAGCACGTCGGATTCCACGTAACTGAAACCACCACCCACTTTGTCCGTAACTTTGTCTACCTTCTACGGATAAACCCTCTGCCACCCTGGCATGGCTAATCAACTGAGCTAGCCCGGCATCCCCCATAACCTTGTCCTTGCAGCCCGTCCGTGATTCGTTCATGGGGCTGCGGCCATCAGTCACGACACCAAACACAAGGTAACGTGTGGTCCCCAGTCGCACACGCACCCCAATTACCCGATTGCGAGTCGGGACCACCAGGCCTCAGCCCCATGAACGAATCACGGGCGTGGGGCTGCGGCCTGGTGGTCCCGACTCCCAATCGGGAAATTGGGGTGCGTGTGCGACTGGCGACCACAGGTTACAGTGTGTTTGGTGTCGTGACTGGTGATCGACACCGGACCCCGACAGTGCAGAATGAACTGCTTGGGTCGAGCGTAAAAACTCAGCTCACATAATTGAAACCACCACCCACTCTGTCCGGAACTAGGTGTACCTTTCACGAATAAACCCTCTGCCACCCTTGCATGCCTAATCAACTGAGCTAGCCCGCTGCATGTACTACCTACTTGGGCTCAGTCAGTACTTGCTGCGCGCAACTTGGCTAGAGTATTGTCTTTGGAGATATCTCTAGCCACGTTGCACGCAGCAAGTACTGACCGAGCCCAAGTGGTTAGTACATGAAGCCCACGGGGATTGAACCCCGGACCCTTCTGAATGCCAGTTGATTTGCATGCCTAATCAACTGAGCTATAGCCCGCTGAATGCGCCACCCTTGCATGCATAATCAACTGAGCTAGCCTGCTGAATACACCCCACCCTTATAGCAGTCCTGCATGCGGCTTGGTTACCACATTGCCCTGCCATAAGTTGTGCTCCTCATAACACCCCCAAGAACTCAAAACCACCCCCCGGCCGTACTTTGTCAATAACTCTCTCTATATTCCACGGAACAACCCCTTTTTTGCCGACGGAACCCCCTCTTCACATCCATATATTTCCATTGCATCCAGGCTTTATCTTATCATAGTAATTTAGTAAATTCAAATCCTCAGAATGGTTTCAGAAAGCTCTAACAAACAGAGATATACACAAGATGTCATCCTGATTCCTGACCCTGACCACAGTCACCACACTTTCCTAACCACAGTTAAAGCTTGTGTTTGTTCACAAGCTCTCAATCAAATGGACAGAGACATACACAACATGCCATCCTGACCATACTTTCCTAACCGCAGTTACGCTTTTGTTCACAAGTCCTCACAAACGGACAGACATATACACAACATGTCCTCATGGGGACCACACTTTCCTACCCACAGTTATGCTCGAGTGTGCACCCGAGTCACAGCTTCGTCAATCTGTGCTACCTGAGTCTCCCAGCCAAACAGTAACCAACCAACCACCACTCACAGCCGCAAAAAGAACTCTGCCGCTCGACAAAACCATGTTCTCTTCTTCGCATCTACTTTCAAAATACACTACCCTGATTTCTAAAATACATGTCCACTAGCTCCACTAGCTCCCTTCCCCTTCCCCCCCCCCC
>BFEA01000624.1:293100-318300 GCA_003427395.1 Chara braunii | reverse complement strand
GTGAACCGACAGTCTGTAGAGTTTTCCATCTGGTGTGGGTGAGTGATAGTCTACTTTGATTTTGGTTAAGGTAGATTATCATTTACAGTGTAATCAGTGAGGGGATTCTGCAGACTGGCGAGGGTTCAGCCTCCTGACGAGTCGGTGAAACTCCGAGGAAACAGTTTGTCACAGCCCCTCGTTTGTTGTCCTCTTCTCTCTCTCTGCCTACGGTTTACCGGGCAGTTCGGTTTGTGAAAGCCTCCCAAGAAGGTAAGTATAGCAGTGCCTGCACCTTCAGAAGTCCCAAATAAATGGTTCATATATATCGTCACATGAATATCAGAGCACAAAAGCAAAAAAAACAAAAGGAAACAAAAAAGATATCTATTCATTTTTTATCTTTTGTGATGGGGTGTGAACGGACAGTCTGTAGAATTTTCCATCTGGTGTGGGTGAGTGATAGTCTACTTTGATTTTGGTTTAGGTAGATTATCATTTACAGTGTAATCAGTGAGGGGATTCTGCAGACTGTTGAGGGCTCAGCCTCCTGATGAGTCGGTGAAACTCTGACGAAACAGTTTGTCACAGCCCCTCGTTTGTTGTCCTCTTCTTTCTCTCTGCCTACCGTTTACCGGGCAGTTCTGTTTGTGACGATAGATATATACATATATGATGGCTTTTTATTGCATTGACCGGAATGGAATGGAATACTACGAATCGTGATCGGATTCCGGGCCAGGTTCGGACGCTTAGAAGGGAGTACTGAGCAAAAAGCTTTTGCAACTTGTTCTTCTCGAAGGCATTGATTGAGCAACTTCGCGAGGAACCGGGACCAGTTTGGGACACTGACAGCTAGTTTGTTGTGCGATGATTTTTTTCTAGAATATATATGACAGCTAGTTTGTTGTGCGATGATTTTTTTCTAGAATATATACATATATATATCGTCAAATAGATATATATATATATATATTCTAGAAAAAAATCATCGCACAACAAACTAGCTGTCATATATATTCTAGAAAAAAATCATCGCACAACAAACTAGCTGTCAGTGTCCCAAACTGGTCCCGGTTCCTCGCGAAGTTGCTCAATCAATGCCTTCGAGAAGAACAAGTTGCAAAAGCTTTTTGCTCAGTACTCCCTTCTAAGCGTCCGAACCTGGCCCGGAATCCGATCACGATTCGTAGTATTCCATTCCATTCCGGTCAATGCAATAAAAAGCCATCCCGTAATAGAGGCTATCTTCTGTTTTCTGCAGGACCAGAACCAAAAATCCTGGGCCGGTTCAAAAAACCAACCAGGCTGTTAGAGGCCCAGATCGTCGATTCATTCTTAGTCTTCTCAAAACAACAGTCCAGACAGGAGGGGAAGGTCGATTTCATTTCGATTACACACCCAAAAAATCCCAAAACCCCAAACCCCAAACCGTCATCGGTTCTTTTAAAGCACCAGTACACCGCACATCGGCCTGCGGGTGTCAGCTCGAAACCCGGACCACTTCAGAGGCCGCCCATTTTTTTTTCAACAGCTCCCCACGCCGTGAGGCCCCTCCAAGTTTCGCTTGTGGCGAAAAAAAACTTTCTGCAAGGCTGGGGCCGCGTACTTTCAGAGGTCGCAATAATTTTGTTGGGTAACACCTTTCTGCAAGGCTGGGGCCGCATACTTTCAGAGGTCGCAATAATTTTGTTGGGTAACACCTTCCTGCAAGGCTGGGGCCGTGTACTTGCGGTTTAGGGCTCAAGGCCCCTTGGTAACGGCTTTCAGAGGTCGCATGAATTTTGTTGGCTCTGACAGTTGTTTGACCATCTGTTCTCTTGTATGCCAAAAAGAAGATGGACACATCGTCCATGAGTCGCACACCACATACCAATCGTGTTCGATCTTTTCCCAAGGAGACCAGACACCGCCACTCCGCATGAGCACACATGATGCATGCGAGTCGCACACCACATACCAATCGTCTTCGGTCTTTTCCCAAGGAGACGAGAAACCGCCACTCCAGATGAGCACATATGATGCATGCGAGTCGCACACCACATACCAATCTTTGGTCTTTTCCCAAGGAGACCAGACACCACCACTCTGCATGAGCACACATGATGCATGCGAGCGGCGGGCTGGTACTCTTTCCCATTGGGATCCCAGAAACCCGTCGCAGAATCACATTAGCAGCTGAGGTATTGGTGCGAGTCAGTTCATCAAAGTCGACAAAATCGCATATCTCGGTCACAGCGACTTCCCACCAGCCTGCATACTCCATGTTTCCAACCCTTTCCTCTCTCTTGGATTCACCCGAATTACATCCTTATCACAAAAACACTCGTAAATCCAATCCAATGCAAGACAAATATCGTGACGCAGCAGCCTATTAAACATGTCCTTTACATCATAGGAGGCTCATCACTTTTGCGTCACGGTAAAACGCCCGTTTCATACACCATTCATCAAATTATAAAATGTGATTTTTCAGGTCATGAATTCAGAAGCAGGTTTGCAGCTTTTGCCACTTTTCTACAAACATGGTTCGTTCAAATCTTTTTTTTGATTGACGATCGTGATAGTTGATTCCATAGAAACTCTTGAAAATCAATCATCAAACACATAGATGGGCGTCCCGCCGTATGCTTCTTTTGAACTTAGTGCGATAGTACTTACCACGCATAAGACTACTCAAGTAAAAGACAAGATGTTTTTCAGCAAAATATGATAGATTTTCAAAAGACTATCAAAAAAATACGACAATAGAAAGGTCTTGGAGGCTCGCCGCAGAGTTGGAAACAAAAGACTGCTTGCACGGTTTGTTTGCAATTTGGAGCACAGCGTGTAATCATATCATTTATACACGATTCTCCAATCACTTGCGTACTTGAATGCAAATTCGACTCTTTCTTCGAGCCTAGCGGTGGAACTCTTGACTCTATCGTGTTTTAATGAAATTATGTACCCGTAAAAAATGGTCGGGAAATCCTGGCCTTACGGGTACCACCCTTGAGTTAGTTTTGTTGTTTCTGAAGCAAGTTCCTGGGCTTATAGTTTAATTGGTTCAAACGCACCGCTCATAACGGTGATATTGTAGGTTCAAATCCTACTAAGCCTCTCTGTATTCTGGGTGTATAGCTTAGTTGGTAGAGCATTGGGCTTTTAACCTAATGGTCGCAGGTTCAAATCCTGCTATACCCATAAGGCCACGAATTGGGCGTATAACCATAACGCCAGAAACTAAAGCGATGCTTGAAAAAAAAGAAAGAAGTATCAATGTAGTGATTAATCTTTCTCTAGCTAGCGAGCCCCGATATTTATAATATGTCAGTTTTCAAGACTGATACCTTCAACCACTCAGACATCCATCCAAAGCAAAGACGCCCCTTGTACCTTTCTTTCCACTCCATCAAACACATCGCCAGTGAAGATAAGATCCGGGCCGGTTTTTTTCACATCTACTACAAATCAAATCGCATCTTACTTAGTAGACGGTTGCCTCTTGGTTCGCTAAAGGTCGGACATATGGGCGTGAAGCGGGACAGGGCCTTCTGCTTGGGAAGCACATATGCGCAACCTACTCTCCCAGTCGCCTTCCACTACCCCAAATGTTTTTCCAACCCCCTCCTCTTGAAATCTGCTTAAACCTCATTCCAAATCTGTCTCTCGCCCTTCGTATTAGCAACACATCCACAATTCTTTACAAAAAGCTCATTCATTGCATCCTAGTACATACGAGGACACATCCCAAGTATCTCTCCAGGGTTACGGTCCACCGTTGTGAAGACCATCTTCGCATAACGACCTTGCATCTCTACGACATCCTCCAAAGGCACGTCGCTAGCCTGCCTGGAGCCCACATTGAAGCATCCCCCCCGCTTCTTCCTCTGGATGGAGAGAGAGAGAGAGAGAGAGAGAGAGAGAGAGAGAGAGAGAGAGAGAGAGAGAGAGAGAGAGAGAGAACTCATGATCTGTTCAATTGTGTCAAGTTGTCAACTGTTTCAACAAGAGTTACATGCGCATATCGTTCAGCCAACTGCCAAGCACAGGATGTCTTGGAGTGTCCTACCACTACATGCCTTTGACAGCAAGGAAAAGCAAATTAGAGGAAAGTAGACGTAGAAGGCTCATGGGTACTGCATACGACAGTGCATAGTATCATCAGTGTTCCACGTTTAGAATTATTCAGAAGTGTGCAGACCGGCGTGTCCCTGAAGGTGTGTGTGTGTGTGTGTGTGTGTGTGTGTGTGTGTGTGTGTGTGAGAGAGAGAGAGAGAGAGCCTTGTACTCCTTTTTTTGGGGCGGACCTTTTTTTCTTTCCCTTTTTTTTTTTTTTTGCGCCGCATCGGGTGCGAAGCGTGGTGCGGTGCGCGAGGCGCGCCAGACGTGCGCTGAGGCGCGCACCTCAATTCGCCGCAACTATGATCTTTCTTCTTTGGTAATAGTGGGAATTTCGAATGGAGAAAGAGAGGATTACTGCTTTGTCCTACTTACCTTTTTTTTTTTTTTTTTTTTTTTTTTTGTCCTACTTACCTAGGCTACCCCCAGCCAGGCCGCCCGGGTGGCCTTGTTTTCCCGGGCCGCCCAGCTGTGCAAGGACCATGGAAGGTCCCAGCCAAAAAAAAAAAAARAAAAAAAAAAAAAAAAAAGAAGAAGAAGTGGAGGTACCCCACGTATTCAAATTCAGATTCTCCCTAAGGCAAAAATCGCAAATTGACGAACGGGCCTAGCTCAGTTGGCACACCCCGTGAACTGTTGAAATGCAGATCCAAGCTCGAACCGGAAGCAATCAGATGAACAAAATTACAAAAAAAAAAAAAAAAAAAAGCAAATCCAGAGATCCTTCCCTGTGTAAAGCATGTCCCGGAAACCGACACGGCCAAAGAATGAACGGAACTCGCAAAAAAAATATAGACCTTGAGCAAAACAATATCTCGTGCATTTAGCCACGATCTCCTTCTTTATTTATTTATTTTTTTTATTTTTTTGGGGGGGGGTCACCATCCTCAAGTGATCATCCTGCATCATTTGCATAAAATGAGAACGACCTTCCCCCCCCCCTCTCCTCCACCATGCTCTCAGAGAATACCATCTTCAACCAGGTGGGCCCAGAATGACCTTTTTTATTCTTTTTTCCTCTTTTTTTTACTTTTTTTTCTCCCCCACCCAACCAGTCAATTCAATGATGAGACATCAATGCTTCCTCACTTCCCCCCCCCCTCCAAAAAAAGGGTCAGGTGGGCCTGGAATAACAATTTAACAACAGCTGGTTCAATGTCCGATCACACTCCATGAAGCTTTTTTTTTTTTTTTTTTCTTGTCTCCCGAAAGAGCAAGGCGAGTTTGTCATATGTATACCTACCTTTGATAATTTGAAATGAATGGCCAACGGAAATGCATGGCGCCCAACATCCGGTCTGTCTGTTCGGATTTCGTACGGTTCTTCTTCAAAGCTGCAAAGCGAAGGAAATTCCGGAGACATGAATAACATAAGCAATCTGTTTCTTTTTTAATATATTCAAAACAAAAAAAAAAAAGGACTGCCTGCTTAAAAAAACACTAAAAACACCTACCATCTTCGATGAACCACAACCTTATGTTTTTGTGAAGCATTCACTTGATCTTGTCGGATTTTTTTTTTTTTTTTTGCCCCCCAAAAAGCAACCATTCCATTATATGCCGGAAAACGGGTCCAGTTGGGCGTAGCTTACATATCAGCCGCAGCCATACAGAATTGCGAAAAGCACTCCCGACCAATCCCATCCCATCCCATACCCAACCGGGGAGGAGGAAGAAGGAGAAGAGGGAGGAGTGGGGGGAGGAGGAGGTGACGGAGGAGAAGGAGAAAGAAGGAGAAGAGGGAGGAGGAGGGAGGAGGAGGGAGGAGGAGGGAGGAGGAGAAGAGGGAGGAGGGAGGAGGAGGAAGAAGAAGAAGAAGAAGAAGAAGAAGAAGAAGAAGAAGAAGAAGACAAAGACGAAGAAGAAGACGAAGAGGAAGTTCCCTAGCAAAGGAAGGTGCTGTTGTTGTAGAGACTGACTTTACCTGACACAGGTCTCCTCAAGTACCTTCGACAAAGGCACAGGATAAAGTGCACCCAACACTTCACAAGCACGTGTATGCTGTGACACACCATCGTTTGCCTTAGCAAGCCTGAGGAAGAACTGTGATTTCTTTGTCGAATTCGGTTTGTTCTTTGAAAGATTGAGGACAGCCTGCATCGATTGAGAAAAAGCAAACAATTGTTTGTAAAAAGAGAAAAAGCAACATTCAGAATTTCACAGTCATTATTTCACTCATCTGCAGCCATCAAGACTCCAACTTGGGTCTGTTTATCGACGGACCGATAAACCGACATGAGCTCAAATCTTGATGAACATTGTATACCTGCAAAGTGAAATCAGACTCGCTTTCACTCACACTTTACATGCATGCAAACAGTAGCGCAGCAGACTGGCGACATGCGCCCACTCAAACTCAGAGATATGGCAACCCAGCCACGAGTTCACTCCCAATGGCTATGGCGATATAGCGCCCATACAACTCTATGTTCGCATACAGTGGATCACCCTGGATATCCCGCACGCGTCTCTCTGAACACTCACACACACACACACTGAACACTATCTACAGCTATGGCGGCTATGGCCGCCTCTACCCTATCGCTATGGCTACACTTCGTCTCTCTGCCCACTTCGTCTTCGGGCTCACTGCAGACCTCCTTGCACAAGTTGCTGTGGCAGCGCTTCCGCATGGCTCACGCAGGAATGAATGAATGGCTGGGCGCTGCCTCTTGATTTATACTTCTGCAGCTCGTTGGTCTAGCCCTTTCCAATGCCCGAAATGCACACAGTCCCATGCGGAACTTGCTGGACTGGACCAGGACTGACTGGGGACTGGGACTGCTGACTCAGCACGGGTAGACTCCACCACTTGACCACTTGCCTCGCCACTTGCCCACTTGCCTTAGTCTGAACGTGGGCAACTTCGAAAGGCCACTACTGGGACCTTCCGGAAGGCCGTAGACTTGGCCTTTCGTGACTGTAGCAGCCACGACTTTGACCCTTCTGGACTGTAGCGGCTACGACCTTGACCTTTCGGGAAAGCTACAGCTACGACTTCTAGACCTGACTAAGACTCCTACTCGACAGGTCTACAGATCGAACCCCTGCGACCTCAGGCCCCTACGACAGTCTACCTCTGTTACAAATACACAGGTCACGGGTTCAACTCTAAGGGCCGACACAGATACTATACACAGGTAAGGTGGGAACTAGGGTTCGAGCCCTGGGATCTGCATCAGCTACTGCATATGGTGAATGCCGTTTCAAAAGGGAGGAACACAGTTTTTAAAACATACCTTTTCACTTTTGTTGGCATGTTTGACAATGTTAAAAGAAAAAAGAAAAGAAAAGAAAAGAAAAATAAATAAATAAATAAAAAAGTATAGTCCTATCTGTGCCTGCGAAGAAAACATGGTCCACAGGTTGACAGGACTCGATATTCCCACCCATCAGCTCCTATGTTTTTCTGAAGCGAGGTTCATGTTGGGCTATGTGCGAGTTGGTTCTCTCTCTTCTTCATTCCACACCCGCCCCCCCCCCCCCCCCCCCCCCCCCCCCCCCCCCTCTCTCTCTCTCTCTCTCTCTCTCTCTCTCTCTCTCTCTCTCTCTCTCTCTCGCTCTCTCTCTCTCTCTCTCTCTCTCTCTCGATTGGATGTACTTATCACATATGTGATCCCATGCATCCAGATCTCTCACACATTAACAAATAAAGGAACATAGTGCAAATTGAGAGATATGTGGAAAATGATTCACACATTCCATTCCTTATCCGTCTCACGAAAGATCCAAAAAACATGGCACATCAGTGCCAGTCACCACCTTCAAACCAGCGGCTTCCCCCTACGCCTCGTTTCGATCGGTTGCCAGCCGATCATCTTCACAGGGGGTACCTCAAACCCAAACCAAAGGACTGGCTTCTTTGTCACTGTTAGTTAAATACTGAGAGAATCTACTGTTCGTGTCACATGTCCCGAGGCCAGATGTCCACTTGCCCGTTACAATCATTTAAATCAAGCATCGGTCTACAATGAGTTACTCCGCAATATCTCATCTGACACCCTTGTCCGTTGGCATCGCTTACTGAACACCGTCTCGATTTTTGAAATCCGGTAGTGGGGGGTCTGCTCAGACAGGTCACAAGTTCAAGGCCCCCTACTAGCCTGTGGCTAGACTCGTGCTCCATTTTTCTTTTCCCGCCCATCCTTCTTTTCTGTAGTATCATTTCTTCTCTCTCTCTCTCTCTCTCTCTCTCTCTCTCTCTCTCTCTCTCTGATCCTCTTCTACCTCCATCCTTTTAGAATGGAGGTGTTCCAATTGAATGCGTACTCTAGACCCAAAGGTCTGATATGTCTGCGTGATGATATCTTTTGGGAAAGATCTCATCCGAAGTTCCTTTCTGATGCAGAGTAGTGGTAGATCTCGCATGTTAGAGTCTGTTGTGGATCCCATGATGCGGTACAAGTAACTCTTGATCGTCGCAATCTTGGTCTGTTTGTCGGCGTAGGAGGTATAGTCCTAAATGCCTTGGTAGATGATCATGTTGTCTTGCATAATGCTCTCTTGATTCTTCATCTGAAGGATTGATGCGATTCTCAGGCCATCGTGGTCCACAAGGACCGTACATCCAAGGAACAGCAACGTATTGCCGTCCTGATCTGTTCATTTCAAAGAAAGCTCAGCCGGGTAACAGGTCTGCAACCTGTGTATGATGTCTCTAGCTGCGCATGCAGAGTCGGCCTTTTCTCTAATATATTGCACAAAAATGGCCACATCGTCCATGAGTCTCAACCCCAGGATCTTCTTGCGATATATTGTACGAAATCGCTTCACTCCTGGCGCATAGGATGCATGCAAGGGCCGGACTTGTGTGCCCTCCCATCAGGATCCCTTCTATCTGCCTGATGAGCTCTCCTTCGACCAGATTGAAGGAGTGATCTAGTTCATACTCAATCCACTCGTTTATGAGTTCAAATGTAACTGAGTAATGTCCATCTCTTGCCTTCTGCCCCATCGCCAGTTTCTTTCCTCTGCAGTTCACAATCACTCTATCATACCCCTTCGCTCTCATCACTGATATCATCCACTCCACTGATTGTCTGATCTCCCCATGAGACAACTCAGCAAACATGTTTTTTATGTCAAAACTGGTCGTCATCACCCCTGATCTGGAGTCCAGCTTCCCCGCCCATACTGTGAGCCTTTGGATCGCACTCTCCGCAGCTGTCGTATTAAAATGTATTTTCCTTGCAAGGTTTCCAAGCATGCACTGCATAGCCTTGGCCACCATCTTCGCTCCTTCTGTCGTCGGTGCGTTCCATGTGGGCGCTATTGGTCTCCATCTGCTACGATCATTGTGCTTCGGTACTACGTAGGAATCACCGAGCCTTCCTTTCCCTCGCCATGATCCCAGTTTTTTCAAACCCATCCCTTCATAATCTCGCTTGCTTAGTGCAAGTGCTTCTTCTATCGAAAAATCACCCATCCTAAAACTATCACCGGGCCAAAATGTATCCCGCAATGCTCGTGCATAGACGACTGGCAGTACCACCCTAGTTTCTATCCAAGCGCATGCATACTAATCCGGCTAAGTGGCTTCTCCAATAATGCGTCACCTGATACCAATCTTCATCGTTCAGATCTCTATTCTTCACAAAGCAGTCCACGTCAAACAAATTTACGGTGAGAGCTTTTCCAGCATTACTGAAAAGTCCTCCTAATCCATCCAGCATTGCCGCCATGATGCCACGTTTTACTTGTCTCGTCTTTTGTGCGGGTATATTCCGCGCATTAAGAAGGAAGTCCGGAGCATCAAGATCGGATAGATGACATCGCACATGACCTTCCACCAGTGAGAAGGGGCTATCTGCACACCTGCAGATGCAACCATTCGAGCGTGCATAATCCCGATGGTTGTGAAGCAGATCGCCGATCGTCCGTTTTTTCATCCAGACGATGCGAACATATCTTCGCACAATGTTGGTAATGACCTCACTTTTACCCAGTTCTCCTATCTTTTCTTTTGCGACAGCTCCGATCCTACCTCGGTCTATTCTATCGTCATATGGAATTTTCACCATAATTTTCATCCTCAGGTTTATCCCTGCTTTCTCGTTAATTACTCGAGATAAAATATTCCTCATCCTTTGTCTGCTCCCTTTATCGTAACCCCTAGTAGCCTGGTACATATATGTCAACTTGTCTACTACCTTCTTCCACAGCAGTTTTCGCCACCATGGTTGTGCGAGCAACAACAACAATTCTCTCCGGATTTTGGTCGAAAAAATGATTGTCTCCGTTGGATCCTTGATTGTCAACACACCACCATGTTCTATCACCTTTTTCCCTTCCTTAAGTAGGCAAGAGATACCTTGCATGTCAATCGTTGTCATCCCAAATCTTTGTTTGATAACCTTCCAATCTTCGAACCATATGTCACCCGTACATATGATGCGTAGATTCTTCCCTCCGCACTTAATAGCACGTGCTAGGTGGTCAATGATCTTCATGGTCGCTGCTCTCTTCACATCTTTGAATCTCAAGATGCTTCCTCTCTTTCCTCTCGTATAATCCAATCCTTTCCTTTCCTCTCCCGTTTACCTTTCCTCTTCTTCCGTTCTTTTGATTGCGCTGGTTTTTTATCGTGTTGGTAAAGCGTTGGAGACCATCGTCGTACTAAGCATATTTCAATGCTCTTCAAATCTTCATCACTTTCCGCTGATGTGAGTGGTATTGCTACATATTCCTCAGTTCCTATTTTCCGTAGCCATCTATATAGAGGTTGGCTTTTACTCTCGTTCCCGTTACTGCAAGTTACGTGCTCCTTCCATCGAAGGCATAGCTCTCTGCTCGTGCGCCACATATAGATTTTTCGACATTTCGTCAAGATCAGAGCGTAGACATAACTTTTCGTCTTATCCCATTCTATATTCTCATATTTCCATAGCTCGCGGAACTTCTCCACCCACGGAAGTTCTCCGTGCATCATGAGAATCACAACCACACACCTTAGAGCAGTATTGATCTGATTACATATGCCATTGTCTCTAATATGTTGTCTATAGGCTACCAGTGAGTTTCATATTGCCCATGCTCGTTCGAGGTCAACACGTCATGTATCCACCAGATCCGGATCCCTCGTAGGACTAATTCCAAAGTCTCGCTCATTCCCCCTGCTCGTGCGTAGGATCGCCTGTTGCAATCGCCTAACAACCAGTCCCTTTATCACCTTATCCCTGGTCACGTAATCGATCCGCTCTCTAGCACATCGGCTCCCGCCTTTTTGCAAAGCGCGGGAACCCTCCCGACAATGTCACATAGGAGCTAAACCCAAACAAAATTGCGACAACTTGGGGATGACGCAAAGTAATCCCGCTGACCACCAAGGCAGATGTAGTCGCATCGTTCCTGTCGCCTCTCTAGCCAGGTGCGCCAGCTATACATCCCACGGTCCCCTACGACAGAATAGGTTCCCGTGGGGCATAAGCTTTCCTTCCCTAAGGGGTTGTCACCACCCTTAGGGGCGTATCCTACCGAGCTACTGACCCACGTGCGAAAGCTTTTAAATGCAATCGCAAAGGTAGGTCAGTCGAGGGCGTTTGCTCATTCACTTTAGTATAAATATGCTTGGTTAACGACATACGAACCCTATTGTCGTCCGTTTCTTAGGGTGTTCATCTCCTAAGTACGAATCGTACGCCGGTCGACTAGAACTGTCTCAACCAAGCGTAAAACCCAAATATTAATCCTACTCCCTTTGGACACCAGTCGAAAGAAAATTATAACAACCACACATTATTATATCAAAAGGATCGACCGTTGTCGATAGAAATAAATATTCAATCTAAAATAAGTTTAAATAACAACTAAAAGGATCAAAATCATCATTAGATACTTCCAATAACACAAAATCAAAATAAAATCCGACCACCCCGGATCGAACTCCACAAAACAATCATACAACCGCTAACAAGGAGTTGACTTCGATAATGCAACCGACAAGGTAGTCAGATTGCCAATTTTGACTTGATGAGACACGTTGCCAAAGTCATTCATTCCAATCTATCTCCGACCTAAGGTTAGGCATGCACACACCCGTCTCCATATATTCCCAATCTTTTTGGATCACAAGCTACTTTGCTAACGACTCTTGATCAGGTGCATTGCTTGAAGTGTTGCATGCCTCTCCCTTTAGGAAGTGGTCTGGGTACTCCTCCTCGCCCAAGCACAAGACTCGGATCCTTGAAGTTCGGCCGTCTCCACCGAATTGGCAAAGTACCCCCCCGTAGAACGGTCCGCTCTGGGTCGATAACAAGGTCGGCTCCTAAAGACACGAACACCCGCCCCAGATGCTTCCTAGAGAAAGAACATATACACCACAAGTAGGGTTCAGTAGTTCTCTTTTCTCCTAAGTTCAGGGTAACTTGGACGAAAAGAAATCAAAGGAGATAAAGAATTAGAATCATTTGGACAGGTATAGGTAGATAATGCCATTCGGTATAGAAAGGGTCATTCCTCTGGAGAAATCTTAGTCCATTTGACCTTATCTGCATTATTTTAATCGAATTCATTCTACGACACACACTAATTTAATCTTTTTCAAAACAACAAGTCGTTTTTGACATAAAACAGGTGAGAAGTAAACAGAAAACAATCCTTTTCTTTTTCTCCAATAGGTAAAATCAATCTTCCTTTTAAGCATCTCTTTTTACCTACCTGCACACAAATCCGAAGCAAACAAGTTAGGGAAAACCAAACAAAAACCCATACCCAAAGTCAGGCATTTTCATTCACATGCATGACTCGCACAACTTTACTCTACCTTTTCCTTTGAATATTCAAAACGAACAGGGTCAAGCAAAGTGTGGGTTTACACAAGTGTGAAAGGAAATCTGAGTCAATCAACTGATTCGAGTGAAGTTTGGTCCGACTCACTCAAGAAAGTCGAGTAATACTCCAATCAAAATAGAAGATCACCGTCGTTTGAAGTCAATAGGTATGACCCACAACTCCACAAGTTGTGGCCATTCCACTAAGCGATGGTCTGCCTCCTCCAAATGCCCTAATGAGCAAAAGTCGGGTTCATTGAAAGAACTCCAATGGCTAACCCTCCAGGACGGTGCTCCCAAGAATAAGTCTCATATGGTCCAAAATGCCCTAAACGGTACTAATGCAGTCCCGATTGCATCACGACCTGTCTCATATGGTCCAAAATGCCCTAGACGGTACTAATGCAGTCCCGATTGCATCACGACCTCTAATGATATTCCCCAACCAACCACATGTCCATCAGCGAAAGGTGCAAGTTTGGAAGCGTGGAAAACAAGGTAAGTGCTAAGTGACCAGGGATACGAATGACGTCCGCGGGACCATCCAAATCATTCCCCACGATATCCAGGACTTCCCAGGGACCGAAATACTGAGGCATTAGTTTCCTAGAGATGCCAAACTCCTGTCCCAGTTCACTAGCCTTGACCCAGACATGTTCCCCTACCTGAAATGTGGACTGTCGACGACGCTTATTCTCAGAAGCAATCATGACCTCCTGAGATTTCTTAATGTGTTCGACAATCTGCTGCAACAGTTTCTCATACTGGACACCAAATTCAATGGTTCCAGGAGTTGCAGCAATTCGATTTTCAGGCAGGAGGAAGTCTAGAGTAGATCTAGGCTTCCATCCCTGATGTAGTTGATTAGGATTGACACCGATGGTGTTGTGTACCGCGTTGTTGTACAGACTGGTGATGAGAGGTAACTTCTCATCCCCGTCATCCTAGCTGGGCTTGATGTAATGCCTCAGCAGGTGCTGCACCACTCGGTTCATCTGTTCAGCCTGCCCATTTGCTTCGGGATGATTCATAGAAGTCATCTGAAGCTGGCTGCCCATCTGTTCAGCGGCCTTCTTCCACATCTCACTAGTGAAACGAACATCTCTATCACTAACGATAGTCTTAGGCAATCCAAAATCATGCACCCAATTGTCCATGAACAACTTGATGATGTGCTCAGTCCTGGCAGTCTCTGGCATGGCAATTAGTCTAGCATACTTAGTGAACCTATCCACTATCACGAAGATGTACCTCTTGCCATTCTCGTTGGTCACAAGAGTATCCATGAAGTCCATGGAGATACTCTGCCCTGGGCCAGTAGGAATGGGTAAAGGCTTGAGTAACCCAAGCGGAGCTTGAGTCCGCGACTTGTCCCGCTGACAGACCTGACAGGTCTCCACGTACTTCTTCACATCGTGAAGCATGTTGGGCCACCAGAATCGTTGTACTAAGTTAGCACTCGTCTTCTTATAGCCGAAGTGTCCCATTGCGTCGTGGCACTCACCTAAAAATCAACTACGCAAAGTTTCCCTAGATGGAACAACTAACCTCTTGAACCCTGCCTTCTCAAGAAAGAGCAACCCATCCACCATCACAAACGCATCAGTGGTGGCCTTATCTTTAGCCTGTAATTTGTTGATGATGTCCATCGTGATGGGATCTTCCTTGTAGGCTTCATCCAACGACCGAGTCACGTCCTCAGACAAACCAAACTCAGAAATCAGCGCACCTAGGTAATCTGCCCTCATAGACAATGCATCTGCAACCTTGTTGTACTCTCCCTTCAAATAATCTAGTTTGAAATCATATTGATCTATGACTTCAATCCAGCGTTTGAGTGCATCGGAGAGAACTGGTTGAGTCTTGATCCACTTGCCTCCAGTGGACAAGTCACTTGCCTCCAATGGACAAGTGCCTTGTAAAGAGCGTAGAGTTCCCTCTCGTAGGTGGACTTTGCCAACTTCTTTGAAGGCATCTTCCCTTCCTGCTGAGCCAACACTGCGCCAATCCCATATTGGCTTGCGTCAGTGGTTACAACGAATGGCCTTTGCGGGTCGGGTACCATGAGAACCTCATGATGCGTGAGAGCATGCTTCAAACGCTTGAAAGCTGCCTCACACTCGTCGGTCCAGTCCCATGATGTATCGAGTCGAGTTAGATCAGTCAAAGGAGATGTAATCGTGCTATAATTTTTTACGAAATTGTGGTAATAACCACACATTCCCAAGAATGATCTAACCTCAATCACAGACAGGGGTCGTGGCCAGTCACGAATGCTAGCCACCTTCACATCTTCGGGCCTAATCCCATTCGCGGATACCTCATGACCCAAGTACAAGATTCGAGTGCGACCAAACTCGCATTTCTCAGAGTTTATCTTATACTTGTGCTGCCGAAGGAGTGAAGGAGATGTAATCGTGCTATAATTCTTTACGAAATTGCGGTAATAACCACACATTCCAAAGAATGATCTAACCTCAGTCACAGACAGGGGTCGTGGCCAGTCACGAATGCTAGCCACCTTCACATCTTCGGGCCTAATCCCATTCGAGGATACCTCATGACCCAAGTACAAGATTCGAGTGCGACCAAACTCGCATTTCTAAGAGTTTATCTTATACTTGTGATGCCGAAGGAGTGAAAGTACCTTGTCTACATGTTGAGCATGCTCCTCGACAGATCTACTAAAGATAAGCATGTCATCGAGGTACACGACAACAAACTTGTCTAAGTAGTCATGGAAGATCCTATTCATGGCGTGCTGGAATGTACCCGGCGCATTGCAAAGGCCAAAATGTATCACCACAAACTCGTACAGACCGTATATGGTTTGAAATGCTGTTTTGTGCTGGTCCTCTGGTCTAATGGCAATCTGATGGTAGCTGGAGTTTAAGTCTATCTTTGTGTAGTACTTACATCCCTGCACCCTATCCAATAGGTCGTCGATGCGTGGTAGAGGCTCTGCGTTCTTAACAGTGATGGCATTGAGGCCTCTATAATCAATGCACATCCTTAGCGTTCCCCCTTTCTTTGGAACGAACAATACTGGTGAGCCAAAGGGGGAAGTGCTAGGCCGGATATAACCCTTCTCTGTGAGCTCTTTCAGTTGCCGCCGAAGTTCGTCCAACTCAGCTGGAGCCATCCCATAGATTCTACCCTTAGGTGTTTTACTTCCTGGGATAATCTCTATGGCATCGACAATCTCCCTGTCTACGACTCCTGTAGGCTCCTCGAACAGATTTGGGTATTTAGCGACGATGGTCTCTATCTTTGTGGGTGTTTTAACGGCCTCCCCTTTTGCAGAGACATAGACTAAGTACATCCCTTCCTCTTGGTTCTGATTATAATAATTGTAAAAGGCAGATGCGCATAAGCACCCATAGGAGTCTACTAACCTACTGGCTTTGTACTTGGCCAGTCGCACGGTTCTCCCACTACGCAACTCGTGCTTCAACACCTTGTCCCAGTCAAACTGAGGCTTGGCAACCTCGAGGTAGTACATGCCCAATAACATGTCAAAGGGCAACTCGTCGCTCACCATTAATGATATCTTATGGTTTATCTCTCCTCCTGGGTAGGAGAAGGTGCAGACTACATCTTTAACGTAGTCCTCCACCATCATGCGCTTTTTGTTGGCCAAAGCAGATGCTACCGGTCTACTAAGGCGCTGCACCCGGTCCTTTAGGCACAGTCTCTCAACGCAGTTGCGAGTTTCGTGTGGAGCCAATTTCTACGAAGGCGCCGCACTTGCGACCACCCACATCAACTTCCACAACGAAGTGCTCCCCTCTAGGACCTCTACTTAGTGCCACCCAAGACTCACGAGGGTCCCTTGCCGACCACTCACCTTGAAGGTCCTCTAAGGCCTCAGACACATCCAACGTACAGAGTATAGTTGGGTCCATATGCGTCTACAGGGTGACTAAGTTGTCAATAGCTTTGGCCATCTCTTGAAACGGGGAGGGTACATCATTCGCTTCAACGAGAGTAGAAGCAGCTATAACTTCTACTGGCCCTAAGTGTTTCCCGAGATGGAGCTCGTAGAGGCCCCAAATTGAGAAGAAGAGAACCCACCCTTAGGAGGGATCTTCTGCGAGACATTCGGGTTCTTGCATTTGAACTGGGTGTGACCATACTCACCATAGTTGATACAAGCACCTCGAGACCAACGGTCCCGCCACACTTCTTGATTTAGACCCGCTGTAACCCAAACAACTATTTTGTTTGGGTTAGTGGCCTGCCCCTGACTCCTTTGTTGACCGCCCTTGCCGCGGCCAGATGCCTTAGTCTTAACTACGGCGGCGAGGTTGCTACCCTCAACACTCTCCTCGCCGTCAAACTCTGAACCCTCCACAAGATCCGAAAAATCATCGATCTCGATTTGATTTCCATCGGAATCAACCATCATCAATCGACTACCCTTCTTCTTCCACTCTTGTGGAGTCTTCTTCTTTCTCCCATCCGTAGAAGGGGTTTGAGCTCCACCCAGCGTAGCCTCTAAGTCTAGGGCCTTCTTGCTGAATGACTCAAAGGTGTGATACTCTCTGCGAGCCTCGCTGGCTAATAAATTCCTAATGTCAGTGGGAAGACATCTCGGAAACATGGTCAGCAAGACTTGTGGATTGTACTCCACTCCCGGGACGGCGATCAGGCGCTCTACGGCTGTGGTGAGTTCCTGCACACACTTGTACTTTTTAGTATCAAGTCTCAAGAGCCCGTCAGTGGCAATCTGTGCCTGCTGAGGGTTGTGCCAACGAGCCTCCACTAAGTCCATAAAGCTTTCTAATGTATGGGTCTGCGCCCAATCATGCATGTTCCTGCCGAAGCCCTTTGAAGCTACCAATCCATTTAGCCAACGGGCTGCTGAACCCTCTAAGTAGGATGCTAGAGTTATCACCTCCTCTTCTACCAATGTCCTTTTGGCCCTCACCCACACTGGTACCGTTCTCAACCATGTGTCGAGAGCCTCATCCTTCTTGTCTCCTGAAAAGGTTGCAGGTGGGTTCAATAGGGTCTTGGGATACCAAGGATATTGTTGTCCCGCTTGCGAGACAGGTGGCGACTCTGGTGTAGCAACAGTCGCTGGACCAGAAGATGAAGAAGCAACAGTCAGAGATAGTGCTACTGTTAATGAAACACTTGGTGGTGGTCTTGACTGAGCGGCATAGAGACCTGTCATCGCTGAGAGTGGCAGCGATGGTAAAGTTTCTGGCCGGATCCCTAGCTTATGCGCGCTTGCAGAATCTGGTCTAGAGTATCCTGCATTGCGTCCATTTTACTATCTATGTACGCATGCATGGATAAGACACTTGCCTTCAGGATCTTTCCTGTAGTGTTAAGTGCAGAGTCCTCTAATGCCTCTAGTGCAGCCATGTCTGCCTCCCTGCCCTCTAATTTGACACTTCTCTCTTTGATCTTTTTCTCTCTCTTAGTAGCTTGCCTAAGTTCCTCCTCTAATCTCAAGCGGATCCTCTCTACCTGTTGGAGCTCCATCTGCTCCCTGGTGCGTGGAGGCGGCGAGCTGAACTGCGAGCCCACCATCTAACTAGTGCCAACCCCTGACCTGCTGGAGATTGACTGTGAACTGGTAGGCATGCCTAGCCCTTGACCATTTGAATTCGCAGCAGTTGTTGCGGAAGTAGCCATTGCTACCGCTCTAGCTGCCGCTGTTTCTCTTGCAGCCTCAAGATTACGGTCCCTGTCTTCAACCCTTAATCTTCTCTCTTCTCCCGGTTGTAGGGTCTGAAACATTCTAGGGATTCTAAGGGATGATAGCCTTGTTAACCTCCTATTGTCATCTGCACTCTCACCACCCTCTGATCCACTCATAGGTTAGGTAGACGGAACCTACCCCAGCATGCGTCTAACCGGATCTAAAAATACATAATTAAATAACTGCCCGGCAAGTTACCTAGTCTACTAGTCAAGCGGCATCAACAGCATCTACACAAAGTGTACACATTGTCTAAACTCTATCCTGATTAGTCTGCACATAAGATTTGAGAAGAACTATCTATGGTAGATTACAGTCGTACTCTAGTATGTCTGTTAGGTGTCAGCAGTCGATCAACCCACTAATCAAAATAAAACTTAGTCAATGTGAGCAGATGTATGCACAATGGATATGTAAGTGATGAACAGTTGAGTTCTCAATTGGAATCCCCTTCCCCTGTATCTAACGTACTTGTGAGCATCATCAAGCTGCGGTGTCTAAGGTGTGCAACCACGGCGCACCCCTGTGCCCAAGAAGTATGCTTATGACCAGCCTGCCCCTTTGTTTACCCTCGCGTGCAACGAGCCTTACGTCTGAATGATCTGGCTGATCAGGAGAGCCCCCATCTCCTCAGGAATTCTTTAACGTCGCAAACAGGACGACGATCACAGCCAGTGAACAATTCAGACCCCAACCAGAAATGTTTATAGACGGTCTGGGAGCGTCTCAATAGGACTGGTCAGTCCGCACACCCCTTCTATCAGCGCAACAAAGAGCCTCAATGGACAAAGCAGCCATCGCATGCGTGTACTAATCCCATTGGGTTGGCATGGTGACCGTGACCCACGTGCTTCGACCAGGGCCCTTCAGAGGCACCGCCCTCTCCTGCCAGATGCGCCACCGGGAAGAATGTCGTCTCTCAAGATAGAGTGCACTCGACTCCTCACCAAAGAGAGTACACTCAAGTTGGACTCACTTCCTCACGGTAAGAAGAGATTGAGAGGGTAGATAAGGAATGGGAACAACGTACCTGGAGATAGCTGCCCCCAACCACAGATTTCTCACCAATTGGGCTGATGTGCATTTCGATGACCGGTCAATAGCCTCAGTACCACAACGGAATGTAGTGCCACCTCAGCCAAAATGCCACGTCAGCATACTCTCATCATCATGTATACATCCGCTGTCGCCACAGCTCCCACGTTGTCGCCACAGCCTTCCAGCGGCTGGCCTCTCTACCTAGGCCCCGCTATTCAACAAGCGGCAAAGTATACTCACTGCACATGAAGCATCCTCAGTGCACATGAAGTTACAATGTCACCGGTGTCAGGTAAGCGGTGATCATCAACCAGCTCCGATACCAAATTGCAAGGAATATGAGTGTGAGCGATGTACATAAAACCAAGTTGCGAAATCACACAGTTGAGCAAGTACTAGTATCCCAAGTAGAGAGTACAAATGCACCGAGAAAACCATCCATAAAGAGCAACACAATGAAGTATTGTGCCAATGTCCAAGCCCGTAGGCCACACCAACACAGTATCCAGAGTCGCTCTCTCTGTCTGGCGCACAGCGCCCAGCCTACTCTACCATACTATCCTACGCTACAGCTGGTTCACACAACAGGATCAATTCGGCTCACGAAGACCAATATACATGACTGTCCACACCATCGGCGACCTCTCTTCATGTACCAGGTACGCATCTCGTCACCCTCAATCAGACCTTGATTATCCCACACAGCGCCTCACTCCCTAAAGACCACCCCATCATCCGCTGTACCCCTTGGCCCCCAGCAGCCTGGCTATGGCTGCCTGCGCCCCGCTGCCCTGCAGCGCCCCACCTCACCTCTTGCGCTCCGTCAGCGCCCTTGGCAGCAGCACAGCATCAAGCGAGAGCGCAGCAGCACCTCCGCATAGCTAACGCTGGCCAGAATGCCTAGCCTCGGCTGCCTCACTCCCTTTATGGAAGTGGCAGCCTGCTGTATGCTGTGTGTGGCCTGGCTGGAAGCTTCCAGTAGCTTCCGGTTGGGCCCCATCCCCTGTGCCCAGGCCGAGACTTATAGTTGAGGGCCTGGGCCCTTTACAGTTGGGCGCGGCCTGAGTCTCCGGACTTGGGCTGTTAGCTGCATCTGCGCAGGGCCCCCAGGTAGGTGTGTCAGCTGTACTGCTTTTCCGAAGGCCGACGGCCTGCTTCTCAACGTATCGGCCCTGCTTTGTGTGTAGGTGCCCAGGCACAACTTCCGTGGCCTGGGCCAACTGTACGGCACAGCTTAGTGAGGCTCGCGCGTTCATTCAACCAACTGACGCGCTGCAAGAGCCTGAATACCCACATATGGAAATGTCGAATTTGACCTGTGCCGAATATTCAGGCCCGCCTTCACTTAGGGCGGGCACTTGGCTTGCTGGGGCCTTGGCCCAGAACAATGTGATGTCTGATAGGGCCACTTGAGGGCTTGTTCCTCACAATTATAAGAAACTCCTTCCAAAATCGTACTTAACATCCTAATAGAAATTTCCACCCTCAACCATAGAGCTTTCCCAAAAAACTCCTCCCCCCTTCCTCGACCCGCACCTACTTGCCACCCTTCCCCTCAAACCCTACCCCACCATCATCGGGGAAAGAGGACCCCCCTCCTCCCACTGTTAGCTACTAAGCATCGAGGCAATGCTAACACCGAAGACAACAACAGCCATCTCCAATCCCCCAAGGATCAGAAGAAAGTGCGACTCCACCTCACCAAACCCGTCAGTGAGTCGTCGCAGGAGGTTCGAACCCTACTAGACATTCATTCACACCACAATTGAAAAAAGAGGGGGCAGATCAATCCCTTCGCCCAAGCTCTACCTCTACCCCACTCAACATCTTCATTCACTTCCAATCTTGATGATGCGAAACCCGTAGAAAAGCAACCTCGAAAAAATACCAGAAAAAACCGCGCTCGCCAGACTAACAGCTCTGTAGACGGAGAAGGCCGAAGTCGTTTCCCAAATAGAAGTACTCACCTGGATGAACGAAGCACCCTAGTTACAGCCTTCTGCAAAGTCGTCACCCCCGACCCCTTCCTATTGGCGAAATCCACCAAAGCGGTTTACACAACAACCATAGCCACCCCCCCCAACCCTCTTCCTTTCACCCATCACCGCTCGTCACATGCCCTGTCTGCATCCTCTTCCATCGCGCCTTTGCTACTCCCATCGCCCTTCGTCGCCATGCGCCGCATCCTCATCCTTCGCGCCTTTCCGCTCACTGCTGCTCCCCGTCGCCCTTCGTCGCCATGCGCTGTCCGCGCCTGCCCGCTTCTCCGTAGCCCGTCGGCGAGATCGGCGGGGCGCAGCGCTCCCGGTCGCGCTGCGCCCCCCCCCCCATCTCCCCCACTCATTGGGAGAGAAACTGGGGTGAAGATGGCTTAACTTTCCCTCGACTTTGGGGTCTGGCCTTTTTTTTTTTTTTTAAAGGGGGACAAATGCTCCAGTCTATTCGTGGGGACGTTGGGGTAAAATGGCACAAAGTAACGCACTGGAAGACTCAAAGATAAGTCCTTACCTGACCGAGACTGACGCGACATCCCATCATACACCACCCATGTGAGAGGAGGGACCGCAAACACAGAAGAAAGGTCCCTCCTTGATACCAACACATCGGAGATGGGGGGAGAGGCGAGGGAGAAGATCATGATCGCGATAGCGAAGTCCAAAAATAGTCCCTTACCTAATGTCCAATCAATGTCTGCCTCAAAAATGTCGGATCGGACCCTGGGGACTATGCCCACAG
The DNA here is from genome assembly GCA_003427395.1 of Chara braunii. Lineage (NCBI taxonomy): Eukaryota > Viridiplantae > Streptophyta > Charophyceae > Charales > Characeae > Chara > Chara braunii. The sequence goes on along the minus strand of BFEA01000624.1, from coordinate 295,962 downwards.
TAACCTCTGCCCGTAACCTCTCTCTCTTTCTCATATCTGATGAAGAAGGAGCAGGAGGAGGAGGAAGGAGGAAGGAGGAGGAAGAGAGGGAGACTGACGAAGAAGAAGATGTTGCCTCCCTCGCTGCCTCACCTGCAGGTGCTAATGACGAACTGACCGCTGTTCTGTGTCGGCGTGTGCAGGTCGCACGTGCAAGGGGAGTCCCAGCTATGGCGCCAGGTAAGGTCCCCTTCGTTGCAGGTATGGCCTCCGCCCCTCTGCCTTCTGGTGCTCAGCCTCCAACTCGGTAGCGCAGCGCTCAACCAGCAGCGTATCGCTCAAGAAGTGAGCTACTCAACTGTGTAGTACCCGGCCTCAGCCCAGCTATATGTAGCGCTGGGCTTAGCTGGGCGTGCCTCTGAGGCTGGCCTGAAATGGCTTACCAGGGCTGGGCCCCTACCGGCTATACAGACCACGCTGCTGATGCAGCGAGGCGCCAAAACACGCCTGGCCTGAAAACGGCCTCGCCGGTAGTGTACCCAGCCCAAAGCCATAACTTGGGGACTGCAAGACCGAAGGGACCTCTGAACAGACAAAATAGGACAGCACATAAATAAATAAATGACTGCTGCCTCAGGGTGTACCTGCGGCCGAAAAGGCCGCCGTAAGCCCTGTCTCTTATACACATCTAGATGTGTATAAGAGACAGGCCGGTAGTGTACCCAGCCCAAAGCCATAACTTGGGGACTGCAAGACCGAAGGGACCTCTGAACAGACAAAATAGGACAGCACATAAATAAATAAATGACTGCTGCCTCAGGGTGTACCTGCGGCCGAAAAGGCCGCCGTAAGCCTCCAGGGTGCGTGCTGGATGGCATGGAGCCTGGGGCCCCTCAGCAACCGTCGGGCCCCGCAAATGGGGGCCGTGTGCAGGCGCAGCATCTAACATGTGTGTGCGCGGCAGATCCGCTGGGGACAAACATTCTTGTATTATATTGATAATAATTTCGTAGACGACATCTTCAAGTGTTGATTGTATCTCGATCTGGCTTCTCACGTGTGAACTCTCATGTGAAGGTTCATTGATGTATGTGAGGTGGATCTTGACGAGTACCTGGGTCATTTCAGACATCATTGAAAAAGAGAGAGCATCGCACCTCAAGACAGTCAACAACAGCAGGACAACAGCACGTTGGGTGAAATGCATTTGCATCCCAGGCTACCAGCCGGGCCGCCCGGGTCACCCTATTTTCCCTGGCGGGCCGGCCACGCAAGGACCATCGAAGGTCCTAGCAAAAAAAAAAAAAAAAAAAAGAATAAAAAACAAAACTATGTTATGCAGAAACAGAAACTGAACAAGTTTTGACTCAGGGGCCTGGACCCATTAGCGAAGTATTCCACCACTCTGTTCAGGATTCCGATCACGTGTGGCCTAAGTGAAGCAGTACGGACGTCGAATACATCGGGTCTCGACGGCCGGGTAGTTTCCGAGCAGGGACTGTAAAAATGCCCACCTCCCATCCAATGAGATGTGTCGAAAAAGGAAAAAAAAAAAAATGGACATGATAGCTCGTGGATATGCGTGGGCAGGAAGTCTGGATTTTATGGACTCGAAAAGGGGGGGGGGGTTAATTTCCAGACTTCTTTTTTTTTTTTTTGGCTCTGAGAAATAGAACTTGAAATGTGAAATATCCCTGAGTGAGGACGCCGCCCGGCCGGGCCTGCCCTGGCGGGCTGGGCCCAGCCGGTTGGGCCCGGGGGGGCCGCCCGGGTAAACTGGGCAGGACAAAAAAAAAACCCAGATTTTTTTTATTTTTTTTTCAAACCGGGGTCGTTCTGCGCTCGGCAAGAGAACCCTGAATCTGCAATAAAATTGTGATTTTGGTGGGGGGATAGCGGGGTTGGTCTGGGTGGGGGGTGCTGGGGTGTCTGTGATGGGGCGCAGACGCATTTTTTTTTCCTTTTTTTTGTTGTGTATACAAGGGGGGGCGAGACAGAGAGAGAGAGAGACAGAGAACGGATCCCCTTAACACTGCTCAGACGGCCCATGCAGGCTATCTGAAGGGTCCTCACAGACATGTAGCGCAGACCCCCCCACCAAAATCAAGGCAGGCAGTGAATATGAAATGCCTGTGAAAACACTCAATTGTATCGGTGGGACGCTGGACCCGATTTCCAGCAGGTGCAGCTCCCCACCAATAGATGGAGCCCTGGATGGTGCTAGTGGTGTCTGCTCGTATCAGCACCACTAGCAAACAGAGGTGTTCTCAAAACAAAAACAAAAAAAACAAAAAAAAACAAAAACAAAAAAAGAGCACGAGCTGGCCAAATATATACTCAAGATTCGAGTTCAGGTCTGTGTTTCAGCAGTTATGGGTTGCTCACGTAGCTAGGGCCTGTTGGTCTCTGTACGTGACTCTTAGGGCTTGGCTGCACTAGTCACGAAATGTGCAAAATTAGAATGAATCTTCTGCAGAACGTGCAATAATACACCACCATATGTTTTGTCTTTTGTGCATTTGGTGAGTAAAGGCCCCTAGGGCCACTGCACGCATTCCTAAGAAAAGAAAAACCAGAAAAGAAAAGAAAAGCGAGAAAACAGAGAAATGGTGACCCATAACCAACATGCACAGACCTGAATTTGAATCCAGACTATATATTTTCTGCCCACCCTCAGGGAATACAAGTTTGAAGTATATCTCTGCTTGACGTCGGGTCCTGGCTGATATGCTGTAGGGATCCTTCCGAAAAGAGGCTGGACACAACGAGGACATTTTGTTTTTCTATTTTTTTAATGCGCCGCATCACTTGTTCGTGCGTGCATGTGCGTGCGGCACCCCGCGCATGAGATGCGCTGCAAGTATGATTCGAACACATCTCTCT
>BFEA01000624.1:265856-278111 GCA_003427395.1 Chara braunii | reverse complement strand
AGAGAGAGAGAGAGAGAGAGAGAGAGAGAGAGAGAGAGAGAGAGAGAGAGAGAGAGAGAGAAAGAGAGGGAGAGAGAGAGAAAGAGAAAGATAGAGAGAGAGAGAGAGGACGCGTAGCGTAGGTCTCGTCGTGTAGCGTAGGTCGCATCGCGTAGGTAGGTCGCGTAGCGTAGCGTAGGTTGCGTAGGTAGGTCGCGTAGGTTGCATAGCGTAGGTTGCGTAGGTAGGTGCGTAGCGTATCGTAGGTTGTGTAGGTAGGTCGCGTCGCGTAGGGCCGTACTTTTCCCGCCCGCCCGCCAACGGTCTTTTCGGACCGATTTCCCTAACGCACTGCGGCAATCCGGGCCGTAAACGGGCCGACAGCCCAGATTCGCCCGCGATCTTAAAACTTTAAGATCGCGGTGCGATCTGGGCTGTCGGGCAGGTGCTACAGCGAACGGCCTGGATCTCCGCGCGATCTTAAAGATCTAAGATCGGGGCCCAATCCAGGCCGTCGGGCCTGTAGGTCCAAAGACGGCCCGGATTTCAGAATTCAGACATTAGCGATTTTTATAAGTGTAGGGATTATCAGTAATCCGTATTAAGTTACTCTTACGTTACTACAAACAATTTAAATATTCAACAGGTATAATTTAACCCCTCTCCGTCCATCCCCAGATTCGTCCCCCAAATAAATTGGCCATGACCAACTGGCCTACCCCAGTTCGTAAGCCCCCCCTGAATTTGTTGAAATATGGACCCCAGTTCAAACTCCATTGGAAGCAGACGAGTGAAATACTACATTAAAAAAAAGACCATGTCGCGTCCACTCTCACCCTATTCCTCTCCAGAAGGATTGTTCACCCTATTCCTCTCCAGAAGGATTGTGCCAGGGGGGGAGGACCTGGTGGACAACAAGCATATCCAACGCGTCAACTCGTTGTTGTTGTTTTTTTTTTTTTTTTTCCCTTTCTTTGTTTAGTGGTGGGGATGGTAGTGGTGGCTGTGGTGGGCAAGACCAAATACTATGAACCAATGGGCCGGAGTCCACGGGCAGAGGCTGAGAGGACCCGGAGTAGAAGGCCTACAGGCCAAGGAGCACGCGCATGTGATCCACTGCTGCTACTCTGCCAGGAGGGCGGAGAGGCAGAGCTAGGACGGTAGGTGAGAAAGGAGGCCGAGGGTGATGAAGAAGAGATCCTTGGCTATGGCAGAGAAGTGGGTGAGTGCTGACTGGCTATGGACGGAGTAGTCGAGGCTCAAGCCCGGCTATGGAGAGAGGAAGACAACGATGCTTGGACTTCATCCGGCGAACAATCCGGGACCAACAGATTCTCAGACTACTCCTCTCTAAACTACAAGCTTTTTTTTCATATGCCACTCCGAGACCTTGAAAAGGCCACCATAGAAGTCGACTATGGAGAACCGTGGATTACTACTAGCGTTGTATCCAACACCTACGATTTCTGAAAACCAGAAATATATTATTTCTGGTTTCCAGAAGCTTCACTTTTTTCCATGGCTACGATCCGGACGTCCGAACCGCCGTCCAGACGGTCTGGATTCAGTCCGGACTCCAGACGTCCAGTCTGGAAGGTCCGGATCTGCCAAAATTCAAGTGAAAAAAAAAAAAAAAAAACGGTCCAGGACCCTTCCCCATTGAGGAGCCAAGCCCCCAAAATTGTTTTGGGGGTTTTTCAGGCCCGTTTATGCTTTTTTGGGGGGTCCGGACATGCTCTCTCTCTATAATAATTTATTAGACAACCCCAATTTTTTAATTATTAATAATTCGTTGCCTTTTATTAGTTTTTTAAGTCTTTTTAAAAGCGTTTTAATAACTTTTTATAGTTTTTGACTTGTAACTGAAGTTTGGTTAGGAATTCTGACATGACTCTGAGGCAAAAGTGGTTTGCATTGTTATTCTGCATAGCATACTTTTTTTTCAGATTTTTCATCTTTTTATTTTTTTAATGGTCCAGCCATTTCCGGACCTGTCCAGACATCCGGACCGTCCGGATCCCCCCATGTCCGGAGGTCCGGAATTCCGAACGTCCGGAAACTACCGGACACAGGTCCGGTTCCATGTCCGGAAATGTCCGGGTCCGGGTCCAGCGTAGCCATGCTTTTTTCATTTTTTTAATTTGACAAAGAAATTCCCACTTCCAGGAAGCACTTCATAGTTACTAATTAACCGAAAAAAAAACAGTCACGCAAGCACTTCGTAATTATTCATGATTCTTTTGGGTCGACAACCAGCGAAGCTGTTCCTGAGCAATTACACCTACTGCGGATGAATCCATTGATTCCATTCACATTAGATTTTTGACCCCTTCGGAAAATCCAGATACCCGTCGAATTCACAGAAGTGACAGAAAAGTGACAAAAAAAAGTGACAAAAAAGTGAAAAAAAAAGTGAAAAAAAAGTGACAAAAAAGTGACAAAACAGTGACAAAAAAAGTGACAAAAAAGAGCGACAAAACCCATTGGTTGAAAAAGAATGAAAAGTGACTTTGCGGCGTTCTGATGGCTATGACAGAGAAGGGTGTGAGTGCCGACCACCTATGGACAGAGGAGTAGGCGAGGCTCAAGGCAGGCTATGGAGAGAGGAGGACAAGGGTGGACTTGGACTTCATCCTGGCGACAGGTTATGGCAGTTTGGCGACTGGCTGGACTTGGACCTCATGGCAGGGAGGATCCGCCATAGCTACCAGCTCAGAAGCTGGTGAGGAGAAAGATGCAATGAACCTCCTAGTTCAACACCAATGAGTGCACATATTGACATCACATGCATGTATGAGTTCACACGAAATTCACACTGGAGACCAGAGAGATGAAGACCAGGTAGCACAGCTTATCTTTTCCAGAAGGTATTACAAGAGCAATAAAAGTTCAACTCACCAGCGCTCATCAGCGCGTGCCAATAGGTAACCAATAATCAGCATAAACTCTCAGGTAAGTATCTCTTCCCCTCTGCTCTTCCCTCTTATGTTTCTCTCCACCTTGCTGGTCTTCTCCCTAGCTACGACCACGCTGTGTCTTCTCTCCCTACATGCAATCACACTCACTATCTACTATTTCATGGATCTACTCTGAATACACCCACTGCTAACTCTACTAACCCTCTCTGGAGTCTACTACTAACAGCTAGCACTAACACTTCTGCACTGGTGCAGTTATGGCTGCCTTCTCCCTGCCAGCGCTATCTTCCTCTCTCTCCCTCACTTAGCGCAGCACTCTGGCTTCAGTGCTCTGCTCCTCACTTCAGCGCACAAGTGCACCAGCACTTCCATGCTTCTTTCGAATAAGCAATCTGCCCAAATGTGAGGCTGGTCAGTCCTTTTGTAGTCTTGGTTTGCACTTCAACTCGTGCCAGCCTCTATTTCTTGGGTCCTGCCTAGTTCCGGTACCACATCCCCACGGCCTGTCTGCTACTGAAGGTCAAGGCCTGGAACCTTCCCCGATTTCCATTGGACTGCTGCTGCTTGGGCCCTTGAGTCATGACTTTTCACTTGTGAATACGACTTTTGACTGTGGACAGTGTCTCTTGCCTGTGGGTCACGACTTTTGCCTGTGAAACTACCTTTTACTCGTGGGATGTGTCTCTTCAATATGACTTTTCATTAGGAAACGTGACTCTTGTCCCTGAGACATGACTGTTTGTTGGGTGCCTGTGGGACCAGACTGCTGAGGTACCCGATTGTGACTTTTCTGAGTTTGACGAACTCGGCCTTTTCTTGGCCCGGGCATCTGACCCTGAGTTTTCAAAGACACGCTACTGCTGTAGCGGCAGGAGGAAGAAGCATTGATTGTCCTTTGGTCATCCGTGCATGGCAGACATGATCCACCATAGCTACGGGTTCAGCAAGGTGGTGAGGGGGGATATATATATATCGTCAAATAGAACTGCCCGGTAAACCGTAGGCAGAGAGGGAGAAGAGGACAACAAACGAGGGGCTGTGATATATATATATATAGAGAGAGAGAGCTGTACAGTGTCAGTGGCCATGGCCGCTCAGTAACATAAAGGACACTCATTGCAAAAGACTCAGAATTTCCAAGCAACAAAGCTGCATCTTCCAATTTTTGTCATATCGTGTTGCAGTGCATCTCTCGTGTGTGAAGTTCGTGTGAGTGAAGTTCGTGTGATGAAAGTTGAACGTGGTGTGGTGTCAAAGACACTGAATTTGTGGATCATTGCGAATCGGTGAAAAAAAAAGGGCAATAACTTGTAGGGGTAAGAATGACAAAAATATTCGCGTGAGTCAGCCTCAAGCAAAGATAGTCGAGAGCAAGATTCTGCATCTCCGACAGGCTCGGGTTTACCCCGGATCGTACTGTGGTTACAATGTTCTATGTTTCTTCGAAAGGTTTTGGGAAAAATGGGTAAAAAAGGTAAAACAGGGGTTAGAGGAACTACAGGGGTCACGTGGGGAAAATGGGTTACAGGGGGGAAAATAAATATGCTTTTGAATCTATGGTGTTAATCCTAATTTCTACGTGTAGTATGCTTTTCATGATCGCATCATATGATTTCATTGCGACTAGGCTACCAGCCAGGCCGCCCACGTCACTGTGTGTTCCTGGGCAGTCCGGCCATGCAAGGACCAGGGAAGGTCCCGACAAAGAAACAAAGATCCAAAAAATCTGAGGGAAAAAAAAAGAAAAATAAACTGAACAGTTTTGCCACAGGGTCACATTGAAATTCTTTAACAATTTTTTTGAAATAAAACCTGGGCTACCAGCCGGCCCCGCCCAGGTCAGCTGGCCCGCCCAGGTCAGCTTGTTTCACCGGGCAGCCAGGGGCCGTGCAAGGACCACGGAAGTGCCCAGCGAAAAAAGAAAACAAGCTGAAAAAACGGAAAAATGCGAAAGAAAACTATGTGATGCAGAAAATTAAACAGAACAACTTTTGCCTCAGGTCACATTGGAAATAAAAATAGTAAAATAATATTTTTAGTTTTTGTTTTTATTAACTTTTTTTTAAGTTTTTTATTTATTTTTGGCCCGGCCGGGCAAGTTGCCCCGGGCCACTCTGCTAGCCTAGAATAAAACATAAAATCAAAAAATAATATATCCGGCCGGGCAAGTTGCCCCGGGCCACTCTGGTGGCCTAGAATAAAACTTTTTTTTTTTTTTTTTTGACCCGCCTGGGCAAGTGGTCCCGGGCCGCTCTGGTAGCGTAGGTTAGAGGGGTAAAAGGGGTCACGTGGGTAAAATGGGTTAACGGGTTACTCACTTTATTGAGCTGTGACCCAAGATAATCCAGAACAAGATTCTGCAGCTTGGCGATATTCTGGTCCAGCTTGTTCTTCTGAACGCGCTTGTTTTGTAGGATGATCTCCTTGAGCTTGCTCGTTAGATGATCCATCCGCTGTTCCAGAGAACACATCAGAAGAGCCATCAGTGTCGTCATGTACCTGGTCAAGATTACAGGTAGAGAGGGTGATGTACCGGGTCAAGATAATAGAGGAAGAGGAATATACACCCAGCCCTGAGGAAGGCTAGTGCGCAAGTTTTGAAATTGCAATTCGTCCAGCCAAAGCCCAGCACAACAAGCCTGCCGGCTATCAATACCCTCCCCCTGTTGCCACAAGGGGTAGCAATTTCCCCCCCCCAAAAAAAAAGGTCACAAAGGGTACGAATACCCTCCCCCAAGTCACAAGGGATAAACTTAACTACCAAAACATTAATGGCAGAAATTTGACACTTCAACAACATATTTCTGAAGTCATTACACAGCCTCAATGATTTCCAAATGCCAGCAAACTTGAAAAAAAAAAAAAAAAAAAAAAAAAGGCCACAGACAGGAAGGGCAACAATAAAATCAAGTTGAGTAAAGCAAAATTCCCTTTGTGTTGGGTTTTCTTTTTTTTTTTAAGAATGCACACTGCTAAGACTGCTTCACAAAGCACAAGCACAGCAGAGATCCGGATAGTTTTTGGCACAGGTGGCAGAGTAGTGTGCATTCTGGACTCCCAGCCTTCATTTGTACTTGCACAGAACACATGGAGGAGGGCTCCCTTTGAAAACCAAACCCACCCACACACCCACCCTGCCTGTATATTACCAGAAACATAGCTTGCATACATCCATGATCTCAGTCTCTTCTGCCCCGTCAGGCTAGCAGTTCTCCGTCAGGCCGTCAATCTTACTTGTGCTCTTGTACAAACCCAGACGCCCACCTGCAGGTCGGGAGCAGCCCCTGCATGTTCTTGCCTGTATGATTATAATTAGGAGTGGTGGTAGGTAGGTAATGTGAGGTGGAATTGAGAGAAGAATAACGTACCTAACTTTCTTTTCCAAAAAAAAAAAAAAAAAAAAAAAAAGTGACCGTGAAGGAAAGGTTTGTCAAAGGGTTCAAACTTCAAAGCGTACTTGCGGCGCATCGCGTGCGCGCGACTGGCGAGCACGCGAGCCGGATAGCGCATTGCGCACGTGGACCGCGCACCCGGTGCGCCGCATGGCCGAAAATCCGGGTCCCTTCCCTTACGCCCCCCCCCCCCCCCCTTTTCAAAAAAAAAAGTCGCATAGTGTGCTGAACCGTAGTTAATCCGCCCTGTGAAAAAAATTTGAGAGATGGGCAGGGTAATTTTTTTTCAGGGCCTCGCTCTGGCCCCAAATATATCTGGAAAGACTGGAAGGAAAAGACGATAAAAGCAAAAAAATGGTGTTAGATTCATCCTCATAGATTCTTGAGTGACAGATTCCTTATTGGTGTTGTGGGCCCTATGGACACTGAGGAATGAGAGATGCAGGCAAGGCGCGATGCTGCCATTCCAAGCATACCAAGAGCTGGCAAACATCAGAATCGCCCTAATGGCGGACTTACGTTGGAGCGATCACATAGGGGAGTTGTGGGCCCTATGGACACTGAGGAATGAGAGATGCAGGCAAGGCGCGATGCCGCCATTCCAAGCATACCAAGAGCTGGCAAACATCAGAATCGCCCTAATGGCGGACTTATGCCGGGGCGATCACATCGGGGAGGCCAGGTTGAATGGGTTCTGGGAGATATGGGGTCCATACCCGCAGCTGGTAATTCGGGAACCCCAAACAGGCCGACTGCGGTATGGCCCCATCTTGCAGCGCCACGCGCCTAGATATGATAGGAGTGAAGAACGGTCCTGACAATAGGTCATGAGACCGCGATGGGATGGCGGAAGTGTACAATAGGTAGCCGCCTGAAGTTGGAATAGGTAGTTAAGGAGGAGCTACTTTTGGTACTGTACCATATTAGGTTCTGGTGGAAGGTTGGGTAGAATAAAAAAGGCTTCTTTGGGGTAGGAGGGGAGGAGGGGATGGGGATCACGGGTATATTTGCAAAAAGGAAAAACTTGGTGATGCAAGCTGGGGACCATCGATGATGAAATGCAGGTAAGACATATAGGGTGTGGCGAGAAAGGAAAGCCTGCTGGTTGATAGGGGGAATGACAGGAGAGCATGCGAAGAAAAACATATCGAGAGGGACGAGGGGTAGTAGTAGGGAGGAGAGGAATAGTTGGAATGATGATTGCTGTTCTCTTCTTTTTTGTGTGGTTGCTTTTCGTTTGAATGCGTAGGACTAGACTTAAGACTTGCGGCCCGAGAGGCTGCTAGGAGGGCCTCCCCAGCGCCTTGTCCTCCCTAAGGCCCACCTGATGTATGACTGGGTGCTGCTAGTACGCTTCCCGACCATCAAATGCCCCCCCCCCCTTGAGTAGGTGACTAGTACTGCAAGGGCTGGGCTGACCCTTCTTCACTTTCCTTTTGTTGAAACAATTTTGAACTCATGCTTGCCGGTAAATAAGTAACCGGACTGATGCCCCCCAGAATAGAAGGGGCTGGTATTTTTGTGTAAAAAAAAAAAAAAACCCACCAAAGGAGAACCAAAGCAGCGAACCCAATCGTCAATGAAAGCATACACTGTCGCCACCACCAACAATGCAATCGAAGCTCTTGCGCCTAACGGCGCTCAGTGCCCAGACTACGGTCCTACAGCTACTCTACCAGCCTACGGAATGATGAAGCAACCAGTTAACGTCAGCAGCCGCAGCCGAAGTACATGCAGATGCCAACCATGCAGACCTCCGCCAAGACCTGTACATGCTCTCACACCATCTCCCTCACTCGCCCTCTTGCTCACCCTCGTCATCTCCTCCCGCGGCTCTACACCAACCAAGAACCACCGACGAACCCCGCTGACCTTCTTCCAAGGCCATGCCCCGGCTATGGGAGCTGGGCTATGGCGTTGCCTTATTGCAGTGCCCTCTTTCTCGCGACCGCGTTCGCGTTCTTGCACCACGCCCTCTCTTGCTCACCCTCGCCATCTCCTCCCGCGGCTCTACACCAACCAAGAACCACCGGTGAACCCCGCTGACCTCCTTCCAAGGCCAAGCCCCGTCTACGGGGGCTGGGCTATGGCGCTGCCTTATTGCAGCGCCCTCTTTCTCGCAACCGCGTTCGCATTCTTGCACCACCCAGCGCTGCAAGCAGGCGCGAGTGAACGCTCCCGCAACACTGCCGCTTGCACTAGCAAGTGCCCGCATGCCTGCTGCCCGGCCAGGCAGGCACTTTGCTATATCCAGAGTTGCCGGCTGGTTTGACTGCCTGGCCTCCCTCGCGCGTGTGCCCAGTAGCTTCAGGTTGGGCAAAAGTGTCTGCGCCTAGGCCCATTCAGACAGTGGCCTGGGGGACCGAATTGGTTAGGAATGTCCAACCACCCCTGCGCAAACGTGCGGTGTTCCCTGCTTCCCCTAGAAGGCTCACAAATGTTTCTGATTCTCACAAGCAGGGCAGATGTAACCAACTGGCGTGTAGCTTCAGGTTGGGCCAAAGTGCCTGCGCCCAGCAGGCCCATTCAGATAATGGCCTCGGACCGAATCGGTTAGGCACGCCTAACCACCCGGGCGCAAACGTGCAGTGTTCCCTGCCTCCACTAGAAGGCTCACAAATATTTCTGATTCTCACAAGCAGGGCGGATGTAACCAACTGGCGCGTAGCTTCAGCTTGGGCAAAAGTGTCTGCGCCCAGCAGGCTCCTTCAGATAATGGCCTCGGACCGAATTGGTTAGGCATGCCCAACCACCCAGGCGCAAACGTGCGGTGTTTCCTGCTTCCGCTAGAAGGCTCACAAATATTTCTGATTCTCACAAGCAGGGCGGTTGTAAACCAACTGGCGCAAGGCAACCGTCCGGTGCCGACCAATGCTTTGCAAAATCGACAACGAAAGGCCTCACTGAGATTCGGGGGCCTTCACTTAGGGTGGGCACATGCTTGCTGGTAGGGGCCATATGCACGTATGCCGAGGGTTCAAAATTCAAATCCTTGCACTCCATAAAAAAAAAAAAAAAAACGCATGTCTTACAGGTCATTAGACTCACTACACAGCATTACTTACCTTTTTTCTTCTTTTTTCTTTTTTTTTACAGCATTGCCTACCTTGGCTCCAGTCGGATCGCCAAATCCGAAGGGCCGCACTGCCACAGGAGGGACTGGAAGAACAGTCAAAATCATCCACTGGGGATCTGAGACCGCCAGTGCCCGACAATCCCTTTTGGAGATCTTGCGAAGTTTTTGCTTAGCCTGAGAACCAAAAATACAGGGAAACACACACACACACACACACACACACACACACACACAAACACACACACACACACACACACACACACACACACACACACATAAGTAACGGGCGACAGTTTCCCATTTACGCCCCCCAAAAAACATCTTAAAAAAAAAAGAGACACAATCATAAGTAAAACAGGTGCAAGGTTCCGATTCAAAACAAGAAGGAAGAAAGAAGGGGGGTGAAGGGGGTGGAGGGGGGGGGAAGGTGCACAAATGTTCAGGTGTTATGATCCTGGCCAATTTAAGAAAGTACAATGCCATCCAATTGCAAAAAGAAAAATGAGCTTGAGAGGAGAGAGAGGGAAAGAAGAAGAAGAAGAAGAAGAAGAAAGAAAGAAAGAAGAAGAAGATGATGTACACCAGCATAGGCCCATGATAATGCTCTTCTTCTTCCCAAACCACTCTCCTCCTCCTTATCTCCTCCCCTCTTATTAAAACAAGAAATAATTATAATAACAATAATAATAATAACAATAATGATAATAACAATAATAATAATAACAACAACAACAATAATAATAATAATAATGATGTTGAATGGCTGAACCAGGATCAATGACCGAATCCCTCTTCTACTGCAGGCATCACATTAGGTCCACCATAGCCATGGCCACCCTTCTTCCTCCTCCTCTCACGGCCGAGGCTATGGCGCCGTGCTGTGCAAAGGACAACACAAAGCAGCCATGGCTGCTCTAGCTCAGGCCACCATGCCTGGCCTCAAAGAGTCTTGGTGCAGCTCTACCCCAACGTGGGGCTTCCAGATGCAGCGTCCACCAAGGTGATGAAGATGGTATCCACCATAGCCAGGTAAGTACCCCTGGCGCTCCTCCCTCCTCATCCTGCTCTTCTTCCTCCTCCTGNAAGATGGTATCCACCATAGCCAGGTAAGTACCCCTGGCGCTCCTCCCTCCTCATCCTGCTCTTCTTCCTCCTCCTGTCCTTGCTCCTCCCGTCCTTGCTCCTCCCGAGCGGTGCTGCTCTTGATACTAGCGCTGCTCTGATGCTAGCGCTCCAACCAGTGTTTCGCCAAAGTTGCACACCGACAATGAGGCTGCCTGCTTGCCTCTTCGCACGTGACTTCCTAGGCCGCGAAGGCCTCCAAGTAACCGGTACCTCCTCCCTTTCGGAGGGAAACATCATTGCAGACTCTGATATCGCCCGTACAGGCCCTCGACTCAGACTGGTTGGACTGGTACCCGCCTAGACCTACCCTACAACTACTGGGCCTCTAAAAATGCCAACTTTTGTCTTCTTCTGCTCGGCCTAGAGTAGTGGCCTCTTTACCTGCCACTTGTGTTTTCCCCGCTGCAACCCTCAATGTCACCCCCACAGGTAAGTACCAGCCCTTCTCACCTTCCGATCAACCAAGTCCCCTTGCCGGTCACACACACACACACACACTCGAAGCCGACACGCACTCAGACTGGCATGCAGACCACCACGCACGAAGCCGACACGCACTCAGACTGGCAGGCAGACCACCAAAGACTTAGAAAACTCAGCAACATGCGGGACACTCAGCAACCGGATACATTCCATGCGCAAAACTCAGAAATCACCTGCATGTCTCAGTCCGTGTTTCTACCGGGGGGGGGGAAATATTGTGGTCTTTTGAAACCTTGTAAAGAAGCTACCAATCAAATTTAAAACAAGCACAAGAAACGATAGGCACGACAAGCTTTTTCTTTATTTTATTTTTCTAAATCGTTTTCTTCTTCTTTTTTTTTTGTGCAAACTCCTCTGTTATGTTCGAGCAATCCTTGGCCAGGATTTTTTTTTTTTTTCAATACAAAGCAGATATCATATAACCAGGAAACGGGCCGAAGGGCTGATAAGCCTTTCAAAGTCTAATACACAAGCGGCAGCAACCACCTCCTTCACAGGCGTGTGGCCAATACTTTCTTTTTTTTCCCTTTCTTTTGGCTGCAGAACAGCTGATTAAAAAAAAAAAACGAAGTTTAAAAATAGACTAGATGACCGGTTGCGGCTTCGCCGGCAAAAACAGAAAAAAAAAAGCACAAAAGAAAGAAAACGCATAAGGAACTGCCCTATCATATGCCGCTTCTTTCACAATAAGAAAAAGAAGAGCCTGAGAGCAGACCAAAGCCCGCGTGCAAGAAAATAGCACGGAATACCACCGAACATTCTTTTTTCTTTATCTTTGCGTGTTTCGTTTGGGGAGCCGTTACCTTTGCAGCATCGTTTTTGTTTTGTGCTGTGCAAGTACTCTGGACTTTTCTGAGAAAATCCAGTCCGTTGTCCCGTTCATGTTTTTGGTAAAGATTCAGAATCAGACTTTGTTTGCTGTGTTCCCTGGATATGTTTGTGATCAAGCGATCTTGCATGTATTTATGCCCCGTGCTTACTTGTTGAGTTTGGACGCTGTGTGTGCAAGTGCAAGCGCGTGTGGGTGAGTCTCAGTTTGGTGGGCTCCGATGACGTCATTGACGATTTGCCCGGGGAAGCTGTTGGAAGGCGCCTCCAACTATAGGAGTGCCACTGATGTTAAGCAGGTTTTGCATTGTATGAATGAAACAATCAGCATTCTATCTGCTTCGCAGTTGCTCTTCAGGTGGGGGACTTGTCGGGAGTAGCATTGACATGAGAGCCATAATGCCGGCCGTGCATCTTGGAACATTTCCTTGAAGGCAAAAGGCCAAGAAGAAAC
>BFEA01000624.1:215333-226135 GCA_003427395.1 Chara braunii | reverse complement strand
TGTGAGAGCAACAGGCGCTGCTCGCAGAAGCTGAGAGACAGGAAGCTGCTGAACTGGAAGCTGCAACAGATGCTTCCAAAAAAGAACATCTGCTGCAGCAGGCCCAGAAAACTGTTGCAGATACTAGAGTGGCCCAGTGTACAAGGGACCTGGCTGAGCTAGTCCTCCTGCAGGACAACCTGACCGCCGGCCACTTTACAAACTGGGACGAGAGGATCCAGAGGCTGGAGACCAGGGTGGCTGATCTGGGAACTCAGCAGTCAAAGATCCTGGATGCAATCCAGAATCTGACTGCTCGGTTAACAGCAGCCAATGTCATCAGTCCCCTGGTCCCTGTGGTCCCCACTCTAAAGCCTAAACAGCCTTCTCAACCCCCTTCTCCACCTCCTTCATCCTCTGGCTCTCCTCATTCTTCTCGCAAGACTTCTCCCTCTGTCACCTCCCAAGCCAAAGCCGCACTTCCTCCCACCTTTGCTGCGGTTGTTGCTGGGGACCACAAAGGTCCCAAGATTCCTGCCCCCAGCAAATTCAAGGGGGATGACCCCAAGATTGATGTGGGGGACTGGACAGCTGGAACCCGGGCCTATCTGAAGGGGTTCCTGTGCCCAAAACAGCAAAAAGGTGGCTACTGTTGTGGGTCTGCTGGAGGGGCCTGCCCAGAAATGGGCTACCTCTACAGCAAGTGCCCAGAATCAGACTTTGGAGGACTGGGCCCTGGCACTGGGGGCTGACAAACTTTTGCAGGCCCTGGAAGATCGATTTGCAGACAAAGAAAGCGTCCGCAAAGCTGCTGATAAGATTGTACGCCTGGGCCAGCAGCGTTACAGCCGCAGTCTGCAGGCTTTATTTGCTGAATTTAAGCAGCTCACTTCCACCCCTGGACTGGTTATGTCTGCTGATGATTTGCTGACTAACTTTTGCAGGGTTGTGCCTGAAAAGTTTTGTGTTGCTTTATATAGCGCCGGGCACAAAGACTGGCGCTCATTTAGACGCGCAGCACTGGACATGGAAGCTAAGCTTCATGTCCAGACCCCCTCCAGTGACAGGAGGAGAGGCGCCTTCCCTCATGGTGGTAGAAAGGGAAAGGCGGCCTTTGCATATGTGGGTTCTGGGACATCATCTGTTGCAGGATCCCGGCCTGGTACACCGCCAGGTGGGACTGCAGCAGTTGTTGTTCCAGATGTTGCAGCAGTTGTCCAGCAGTTGCAGGCTGCGCTGGGGGCCTTCCAAAAGACCAGATCTGCCACCAGCACAGCCTCCAGCAGCAAGGGGAAGAGTCAGGGACGTCGCTCTTCAACCCCTGCCCGGCGCCCTAATCTGCCACGTGACGTCCACTTCCCAGCAGACCCTCTGAACCCCAACACTCTCCCATGGCACGAGCTGAAGATCCAGGAGGGAGTGTGGAGGAAGAGGAAGGAGAGAGGTGTCTGCTTGAGGTGTGAGGGACAGCACTTCCTGAAGGACTGTCCCTACATGCCAAGCCCAGCTCAATAAAAAAACTAAAGCTGAACCTCGAGACAGCAGTTCCTTCCAGTGCTGCAACTGCATCTGCAGCTGCAGCAGCTTCAGTTGAGACTTCCTCCTTCCCATCCAGTGTGGGAGCTGCGCGGGCAGCATCCTTTATCTATGAGGATCCTGACCCGGATCAGGAACCGGACGAGTCTGAGTGTCAGGCTCTTGCTGCTTTGTTCTTTCATCTGAAAGAACAAAAGCATAACAAGTCTGATCTCATCCTACTTCGGCCCCGGATCAACCATCGCAGGATCAAAGGGCTATTAGACTGTGGAGCCACTTGCAACTTCATGTCTCCCAGTGCGGTCCAAAAACTGCATCTGGGCATGAAAGTGGTGCAGCTGCAACAACCGCTGCAGGTCCGCATAGGGGACTCCACTGTCCTGACCATCAGGGAGAAGGTCAGGGGTATCCCTGTTACCTTCGATAGCGCAGCAGAAGTCAGACACAGTCTGAACTTCTATATCTTCCCTAACCTACCCTTTGACCTTGTGTTCTCTATGCAGTGGCTGAGAGCAGTCAACCCAAGGATCGACTGGCAGATCCCCAAGGATGAACTGCCAAACAGCAAGGGGGTGTATCAGCCTTGCATGATTGCAGCCGATCATCACCCTCAGACTTCCTGCTTCTGCTTGAGAGCGACAAAGTTTTACGCTCTCTCTCGCCAGTATGTTCATGAGCGTTTGTTCATCGCTCTGGTCAAGCAGTCATACGCTCCTTCTACTCCTTTGGGTTACCCAACCGGCCAACCAAGCATCATATTGAGCTGCTGCCTGGGGCGGTCCCTCCCAAGGGCCGCATATACAGGATGTCACCTGTTGAGCTTGAGGAGCTCAAGCGACAGCTTGAGACCCTGACCAGCAAGGGCTGGATCAGGCCCAGCACTTCTGAATTCGGTGCCCAAGTCCTCTTTGTTCCAAAGGGGAGTGGGGAGTTCAGAATGTGCATAGACTACAGGGGTCTCAACAAGATCACTAGGAAGAGCACAGAGCCACTTCCTAGGATCGACGACCTTCTGGATGTGGTCCAAGGTTGCACAATTTTCAGCAAAGTCGACCTCAAGTCTGGATATCACCAAATTGAGATGGCAGAGGAGGACGTCCACAAGACGGCCTTCAAAACCAGGTATGGCACTTATGAATAGTGATGCCATTCGGACTTTGCAATGCACCTAGTACATTCCAGACTGAGATGCACCGCATATTCAGGCCGTACCTGGACAAGTTCATGGTTGTTTACCTGGATGACATCCTGGTATTCAGCAGGACTGCCAGGGAACATGCGGAGCACTTGGCTCCGATTCTTCGGGCATTACGTGACAGCCAGTATAAGATCAACAGGGAGAAGTCCTCTTTTGGAGTTCCCTCTGTTATTTACTTGGGTCATGTGATTTCTGGAGATGGGCTGGCCCCTGAAGCAGCCAAAGTTGCTGCTATTCAGGACTTGCCACAGCCCCAGACAGTGAGAGATCTCCGGTCATTCTTGGGTCTGGCCTCCTACTACAGAAAGTTCGTCAGGAACTTTTCTGCAGTGGCTGCACCCCTGACTAACCTCACAAAGAAAGACACTCCCTTTCTTTGGTCTCTCCACTGTCAGATGGTTTTTGCACGACTCAAACAGGCCTTGACTCGTGCACCTATTCTGAAGGTGTCTGACCCCGCTTTGCCATTTGTTCTCACCACTTACGCCAGTCAGTATGGCATTGGGGCAGTCCTTCAGCAGGATGATGGTAATGGTCTGAGACCTGTAGACTTTATGAGTAAGAAGATCAAAACTCAAAAGCTTCAGGACTCTACCTACGAGAAAGAGCTCTATGCTCTTGTCAGTGCCCTGAAACATTGGAAGCACTTTCTCCTGGGCCGACACTTCAAGATCTTTTTTTATCATTCCACCCTGCACTGGTTGAAGTCCCAGGGAGAGTTGAATGATAAACTGGCACGCTACATTTAGTTCATTGATCTGTTTGACTTTGAACTGAAACATATGAAGGGCTGCTACAACAAGGTAGCAGACGCCCTCTCTCGTAGGCCTGACTCTTTTGCATTGATCTCCTCTACTCACTCCTTTGGAGAGGAGGCCCGTCAGACCATCGCTCGTTTGCTGCCTCAGGATCCGACTTATGGACCCATCGTCAGGAATCTGCAAGCAGATCCTTATTCTGAACGAGGCTATGCCCTGAATTCAGATCTGCTGTACACCTACAGCAGAGGAGAGGAGCGCTTGTGCATCCCTGAGGATCAGCAACTGAGGACACTGCTGATGTCAGAGTGCCACGATGCGCGTGGACACTTTGGGTTCTTAAAGTCATATGCAGCCCTGTCGCAACGCTTCTTCTGGAAGGAGATGCGGAGTGATATGATGCGCTATGTGGACACCTATCAGCTCTGCCAAAGGAACAAGGTTCAGCGGAAACCTCCTTTGGGATTGCTCAAACCTCTGCCCATACCTGATGGTCCTGCCCAGTCTGTATCCATTGACTTCACAGACTTAGGCAAGACTACCCCTCGTGGCATGCGTTAGGTAATGGTCTGCGTGGACAGGTTTTCCAAATACGCAGAATTCATCCCCTTGCCAGAGGTAGCCAGGGTACCGGCTGTGAGAGCAGCCTTTTCTGAGAGGTGGGTCACACACCATGGACCGCCCACTTCTATTGTGAGTGACCGAGACCCCAGATTCTGCAGCGATGAGTGGCAGTCCTACTGCAAGGACTATCTGCACTCACGCCTGGACATGACTTCTGGTCGTCATCCTGAAGCCAATGGATTGGCTGAAGTGATGAACCAGGTCTTGTTCCAGTTACTACGTCCTGTGATCTCTCCTGATCAAATGGACTGGGATCTCCACTTGGCGAGGGCACAACTCATGTATAACACGTCTGTCCACTCCTCGACAGGGCTCAGTCCCTACCGGTTACATTGGGGACGTGAACCACGACAGCCTCTCGATGACATCATAAGCCTGACCTTACCCCAGGCACTGCAAAGTTTGCCAGACGCTATCGTCTGGATGTGGAAAGAGCCCGGGCGAACTTGTTCAAGGCCCAAAAGGCCATGATTGAGCAAGCCAACCGCCACAAGCGGCCTTCCCCCATCCGCATTGGTGACTATGTCTGGGTGGCCAATTCTGAATTGTCGAGGGAGGAGGATATTTCTCCCAAGTTGTTGCCGCGCTACCTGGGTCTGTGGCAGGTCCTAGATACAGTGAGCGCTGATCCCTTCGGTCCGTCGTATGTCATCGACATCCCGCTGCATCTACGCACCTATCCGGTCTTCCATGCATCTAAGCTGTTGCCTTTCCCGCCAGCTGATGCATTCCCTGACCGGCCTCCTCAATTGGGCCCACCAATCCCTGGTAAGAGATATGATGTGGTGGCCATTGAGGACGAGTGGGGCACAGGCCCCGATCGGCAGTATCTTGTCAGGTTCGCTTTTCAGCCTCCTTCTAAGAACCGATGGTTCTACAGGAGAGACCTGATCAAGACAGCCAAGTCAGTTGTTTGGAGATACGAGGCGGCTCAGAAGGGTAATCTCCCTCGCCGATCTCCTCGTCTCCACCCTTAGCTTGGATGTCCTCGCTCCCCGGGGGGGTAAGAATGTAACGACTTGCTACTTGTTGCCGTATCTGTCTGCGGGGTTGTACACCACGGTGTGGTTTTGCCTCCTGAACTTGCGGCATGTTTGTTGCTGTGTTTTTTTTGTGGTCACACTGAGGGCTGCCAGTTGTTCTAAAAATGGAATAGAATTAACAGCGGTAGAGTTTGAGTGTTTGCAGGCCCTAAGGGGCACTGCGCCCTAAGTGCTGTAGGACTGTTGTAGAGGCCGGGTAGGCCCTTAGGGCAACGTTACCGGTAGTAGTTTCGGTCCAGTAGGTTAGGCCGAAAACTATAGGGAGGGTAGGACCAATAGTTAGGGACTTTTGGCTTTTCATTTTCGCAGGCAGCGTTTCGTGGCCAACGAGGTTTTGCAGCGCTGAATGCCTACAGCGGCACCTGAGACATCAACGCAGTGGAGCAGTCATAGCCACCCTTCTGAGACAGCCATAGCTGGGGTTGTACTCAGCGCATCTATCCCCGGGGTATATCTACGCTGGCAGGTCTATACCGGAGGTCTTCACTGAGTACATGTGGGTACTAGTGCTGCGGTAGCAGCCAGGCAGCCATAGCTGCCTTCTTCATCGTCAGAGTGACTCATCGCCACTGGAGACTACTTCGCTGTTCATGATCTGCATCTGGGTGTTTGGCGCTGGCCTCTGGGAGGCTATTTCTGTGCAGCGCTAGACTCTGAGAGTGTGGTAGCGAGTGGAGTGTGTGGTTCCTGAGTGGTGAGATACTGGGTTGAACTTTGTTACGATAATTGAGAGTAACTGTGTTGAGTTGGCTCATCATCTGGGTTACTTTCCAATTGTGATCTTCGCAGTGTCAATTGTGATTGGTTGTTGGGGGTGTGTCAGGGAGAGAGA
Organism: Chara braunii; assembly: GCA_003427395.1. Lineage (NCBI taxonomy): Eukaryota > Viridiplantae > Streptophyta > Charophyceae > Charales > Characeae > Chara > Chara braunii. The sequence continues at coordinate 220,165 of BFEA01000624.1, read as the reverse complement.
AACACTGAGTGTGTTCTCCCCTTCTGTGCATATTTGCTATTCTGTAGTTTATCTCTGTTCTGTGTGCAGTTGGACCCTGTCTCCTTCTCCCCTTTGTCTCATGCATGTATGGGCGTGTGTGAATACTTTTGAGTGTGAGTGGCAAGCAAATTGTCAGACAACCAAGTTCATAACAGCGGGGAAAACACTCGGGGGTAGGCCCGCAACACTTAGAGCAGCGGGGAAAAACACTCAAGTAGCAGGTAGGCCAGTACCACTCAAGTAGTGGTAGGAGTATCATGTACTGGAGGCCGAGGAGAAGAAGACAAAAAGTTGGCATTTTTAGAGGCCCAGTAGCGGTAGGCTAGAGGTAGGCCGGTACCAGTCCAAGTAGCCCGGGTCTAGGGCGTGTCCGGAGGATAGCAGAGCCTGCAATGATGTTTCCCTCCGAAAGGGAGGAGGTACCGATTGCTGGGAGGCCGCTCGGCCTTGGAAGTCACCGCCCAAGAGGCCAGTAGGCCGCTATATCTTTCGGAGGAGCAAGTAGCTCCTCATTCGCGGTATGCAAGGATTGGCGACATGCTGCTGGAGCACAGCGCTGGGCTGATACAGCGCTGCTTGGAGGTGAAGGGCGCTCAGCCTGGCTATGGCGAGCAGCCAGCCTAAGGAGGAGGAAGAAGGGGGGCGAAGGAGGAGAGTGGTGAGGCACCTACCTGGCTATGGTGGACACCGTCTTCATCACCTTGTTGGGCGCTGCATCTGGAAGGCCGCAGTTGGGGTAGTGTCGCACCAAGGAAGCTCGAGGCAGAGTCAGGCATGGCGGACCAGTCAGCAGCAGCATAGCTTCTTTGGGTTGTCCTTTGGACAGGAGTGCAGCGCCATAGCTGCTTCGGGTTGTCCTTTGGACAGGAGGGCAGGGCCCTCTGTGGTCCGCCATAGCCTATGCATGTGAGAGGAGGCTTGAGGGAAGCCATAGCTATGGTGGACTTGTTGTTGTTGTTGTTGTTGTTGTTGTTGTTGAGTCAGCAGTAAGAGGGAACTTCGGATATTGATTCTGGTTCATCCACTCATTGTTATTATTATTATTGGGAGAAGAATAAGATTGGCAAAGTGAAGGAGGAGGAGGAACGTGGAGATGGAAGGGGGAATTGTCATTGGTCTTGCTGGTGTACATCTTCTTCTTCTTTTTCTTTTTCTTCTTCTTCTTCTTCTTCTTCTTCTTCTTCTTCTTCTTCTTCTTTCTCTCTCCTCTGGTCTCTATCTCTTTGCAAGTGCTTTCATTTCTTCCGCAATTGGGTGGCATTGTCTTTCATTGTGAATTTGCACTTTGGGAATGACCAGGATCGTAACAACACTCTCGAAATGTGCAAAATGAGAATGAACTTCCCGCTCGAACGTGGCCAGATGCACCCATGAAAGGCGTTCCACGATGCAGACCCCAAATTCGAATCTGAAATGACCCGCCAAAACACAAACTGAGAACACTGCTGATTTTTGGGATTAGCCGCTGGAATGAATGCCTTGCCGAGATTCCCGCATTCTGCTGTGATTTACAAGTTTGTGTGTGTGTGCGTGCCTGCTGTTTTGCGTGCCTGTCTGAGTGTGTGTGTGACCCGTAAGGGTACTTGTTGGTTGAAAGGCCCCGCAGGGCCAGTACTTACCTGTGGCCGTGCAGCAGGAAAAACACTGAAGTAGCGGGGGTAGGCCCGCGACACTTAGACCAGCGGGAAAAACACTCACGTAGCAGGTAGACCGGTACCACTCAAGTAATGGTAGAAGTGTCCGGTACTGGAGGCCGAGCAGAAGAAGACAAAAAGTTGGCATTTTTACAGGCCTTGTAGCGGTAGGCTAGAGGTAGGCCGGTACCAGTCCAAGTAGCCTGAGTCTAGGGCCTGTCTGGACGATAGCAAAGCCTGCAATGATCTTTCCCTCCGGAAGGGAGAAGGTACCGGTTGCTGGGAGGTCGCTCGGCCTAGGAAGTCACTGCCCAAGAGGCCAGTAGGCCGCTATATCTTCTGGAGGAACAAGCAGCTCCTCCTCATTTGCGGTATGCAAGAATTGGCAACATGCTTCTGGAGCCAAGTGAAGGAGGGGGAGGAAGGTGGAGAAGGAGGGTGGATTTGTCATTGGTCTTGCTGGTGTACATCTTCTTCTTCTTCTTCTTTCTCTCTTCTTTGGTCTCTATCTCTTTGCAAGTGCTTTCATTTCTTTCCCAAATGGGTCGCATTGTCTTTCATTGTGAATTTGCACTTTGGAAATGACCACGATCGTAACAAATTTCAGGGTCAAGTCTTAGGCCAGGGAGGCTAAGTCGGTCAGATTCAAAGAAGTAACAGTCGGCCACCTTAGGAGTCAAGTCCAACAGACACCCGATGAAAAGTCACATCCCAGGGGCAAAAGTCACGTCTCATATTAAAGAGTCGTACTGAAAAGTCACATCCCAAAGGCAAAGGACACTTCCCGAGGCGAAAGTTGAAAGTCCCAGAAGAGGCAGGAGTCACAACCCACAGTCAAAAAAAGTTACGGGTTCCACAGATGAAAAGTCGTGACTCCCAGGCCCAAGCACCAGCACACCAAAGAAAATTCGAGAAAAGTACCAGGGCCTGACATTCTGAAGCAAACAGGTCGTGGGGATATGGTACCAGAACCAAGTCGAGCCCCAAGAGGCAGAGGCTGGGAGGAGTTGAAGCTCAGTCCAAGACAATATAAGAACTGGCCAGCCTCCTCATCGGGGTAGATTGCTCATTCGCATGAGGTGTGGAAGTGTTGGTGCACTTGTGCACAATTCTGAGGAGTTGAGCGCTGAGCCAGGGAGCTGCGCTAGTAGAGGGAGAGAGAAGGAGCAGCCATAGCTGCCAGCGCTGGCAGAGGGAAGGCAGCCATAGTTGCACCAGTGACTAGTACTTAGTGGTAGACTTCAGAGGGGTTAGTAGACTTAGCAGTGGGTCTAGTGCAGAGTGTGAGTGCATGCAAGTAAGGAGAGAAGACACAGGGAGGTAGTAGACAGAGAGAAGACTGAGAGGAGAGAGAAAAGCAGTGAGAGAGATACTTAAATGAGTGAAGAAACTAGTTACTTGGATCTGCGTTATTGAGCGCTGGTGACTGGAACTCTTAATTGCTCGTATGATCATTTGCTGGAATTCTAAAGCTGCGCTTGCCTGGTCTTCCTCTCTCTGGCCTCCAGTGTGAACTTCGTGTGATCTCATTTGTGCATGGTGTGTGATTGTGTGCGCTCATTGGTGGTGAACTGGGAGGTTTATAGCACCCGCCACAGTTTCGTCTTTTTCACATTTCGCGAGTGGTGCAGCGAGGCCCAAGGTCCACATGTACACGTCAACAAGTACTTAGGAAAAACACTCTAGATTGAAAAAAATATATATATCATCTTCAGGGAGTTTCCACCGCCCGAACCATCGACTACGCAAGCTATATCCCTTACCCACTCCCGCTCCTACCCACGTTCCAGCCGCCCGGACAGCCAGAGGCGGTAAACAGAGTGGTAGATAGTGTTAGTCTTGAGAGGGTTCCTACATACGTACTCATACTCGTCACATACACACTCCGTAGACCGCGGTCCAAAAAAAATAGCGGACGAAGAGACGGTCGATTCGGTATCTACTACGTAGGCACTACCTGATCCGTACTAAGTTCAAAAATGAATATAGACCGAAACTTCTCCAAGGTACATGCATAACAACTGGGCCATACTAGGTACCCCTAGGATCTAACTCTATGCACAAAAATGGACTTGAACTTGGGACCGTTACGCCCCTCGGTGACCTTGAATCGCAGCTATTAAACAACCAGTACATGGCCCAGCTATCGGTGCGTTGTCTGGTCCGCGCCGAGGTTGTCATGTCTTAGTTCACGAAGGGCCAATGCCAAAACGACACTAGCGGACGCTGGGGTGGGGTTGCGCTGCCCTGTAACCCGAGTCTCAGCACGGGCATGAAGCCTGGTAAAGAGTTTTGGGGAATGGTCGAGGGCGAAAGGCAAATCCAGTGGCCATCCGTGAGCTACCAAAAGGACGATGCTGGTCGGGACTGGGGCGGGTCACGCCACCTTGTAATTGAGTTGGAAACGCGTGACGCCTGGTAGAGTCCTGGTCTGAGCACCTGAAGGGCTGAGGCTGGGTTCGGATGGTCGAGTGGACGGCACCGAGGTAGCATGGCTTTGGTTCGACGTATGTCTGTAGTAGTTTGCTATCGCCAAAGGCAACACTCTTGCTATTCCTATCTGTTTCCGAAAACTCTTCAAGATTTCGGGGTCTTCTAGCAGGTTTTCTGGAGTCGCAATGAAGTTGCTACATTCAGAGACTCGCGGTTGTTCCATGCCAGAACGATGCTGGCCAGAGCTGGGGCGGTGGCCTGTAACCTGTCGGGGGGTGGCCTGTAACCTGTCGTTGGCGGGGGCGAGACGCCTTGTAAAGAGATCCGAGGATGCTTTGTGGCCAGCATCTCAGAGGACAGCTGGAGCCTGGCGGTTGCTGTTGGGACGACGCTAGCCAGAGCTGGGGCGAGTTGTGCTGTCATGTAACCTCACACGTTGGGGGTGTGAGGCCTGGAAGAGCCAGGCAAGGAATAGGATAGCTTTTGCGGGCTTTGGTCGGACCTGTCACCTATTAGATAACTCTTAGGTTTAGGGTTTATGGTTTAGGGGTGTTCAGATGGTGAATGCGGTTTGCAGGTTGTGTTCTGAAGTTTCAAGTTCGACGATCGATCAGGATTTGTAGTTTTCTCAAATTCGTCTTGAAACTCAGCAGTTGCTTAGTTGATCACTATCTCTCTCTCTCTCTCTCTCTCTCTCTCTCTCTCTCTCTCTCTCTCTCTCTCTCTCTCTCTCTCTCTCTCTCT
>BFEA01000624.1:173890-215273 GCA_003427395.1 Chara braunii | reverse complement strand
CTCTAAGTGTGTGTGTGTGTGTTGTGTGTGTGTGCCTAACACACACACACACAATCAGTTTTATGCCTATCTTTATTTCTCTAGTTGTCTGTCCTTCCTCTCATTTTTTTTGGAGTAATTTTTGTATGCCTAACTGAGCACCCTGGGTCATTCCTCGTTCAGAGTGCCTGCAACACTCTTAGGGGGGCTGCTCAGTTCAGGATGTCTATCTACCCTATGGGTGATTATGGATGTTCGTCGGATCGACTCCCTGGTTCAGTGGGCGGTGGGAACCAACAGTCTGCAGGGTTCACTCCTGATGTGAGTAGGTCAGGTGGCACCGCTTTGCTCCGTGTTGGATGTGTGGACTGCCTCATCTACGCTCCGCCGCTACCTTGCTGCCCATCCCGCTTGCTTTGCAGGTTGTTCTTAGCAAGCTGTTCTGTTTGCGCTGTGGTGTGGTCATGCTGTTGGTATTGCCTTATGCTTCGCTGCTCCGTTGCCTTCCCTCCCATCCGCAAGCTGAGTTCCATGTCCTTCGCTTGCGTACCTTGTGGTTCGGTTGCCTTGTTGGTGTTGCCTTGTGCTTCACTGTATGGTTGCCGTGCTGCTCGTCCACTCGCACTGTCGTCCCTTGCAGTGTGGTTGCCTTGCTTGTGTTGCCTTGTGCTTCGCTGCACGGTTGCTGGGCTGTTTGTCCGCTTGCCATGATGTCGTTCCTTGCAGCCGTCCTGGGCGTTGAACGGTCGTGTTACCTTTGCAGCATTGCCTGGTGCTTCGCTGCTGTGTTCCGTTTGGGGGACAGTCTGCCTTCAACAAGGGTCAAACGGTCCATGACCCAAACCATCCAATACGGAGATTCCGCAGATTATCGAGGGTTCAACCTCTTGATGAGTCGGTGCAACTCCGACGAAACAAGAACTAAGCTATATTCTTCTCTCATATGCCTCACACTACCTAATCTCCTATCTAAGTCCAGCTCGGAATCATTGAATGTTAACAATCTTGCTATCATCACCTTTTACCTTTTTCGGTCTTCGTCTGTTGGTCTGCCATTTCTTTTTGTTTCCTTGTGCTATCTGTCTGCCCGCTCGCCTCCCACTTGCCCTCCAGCCTGGCAGCCCATGTCTCTGATTGTTACTTCTTGTTTCTTTAGCTCATTGCCCTCTTCTTTTGCTGCTTTGTTTGTATGCCCACTCACCTCAACACCCCCCCCCCCCCCCCCCCCCCCCCCCCCCCCCCCCCCCCCCCCCCCGCGTGCCCTCCAACCTAGGTGCCTTGTTGTTGGTTGCCATTCAGTGCCTCGGTATCCATCATCTCACTGTGTGTTGCTGCACTACCTTTGCTTTGCTGCTTTCTGCCCCCTGGTGCCTTGTCTACCTTTGCTGCCTAGTTGTGTTGCCCCCTTGCTTTGTGTGTACTTCCTATGCTTGTGTGTCCCCGTGCCTTCTAGCTTTAGTGTCCTCCGGTTTTAGTCTATTTGCTAGGGCTTTTAGCTTCTGCTTGTTTGCCTTGTCTTGGTCATGCCATATGAAGTGTACGATTTACTTTCTTGGTTTGTTTCTTATCTATCGTGCTTTCTCTGTGCAACTCCCCACGAGACTTTACTCTTGGGGGTTTCGTCTCTCATCAAACACACGCGACTTTTACAACATGCGAAAAGAAGAAACACGTCGGCGTTAGGTCGTACTATGTTCGCTGGGAGGTATTATCTGCCCTGGATTGTTATATGTACGCTGGATGGTACCGATGTGGACTGGGTAGTCTGGCTGCAAGGTGTTGTAGGGTCTAAGTGGAGTACTATATGTGGTTGTGTTGAATGGTTGGGGTATTGGGTTTGGGTGATGTCAAAATGGGTTGGGCTGCTGGAACAAGCCCCCTCCCCTCCCCCTCCCCTACCCTGTGAAAACGCCACAGTTGTCCACCGACCGTGGACCGATATGTGACTGTTGTGTTATGACCCTTCCCAATCAATGATGCAAAGCACAGAATTGACTGCAAAGGACAAAAAAAGAGAACAAAATGAAGAAGAAAAAGAAGAAAAAGAAGAAGAAAAAGAAGGAAAAGAAGGAGAAAAAGAAGGAAAGAAAAAGAACACAAGATCAACTCAACGCCTTCTTCCCTATAGTGTTCTCCTCCATCATCATCACCACTACCGTCTTCCCCCGAACATAATGCACCCTAAAAATGAATGTATACAAGCTATATTTCTGGCTTGGTACAACGGTAATCAGGGTGCGTTGTGTTCGGGGGAAGACGATAGCACTTGGGCCATACACATTGTCACGTTGACACGGTGCATTTTTCGGGGCTCGGGCACCAGAGCATAATGGCTGGCGGCACCAGCCAAAAGAGAGTAGGCCAGTTCATTTGTTTATTTTGCACAGAGCATTCTCGGCACTCAAGAGAAGTGCCTCAGAAGTACTGCTGGTAATGACTACATCTCTTACAAAAAAACTAGAACATTAGACAAACGGACAAGCAAGAATCGATGTTTGAAAGATCCCGCTTACCCTCTCTCTCTCTCTCTCTCTCTCTCTCTCTCTCTCTCTCTCTCTCTCTCTCTCTCTCTCTCTCTCTCTCGCTCGCTCGCTCGCGCAAGTAACTATAGCGGACCATTCCAGCCATGCACCGAAATTCAAAGGACCGTGCAGCTACCACCTAAGTTTCTCCCTCCTCTTATCACCATACCCAATCTCCTTGGATAAAATCCAGGTCTAGTCCCCTGTAGGGACCTTCTTGATGCAGCGCCAGCCAGGTATGTGAAGATGAAGGTCCACCATAGCTGCGGGTACGCCTTTGTCTCGATTCGCTCTCCTCCTACATCCTCTCACCTACCACTCTCCCTCCGCTGATTTCATTGCGCGGTGCGCGGCTTCGTCTGCTCCCTCCATACCAATAGCCACACTCCCTCATCATCTCCACCATTATAACGACCTGACCAAACACGGATTGAGACACACAACTGATTTCTGAATTTTGCTCATGGACTGAATGCCTTGCTGAGTTTCCCCCTTGTTACGGAGTTCTTTCAGTCTGTGGTTGTGCACGTTTGCTGGTCTGCATGTTTGTCTGAGTGCTTGTCGGCTTGAGTGTGTGTGTGACCCGCAAGGTCACTTGTTCGTTCAGTGTGCCCGAAGGGCCCGTACTTAACTGTGGCTGTGACATTGAGGATTGCAGCAGGGGAAAACCCTCAAGTGGCGGGGAAAGAGGCCCTCGACAATTGAAGCAGCAGAAAACACTCAAGTAGTGGGTAGACCGTTACCACACCAAGCAGAGGTAGATGTGCAGGGCACTCTAGGCCGAGCAGAACAAGACAAAAGTTGGCATTTTTAGAGGCCCGGTAGTTGTAGGCTAGGTCTAGGCGGGGACCAGTCCAACCAATCTGAGTCTAGGGCCTGTACGGGCAATATCAGAGTCCACAATGATGTATCCCTCCAAAAGGAGGAGGTACCGGTTGCTGACAGGCCTGGAAGTCACCGCCCAAGAGGCAAGTATGCCGCTATATCTTCGGACTGAGCTAAAAGCTCAGCCTCATTCTCGGTGTGCAAGATGGCGACACAGTGGTTGCAGCGCTGGCTGGAGCAGCGCTACCAAGGAGCAGCGCTGCTGGGGAGAAGCGAGGACAGGAGGAGGAAGAAGACAAGGACTAAGAGGGAGGAGCACCAGAGGTACTTACCTGACTATGGTGGACGCTGGAGCAAGAAGGCCCCAGTCGGGGTAGGGCTACACCAGGAAGCTTCGAGGCAGAGTCAGGCATGGCGGCCTAAGCTAGGGCATCCATAGCTGCTTTGTGTTGTCCTTTGGACATCACGGCAAGGCCCTAATAGTCCGCCATAGCCTCGGCCTTGGACAAAGGAGGACAGTGGCCAGGGCTATGGCTGACCTCATGTAATACCTACAGTAGAAAAGGGATTCGGATATTGATTTTGGTTTAGCCATTCAACATTGTGTGAATATGAGAGGAGCAGATAAGGAGGAGGAGAGTGGTTGGCGAAGAAGAAGAGCATTCTCATTGGTCTATGCTGGTGTACATCATCTTCTTCTTCTTTCTTTCTTCTTCTTTTTCTTCTTATCCTCTCTCCCCTCTGAAGTTCATTCATTTCTTTTTGCAATTAGACAGCATTGTACTTTCTGATAAATGTGTAGCAGGTATCGCACCTGCTGGTGGGTGCAGCTCCCGCATGTTCCCTCATTGGAGGCTTGAGCACGGATGTGGCTGCTACGGGGTTCCCCGTAATACTATATGGACATTAAAAAAGGCCTGAAAGGCCGTCCTGTCCAGATCTGACAGGTACTTGAATTGGTTGCGCTTAAAGAATTGGCCTTTCATTGAAAAACAAAAAACAAAAAAACCAAAAAGGTGTACTTCGAAGGCCAGGATCATAACATTGGTATCAGAGCGGATTCTACTTGCTGGTGAGAGTTGACTTTGCTGCCCTAACCCTAACCTAAGTGGTTGATGGCAATACTTAGGGTTGGTTGTAAGGGAAGTGGGGCAGCGTGGCCAAGGGAAGTTGCCCCCACCTGGTTAGGTCGTGTAGGGTCCACACTTGACCTAGCCAGGTTGCTTAAGATTGAGATTGGGGTGGCAAGACATTTTGTGGAGACTTCATGCAACAACTTGAGAAAGGTGACAGTAAGAGGCACTCGCACCTGGAATCTGATTCAAGGGAGAAACTTGGCGACTTAAGGGCTTCCCTCAATTAGGCGAACTTGAGGGACAGCAGCCATCAGCATCTACGGACTGCATGTTGTTACTTTGTTCTTCAGCATCGGCGGGGGACCTGGCAATGCACTTGGGTGTTGGAGACAGACCCTCCTACGACATAGGACACTAGTGTAGGGGTAGGGTTACAGGGGTCAGGAGGATCATATGAGAGGGGGGTGAGTACTAGTCATCTTGAAGCTCAGGCCACTCAGGTAAGTGTCGTTCACCTACGGGATGCCCATGTATGTGTGCATGATATTGATCGTCCTGTTGGGGTCATTCTGGTTTTCTTTCCCACTCCTCTGTGGTCTTGATTGTGTGTTTTGAATGTGTGAACTACTTACTCACCTGATGGATGGAGAAATGAAGTATCTTGATTTAAACGCCAAGTGCTTCTACAGTGCTTTGTCTTTTGATCTTTGAACGGTTGTAGTCTATAGGTTATGTTGGAAGTTGAAATTCGTTGTTCAATACAATAGAGGCAGAAATCGAGTCCATGTGGGACTCCTCTTGGTTGGGACTCGGTCACGACCTACGTGGGACCCTTAGGAACCCGGTGGGATCGAGCCCGAGCAAGAAGGGCCCCTTGGACCCAAGTCTGTTAGACATTGGTTCATTCTCTTTCCGACTGGGATCCCGAGTTTTATTCTTTTGGTTACGACACCCGCTGCCGAGGGGATATCAGCTGAGACGTTTCACATGCTTTGATTGCACCCTTCGTGACTGGACTCGCACCTTGTACAACACTCAATTCTCCATTGTTGCATATAGTTCGCCGACAAGGGGATCTCAGCTGAGACGTTTCACATGCTTTGATTGCACCGTCCGTGGCTGGACTTGCACCTTGTACACCACTCACTTCTCCATTGTTGCATATAGTCACTCATTGTCTGATTTGCTGTACGATCACGAAACTGGTCAGACTTAACTCGAGAGAATCTTGTATGCAGTCTGATCAGGCTGAGTCGCTGGATCAGACCTCTCATGTTTATTTTTTTTGCTGCTCTCTCTAGTCCAAATGTAATGTCACTCCAGCTAGGAGTTCTACGTTCTCTTCTTTGAGATTTTCAGTTTCTTTATTTTCCAAAGTTCATATTTCGATTCCCGTAGAGACTCGTAGACATAAGGAAAAGAGAGAGAGCTCCCGTCTCGAGGGACTTGCTGAAATGACCAACGCAAAAGCTTTTGCGGTCTTCAAGGCCCAACTGGATACACCCAAAGAAGAGAATAAACCATTGTTCCAAGTCCTCTACGACAAGGCACTGGCAAGGGAAGAGAAGGCAAAGAAGGAAAAGCGGAAAACCGATGTTGCGGGTCATGAGGATGTCTTCAAAACAGTCCCCTCCTTGCCCGACACTGAGGTCAAGAAAGATCTGGCTGAGTGCTCTCATAAACTGTCACCTACTCACTGAAGTTCTTGTTCAGATCGCTGAACCTTTTGACCAGGTAAGTGAACTCCAGGCAGAAAAGGCAGTTATGGCCAGGAGCACCGTGATCAGATGCGGCAGATGGCAAATCTGCATAACGACCAGATTCCTAATTCTCTTCCTCCAGTGCTGCTAACCAATTTGTCCTTGCTCCTCTCCATACCTCTATTCCTTCTCTGAGTGTGGTTCAATCAGGGCCTGCAGTAGTTGCAGACCCCGCCGCCACATCAGTGCACTGATGTGGAGTGGCTGGAAGAATCCTAGAGGATATGGGAGATATCCCTGCTTTTTATGTGAAGAGTCTGTATGACATGAACACTTGAGATGAACTCTGATCGGCATCTTTGTACCAGCGAGTGACAGAGATTTGGACTTCTGAAGCTTCATGGAAGTTTCATTTGAGATCGTGTGTGAAATTGTGTTTTACTTCCGATCTTGAATTTGCAAGTGCGGGTGAGATTTTGCAAAGTGCACACTTGAAGTTTCAAGGATGTTTCATCCCTTAGCACACGTGGATGCTGCTGTCTCATAACAACACAATGACCTTCAAGAGTCTGTATGACATGAAGACTTGAGATGAACTCTGATCGGCATCTTTGCACCAGCGAGTGACAGAGCTTTGTGGACTTCTGAAGTTTCATGGAAGTTTCATTTGAGATCGTGTGTGAAATTGCGTTTTACTTCTGAATCTTCTGATCTTGAATTTGCAAGTGCGGGTGAGAATCTGCAAAGTGCACACTTGGAAGTTTCATGGGCATTTCATCCATGAGCACACGTGGATGCTGCTGTCTCATAACAACACTATGACCTTTTTCGGAAAGCTCCCGGAGTTCTTCTCAGCATACCGGCCGACACGTGTGTTGCTGGATGGTACCTACGATATACCTGGCAAAATCTACATCCTTTTTTTTGTTTCTTCAACAACAAAGAACAGGTCCTTATGATCCTACCTCCTTGTCAATTCTGGCGCGCATCAGTCAGGTTCCTTTCCACCTGGAAAATTTTACTCTTTTTCTTCTTCTTTTTTTTAACCACAACTAGCTTTCTCAATGTTGGGAAAAACGGGAATATATGTCACACCGCATTTGTAGAGGTTCCTAGGAGGATCGGCCTGCCGAAACTGTTTGGGCCTTGTGGGCCTACTTCTGGAAAAAAAAAAAAAAAAAAAAAAAAAAAAAAAAGAAAGAAAGAAAGAAAAGAAAGACCAAAGTGAAAAAAAGATGACCAAAGTGAAAAAAAGATGTCGGTGAAGCCGATGAACTGCTCAGTGCTCACAAAAAAAATGAATCTAACAACTATTCAGGCTTAGTTCAGATTTTGATGTGCTCGTTTCTGTTTTCTTCGTTTTGTTTTGGTTTTCTATGCCCTGCCAGTGACGCAGGGCACTTTCCACGGGACGCTGACACTTAGTAATGTTGGGCACGCTCACACCACTAGTCATGTGAATGTATGTAGCCGGTGTCTTGCGATAAGTGTAGTTTCAATTTTTACCCTCTTTCCATCGCTTGTTTTCGTTTCTGTGCCCTGCCAGTGAGGCAGGGCGCTTTCCATGGGACCCTGACACTTTCTAATTCGAGGCCTGCTCACACCAATACTCGTGAGAATATATTTCCACTCTTTCTTGTAGTAAGTGTAGTTTCTTTTTTCTTTTTTTTTTGGGAAAGCTCGTTGGTGGACCTCACCGCACCATTATGATGCCCTGGCTGAGGGCACACTCACACTACTACTTAGGGGTGGACCCCACCGCCCAAAGTCTGGAAAAGGCAGTTTCCGTGGTAAAGCGACGCGGAAGTCCTGGAAGGTTTCGGAAAAAAAAAGACGGGACCCCACCGAAGTGCCTCTTTTCCAGACTTTTGGAAGAGTTCTTCCAGACTTTCGGACCAGTTTGGCTGTTTTGTACGCCGTCGAAGCCCGGGTAGGCCGTGGTGGACCTGCGGGGTGGCCGCTGACGGGTCGTGGGTGGCATTGCGTGGCATCTGCGCTGCACCGTGCGGACACAAAATGGACCTGCGCGATCTTCCAAGTCTGGAAGACGTAGGGGGATGCCCCCCCCCTACCCCTTGCGTTTGCCACAAAATTTTGGCGAGGCTGACATGGATCGGCCGTTTTCCGCCCGGAAAAAGACTTGGAAACTCGCTCTTCTCTTTTCCAGGCGCCACTTTTCCGGGCGGTGGGGTCTGGGAAATACAAAAAAAAGGACTTCCAGACACTTTTCCAGAGGCTGTGGGGTCCGAGAGAACACCCGGCGGAAGAGTTCTTCCGAGATTTTCCCCTGTGGGGTCCACCCCTTACATATGATGTCAGAATGTTTTTTGTTTTTTGTTGGCTTTTCTTCTTTGGTGAATGTCACAGCGCCGCTTTTTCTTCTTTGAATGCTACACTAAGTTCATTTTGTTTTCCATTTTTTTTCCCCGATTTTTTACTTTTTCGGCATAAAAGACAGAACGGGACCCAGGCTCAGCATTCATTGAAAATCAGGGTTGGCAAGAACAGGCTCGGAGGTAGTGGCGGTTTAACAAAAAGGCTACGGCGATAGGTAGTTCAGACTTGCAGTAATTTAGTCATCTGCTCTCGGTGGAGTTTGAACTCAGGTCACTCATATACCTCACTCTACCTAACCTGATATCTCTAGGTCCAGCTTTGAGTATCGGTTGTTGTCGCAGATCCATATGTACTATGCGCAAAAGCAGGCGCTCCCTGAGAGTTATGGGTTGGTACCGACCTCCTCCACGTCTAAGCACTGCAGTTTCGTCCTAACCCAGGATGGGAGGGGAAGGAAGACCCTGCCAAGCCCTACCCCCCGGGCAATGGATGGGAGGGGAAAGGAAAGCCTACCAAGCCCTACCCTGGGGGGCCAAACCGATTATCTGAGCTGGTGAACCTGCAGCGAGCCGCAGGAGGCTCTGGAGGCTCAAATGAAGATCGTGGGGAATCGAACCCACGACCTCCTGAGTGCCGCTTTCATGCTCTACCAACTGAACAAGGCCACCAGGGCCAAACCGGTTATCCGAGCTGGTGAACCCGCAGCGAGCCGCAGGAGGCTCACTGCCGGCTCAAATGACGACCGTGGGGAATCGAGCCCATGACCTCCTAAGTGCCGCTTTCGTGCTCTACCAACTGAGCTAGGCGGGCGCCACGCAAGTATCTACACATTAATAGACTGAGGAGTGTGAATTTTCAGAGAGAGAAAAAAGAATCGGATTGCATACTGCTCTGTTTTTGTGTCTGTCATTGGTGCTCGTTGTTTCTTTAGCTCATTGCCTTTTCTTTTGCTGCTTTGTTTGTTTGTTTGTATGCCCACCCGTCTCCTCCGTGCCCTCCAGCATAGGTGCCTTGTTTGTTTGTTTGTTTGTTTGTTTGTTTGTTTGTTTTTGGTTGCCACTCAGTGCAGAGATGATATGAGTATAGGCCCGTGTGCTTGCCAGAGTCCAAGTCCGTGTCCCCGTGCCAACTCTCTTTGCCTTGTGTGTGCTGCGGTGCCTCGGTCAAGGGTAGAGTAGCAAAGAGCTGTAGCGACAGGGGCACAATTTGACTGCTGAGGGGCGTACTGGGAAGTCGAGAAGCTACTGATGAATCGATGTAGAATTTTCCAACCAGCTGGCCTTGCTCAGTTGGTACACCCCTGAATTGTTGAAGCGTGCAGATCCTTGCAGATAGCAGCAGGAAAGGGGGAAATTGCATATCTTAGTGGCCAGACCTTTCGGCGTGCAGGATTCTTTTTTTTTGGGGGGGAAGGGGGGGGAAGAGGGGGGGGGTGGGTCGCACATTTCTCCAAAAAGAGAGATCAGAGCACTCAATGTCCATCCCTGACTTCAACCAGAATTGTTTTCAAGGAAAGTCCGGCAAAGTGACAAAGTCGGCACACTCAAAATTTTGCAAAAAGCTCCCCACCACCGATGCCCGGCATCCCAACCACCCTACAGTCGGAGCGCTCGGCGGGGCCTGTGATGGTCTGATTCTCCTCCTCCTTCGGAGACGTTGCTGCAGATTGCCATCCCTGACTTCAACCAGAATAGTTTTCAATTGAAATTCTGCACACTCAAAATTGTGCGAAAAGCTCCCCAACACCGATGTCCGGGCTTCCCCACCACCCTACAGCCAAAGCGCTCGGCGGGGCTAGTGATGGTCTGATTCTCCTCCTGCTTCGAAGACGTTGCTGCAGATCGCCTCCCTCCCATCCATTACCTGATCATGTCCAATAGTCTTCCCCGGAGCAGACTGTTTGATAACTCAAAAACCATTCCATCCCATATTTTGCCGCGATATCCAGGCACGCAAGGCTTCCGGCACATAAGTCCGTACACCGTTTTTAGTCGAAAATGAGGAAACATGTACAGGGCACACACGCTTCGGTATTGCGATGGCGCAGTTCCGCAATACCGACCATATTTCATAAAAGGCAGTGGGCTGCCACCCTTAACAGGAAAAGAGTCAAAAAAAGTTTCAAAAACACACTGGTGACCTGGGTTCACATCCACCAAAAGAACATGCACATGAAGTCTGATTCAAGTCTTGGTACGAGAAAAAATAGACTTGCAGAGTCCCAGAGTTGCGAATATGCGCTTTGGCCAAATTCAATATGCCCCCATAGTAGTCCCTGACTTAGTCAGAGACCTTAGGGCCCCTATAGAGTCGGAGGATGGGGTCGAACCAGCTTTGCAAAAGTCTAAGCGTAAAGCCCACAGTCTCATACAGAGTTCCCTAGATGTACGTCACGTCCATAGGGGTTGGTAGGCCTGGGGCCAAGGCTCAAATAAGCATCCATAAGGGTTGGTAGACCTGGGGTCACCACCCGAGTCCCAAGAAGTGAAAGTAGCCCTCAGGAAAATCCAAGGGGGCAAGGTGTGTTATGATCCTGGCCACCAGCAAAGACCAATGAGAATGCTCTTCTTCTTCGCCAACCACTCTCCTCCTCCTTATCTCCTCCTCTCATACTCACACAAGAAATAATAATAACAATGTTGAATGGCTGAACCAGAATCAATGTCCGAATCCCTCTTCTACTGTGAGGTCCACCATAGCCATGGCCACCCTTCCTCTCCTTCGTCCAAGGTCGAGGTTATGGCACTACTAGGGCCTTGCCCTGATGTCCGAAGGACAACACAAAGCAGCTATGGCTGCTCTAGCTCAGGCTGCCATGCCTGACTCTGCCTCGAAGCTTCTTGGTGCAGTTCTACCCCAACCGGGGCCTTCCTGCTGCAGCGCCCACCAAGGTGATGAAGATGGTATCGGCCATAGCCAGGTAAGTACCTCTGGCGCTCCTCCCTCCTAGTCCTGGTCTTCTTCCTCCTCCTGTCCTTGCTCCTCCCCAGCAGCACTGCTCTTGATGCTAGTGCTGCTCCAGCCATCGCTCCAGCCAGTGTGTCGCAAAACTTGCACACCGACAATGAGGAGGAGCTCTTTGCTCCTCCTAGAGATTTAGCGGCCTGCTTGCCTCTTGGCGCGTGACTTCCTAGGCCGCACTTCCTAGGCCACATGGCCTCCAAGCAACCAGTATCTCCTCCCTTTCGGAGGGAAACATCATTGCAGACTCTGATATTGGCCGTACAGGCCCTAGACTCAGACTGGTTGGACTGGTACCCGCCTAGACCTACCCTACAACTACTGGGCCTCTAAAAATGCCAACTTTTGTCTTCTTCTGCTCGGCCTCCAGCACCCGGCACATCTACCTCTACTTGGTGTGGTACCGGCCTACCTGCTACTTGAGTGTTTTCCACTGCTCTAAGTGCCGTGGGCCTCTTTCCTCGCCACTTGAGTGTTTTCGCCGCTGCAACCCTCAATGTCAGGGCTACAAGTAATTACCGGCCATTCGGGCCTTCCGATCAACAACCAAGTGCCCTTGCGGGTCACACACGCACTCAAGCCGACAAGCACTCAGACAGGCATGCAGACCAGCAAGCATGCACCCACACAGACTCAGAAAACTCAGCAACAAGCAGGGAACTCAGTAAGGCATACATTCCATGAGCAAAACTCAGAAATCAGCTGTGTGTCTCAGTCCGTGTTTGACAGGTCATTACAAAAGGCCAAATGAAGGTGCCTAAGACCCCTAGAATTCTCTAGAAACTCTCTAGAACTCCATATAGGTTGGTAGGCCTGGGGTCAAGGGCCTAACAAGCATCCATAGGTTGGTAGGCCTGGGCTCAAGGGCCAACCAAATAAGCATCCATAGGTTGGTAGGCCTAGGGTCGTCATTGCCACACAATCCCAAGAAGTCAAGTAGCCCAAGCTAACCAAATATAAACTTGTAGGAAAATCTAAGGGGTCAAGGGTCAAATGAAGGTGCCTAGGGCCCCTAGAAGTCTCTAGAAAGTCTTTAGAAAGTCTCTAGAAAGTCTCCAGAAGTCCATACAGGTGAGTCGGCCTGGGATCAACGCTCCACTAAAGGTGCAAACAGCCCCGAGAAGTCAAAGCAGGCCCCAAGAAAAAGTCAAGTTTAAGAGTCAGGTGCACAGTCTCTAACAACTCTCTGGAAGTTCAGATCACAGGTAGGCCCCGGGGCATCGCTGAAATGAAGGTGACAAGGGCCCCCAGAAGTCTCAAGGGCCCCTAGAAGTCTCTAGAAAGTCTCTAGAAGCCTAGACCCTAAACCCTAAGTCCTACTAACCCTTAGCCCTAAACCCTAAACCCTAAAGCCTAAAAAAACCTCCACCCTTAGCCCTAAACCCTAAACCCTAAAGCCTAAAAAACCCTCCACTGACGGTGCCAAGGGCCGTTGAAAGTTGCTCTCATAGAAGTCGAAGTAGGCCCTAGGGAAATTAAGTCTAACACTCAGGCGCAGAGTCTCTAACAAGTCTCTAGAAGTTCAACTGGTCGGTAGGCCTGGGGTAAAAAAAAGGCCCAAATGAAGGTGCCCCAGGGCCCCCAGAAGTCTAAACCCTCAACCCTAAACCCCTCCCTGAAGGTGGCCAGACCCCTAGAAGTGCAAACCCTAAACCCTAAACCCTAAACACTAAACCCTCAACCATAAACCCTAAAGTAGGCCCTAGGAAAAACAGACGTCAGGACCAAAACAGGTACAGACGTCCGACAGTCAAAGATTTATCAGGAGACGACCACGGCCACAGACCACAGACAATGCCAAGGCTCCAGCACAGTTTCCAGAGGCTTCCAACGCCCGCTGGTTCCAGGGATATGCTCGGCGCAGGCTTCCAACGCCAAAGGGAGGACAGGCAGGACTCACTTCAAAAAAAAGGACACGGCAATCTTTCCTTTCCCTGTGCTCTGGACAGGGATGCAAATCCAACTCTTGGCGCTACTTCCAAGCACAGGAAATTCAACGTTGGGCTACTATGTATTGGGAGGAAGAGGTGAGATAGTGGTTTCGATGCACATGCAACGAGTCCGAACATTGACGAGTCTGACCATTCGCAATGCACGTACTCATGAGACATCACACTCTTGATTGATCAAACCAAAGATAGAATCCTCAAATAGAGTCGTCAAATGGAGTAATGAAATCTTTGAAAATTGACACTGATGATGGACAGAATTAGAGCATTTTCGAGAGAAACTTTGCCCATCCTTTTTTTGGGAGGAAGAGGCAGGGCTCTGCCGAAAAAAGCGAAAAGAACAAACGAGACAAGGCTCATCTTGCAAGCATATCCAAGACTCCAATATTTCCTTTGTGCCGCTTGGTCCCACCAGTCATGCATTGGCAGGAAAAAGGGAGGAAGCAGAGGAGGGAGCCGTGGCTCATCTTCCACGACTTCAGTCTTTTCCTCCCTGTTGCTATACACAGAAGAGCCAATTCTAAAGTCCATTTTTTTATACTTTGCGAAGTTTGCGTTGAACAAATGGTGAAGGGAGGGAGAAGGAAGAACAAAAAATTCAACTTCACGCTAATTATGTTCAACAAGTCACACAGCCGCAGCCGCAGCTGCAGCCAAGAGAAACAACGATTTTGAATCTTGGATGTTCTCTTTTTCCTTTTGCTTTCCTTTTCTTTTGCACCTCAGCACAACTGCATGACAGCTCTCAGATCTGTCTCTTATACACATCTAGATGTGTATAAGAGACAGCCCACCCCCCGCGTGCCCTCCAACCTAGGTGCCTTGTTGTTGGTTGCCATTCAGTGCCTCGGTATCCATCATCTCACTGTGTGTTGCTGCACTACCTTTGCTTTGCTGCTTTCTGCCCCCTGGTGCCTTGTCTACCTTTGCTGCCTAGTTGTGTTGCCCCCTTGCTTTGTGTGTACTTCCTATGCTTGTGTGTCCCCGTGCCTTCTAGCTTTAGTGTCCTCCGGTTTTAGTCTATTTGCTAGGGCTTTTAGCTTCTGCTTGTTTGCCTTGTCTTGGTCATGCCATATGAAGTGTACGATTTACTTTCTTGGTTTGTTTCTTATCTATCGTGCTTTCTCTGTGCAACTCCCCACGAGACTTTACTCTTGGGGGTTTCGTCTCTCATCAAACACACGCGACTTTTACAACATGCGAAAAGAAGAAACACGTCGGCGTTAGGTCGTACTATGTTCGCTGGGAGGTATTATCTGCCCTGGATTGTTATATGTACGCTGGATGGTACCGATGTGGACTGGGTAGTCTGGCTGCAAGGTGTTGTAGGGTCTAAGTGGAGTACTATATGTGGTTGTGTTGAATGGTTGGGGTATTGGGTTTGGGTGATGTCAAAATGGGTTGGGCTGCTGGAACAAGCCCCCTCCCCTCCCCCTCCCCTACCCTGTGAAAACGCCACAGTTGTCCACCGACCGTGGACCGATATGTGACTGTTGTGTTATGACCCTTCCCAATCAATGATGCAAAGCACAGAATTGACTGCAAAGGACAAAAAAAGAGAACAAAATGAAGAAGAAAAAGAAGAAAAAGAAGAAGAAAAAGAAGGAAAAGAAGGAGAAAAAGAAGGAAAGAAAAAGAACACAAGATCAACTCAACGCCTTCTTCCCTATAGTGTTCTCCTCCATCATCATCACCACTACCGTCTTCCCCCGAACATAATGCACCCTAAAAATGAATGTATACAAGCTATATTTCTGGCTTGGTACAACGGTAATCAGGGTGCGTTGTGTTCGGGGGAAGACGATAGCACTTGGGCCATACACATTGTCACGTTGACACGGTGCATTTTTCGGGGCTCGGGCACCAGAGCATAATGGCTGGCGGCACCAGCCAAAAGAGAGTAGGCCAGTTCATTTGTTTATTTTGCACAGAGCATTCTCGGCACTCAAGAGAAGTGCCTCAGAAGTACTGCTGGTAATGACTACATCTCTTACAAAAAAACTAGAACATTAGACAAACGGACAAGCAAGAATCGATGTTTGAAAGATCCCGCTTACCCTCTCTCTCTCTCTCTCTCTCTCTCTCTCTCTCTCTCTCTCTCTCTCTCTCTCTCTCNAAAAAAAAAAAAAAAGGAGTTGCAGACAAGGAAGGAAAAGAAGACAATGGAAGAAGTAGAAGAAGAAAGAAGAAGAAGAAGATGGAGCCATGACAGCTCTCAGATAAGTCTCAGCGACGATCTCAGGGACCTTCTTCAGCCACGGCAAAAAAAACAAAGGAAAAACAAAAAAAGCATAGACGCAGGGATGATCTCAGGATGCTTCAGCGGCAAAAACAAAAACAAAACAAAAAAAGAGTTGCAGACAAGGAAGGAAAAGAAGACAATGGAAGAAGAAGTAGAAGAAGAAAGAAGAAGAAGAAGATGGAACCAGATTGAGGAACACAGAGGAAGAAGAAGAAGAGCAAGAAGAAGAAGAAGAAGAAGAGGAAGAAGAAGAAGAAGAAGAAGAAAAGGAAGACGAGGAATTGGAAGAGGACGAAGACGAAGACGAAGACGAAGACGAAGACGAAGACGAAGACGAAGGTGAAGAGGAGGAAGACGGAGACGGAGACGAAGAAGAAGAAGAAGAAGAAGAAGAAGAAGAAGAAGAAGAAGAAGAAGAAGAAGAGGACAAGGACGACGACGAAGAAGAAGAAGAAGAAGAAGAAGAAGAAGAAGAAGAAAAGGAAGACAACGAGGAAGAGGAAGAAGAGGAAGAGTAGGAGGCGGCAGAAGAAGAAGAAAAAGAAGAAGAAGAAGAAGAAGAAGAAGAGGAAGAAGAGGAAGAGGCAGAAGAGGAAGAAGGAAGTTTCAAGGCTATCAAACTTACGATGATATCAGGATTGAGTACTTGGAACTCGATCCCACTGACGTCTTGCGAGACTGTCATTTCAGTCGGGTCCCTGCTGATTTTGTCACAAGAGATTGTGCCACATGGCACAATCTCCACTCCCGGGACCGCCTCCATTCTCGGCTCCTGATCATAATCGTGGGGGCTCTTGAAGTACTTTTCGCTCATAATGGCGGTTACCATGCCTTCAGCGTCCATCTTCGCTTAGCTTTGCGACGACTCCCGAAATAATCAGACGCCCCGCTGCAACACGATCAGGTCCGGCTTCGTAAAACCAGCTACCGGCAGGCGTCCGATCGCCAGTCCGCCAACAACAGACCACGATCCAGCCCACAGGCCTACAAAGGAAGCCTCCTCCTCGTGATACTGGAACCGGGATGGATGGGTTTGGGTTTTTTTGCGTTTGCACGTTTATCCTCCGTAGCAAATTTATAGTTTGTGAGCAAAAATGTCACTGGCGACAGTCAACCACCTTCCACTGAGAGCACCCGTGGAAATCTGGACACAGGGGCAGACCAGATGCAGACATGAAAAGGCAAATGCAAACACAGATCCACCAAGTCGCAAAAAATTAACCAATGCGAAAAGAAATCCAGCTCTTTCATGCAATGGGAATTAAAAAAAAAGAAAAGAAAAAAAGTACCAGGCTAAAAGTGCCTGGGCGCACGGGGGCAGTGGGGCCGTGGCCTTGTTGCCGAGGACAGGTGCAAAATATGTCGTGCACAACATATTGAGATCTCATTAGGCCTTTTTTTTTCCTTCTTTTTTTTCCCCACAATGATCACAATCTCCTTTCCTGACCTCTCTAGCTGTGAGGTTGGGATTCCCGTTCCTTCTCATCTTTTATTTTCTTTTTTCTCCATCTTTTTCTCTTTTTCTTTCCCCATCGTTTTTTCTTTCTTTTTCCCATCTTTTTCTTTTCTTTCATGTTTTCCCTTTTTCGAAGTTTTTCCCTCTTTTTTTCTGGCCGGAAGTTACATCAAACATGACAATGCTCTTTTGTAATGGAATCCTCCATTAAAAAAGAGAAAAAAAGAAAAAAAACCATTTTAATAACCTTCCTTATACACTTACTTCTGTTGAGACTAAGGACCCCCTGAGGCAGTCACTGCTGATCATAGATATGCACCACCTCAATGCTGACCAGGTGCAGCGCATCAATGCTGACCAGAGAAATGCACCACCTCAATGCTGACCAGGTGCAGCGCATCAATGCTGACCAGAGACATGCACAACCTCAATGCTGGCCAGGTGCAGCGCATCAATGCTGACCAGAGACATGCACCACGCCAATGCTGACCAGGTGCACCGTATCCCCATTGATTGCTGCTGAGGCAGAAGGAATGACTTGCCCGTGATGTCATCACTGAGATGAAAAAGCACAGGTGCTGCGATACCACATGCTTTCTATTTACTCTATTTGTTCTTACAATACTATTGGAGTAAGAAAGCAGGAGCCGACTCAGCAAGAACTAAGATCGGCGAGATGCGAGACACAGGCACGTTGAGAGTGTACCAAATGTGTAGCTTCGGAATTGAAAAACTCTTCGAAAGATTAAAATGAAAGAACCAAGAGTACCATAGCCTAGGTTCTCTTCAGAAGGTGAGAGAGAGGTGACAAGAGAGCTAGCTATGGCTTCTACCACCGCCCGTTGCTGACGGCAGTAATCTGGCTTTCCCTTCTTTTTCTTTTTCTTTTTCTTTTTCTTTTTCTTTTTCTTTTTCTCGAATAAATAAAAGGCTGCCGGCCTTCAGGAGTAATCATCCGCCCAACCGGTCATTCGTACATAACCCTGAGTTATAATTTCACTCATGTGACTCCATCGAGATTCGAACCCAGGTGCAATCAGACTCACTTTCAAACTCACTTTTCATGCATGTAAACAGCAACGCAGCATACTGGCGACATGCGCCCACTCRMAACTCAGAGATATGGCTTTCAGATATCAGTTCACTCTCAATTGGCTATGGCGACTTCAGCGCCCAAACATCTCACTGTTCATATACACTGGATCACCCTGGATATCCCACACGCATCACTCTAACACTCGAACACACACACACACTCACTACTAACTACAGCTATAGCAGCTGTCGCTGCATCTACCCTATCGCTATGCTAACTCCTTCTCTCTAGCCCACTGCGTCCTCCGGGCTCATCTGCAGACCTCCTTGCACAAGTCGCCGTGGCAGCGCTTCCGCATGGCTCCCGCAGGAATGAATGAATGGCTGGACGCTGCCTCTTGATTTATACTTCTGTAAGTCGTTGGTCTGCCCCTTTTCCACCGGGCCCACGGTGCACACAGTCCCACATGGTACTTGCTGACTGGACAAAGTGAGACTGAGACTGGGTACCGCTGACTAAGCAAAGTTGGACTCACCACTTGCCCACTTGCCTCTGGTCTGCTGTGAGGAACGTGAGAAAAATTCGAAAGGCCACTTCCGGACCTTCCGGAAGTCTGTGGACTTGCCCTTTCGGGACTGTAGCAGCTACGACCTTGACCTTTCAGGACTGTAGCAGCTACGACCTTGACCTTTCAGAATTGCTACAGCTACGGCCTCTACACAACTATGACCCCTACTAGACAGACCTACAGATCGAACCCCTACGGCTACACAGACCTACAGACCTACAACAGACAACAGTCAACTATCTGCGAATACACAGGTCGCAGGTTCAATTCTCGGGGTCTACATAGATACTGTACATGGGTAGGGTGAGGTCTAGGGATCGAACCCTGGGTACTGCATCCGTTACTGCTAAAAAGGTGAAAACCGTTTCACAGGTCTGCTTATCACCAGTCAAAAAGGATCCCCCCTATTCAGTCCCATGAGCTGGTTGCACGTTTCCCGTTTCGGCCCCCTCTCAGACTGCGAAACACTAATAAGCCCAACACCCAAGGGACCGACCAAATACATAAAAGGTTTTTTTTGTTTTGTTTTTTTGTTTTGTTTTAACACAATTGGCCCCTCTATTCTGGGGGCGCGAAAGTCCGATTGCTGATTACCGGCAAGCAGAATCAAAGCATTTTCATTCGTCTAGTTTCACCAGGATTCGAACTCAGGTGGGTATTACTTGGGGGGGGGATTTGGGGGGGGGGGGGGTGTGGGGGGAACACCAAATCAGATTGCCACGTGGCCGGCCATAAGCTCTCTACAAGAAAGCTGTCCATTACTCGCAGAGTTTTTTTCGTGCAACAAAGTCTTCGAATCATTGTCCAATGCTTTTACCCCCCCTCCTCTCTCTCTCTCTCTCTCTCTCTCTCTCTCTGTGTGTGTGTGTGTGTGTGTGTGTGTGTGTGTGTGTGTGTGTGTGTCTGTCTCCCTCTCGCTCGCTCGCTCGCTCTCGCCCTCTCTCGGTGGATGTGTACACTTTTGAAGGGAAAAATAAGTCGTGTTGATCGCGTGCTTGCGACTCATCGAAAAGAAAAATCCAGGATTACTTTTTTTTTAACACAAAAACAGATGTGAAAGGAGACAGACGGACTGGCTCAAAGTCCCCTCATCGTGAATGTAGGTAAGCTGTCTTTCCGGTCCAATACAGGTCATCATCCAATGTGCGAAAGCAATCTCGAAATTCACTCTCGAAACAAGGAGCACAGCAGCACAGGGAGCTATAGCCACAGCTGGGCTCTCTATGAAGACGAACAAGAAGCAAAGCCACAGCAGCGTCCGACTGGTTCGCAAGCAAAGCACATAACCACACACACATGCGTGCATGCATGCACGCATCGTCATGCACGAATCATGCATGCATGCATCGTCACGCACGAATCATGCATGCATGCATCGTCACGCACGAATCATGCATGCATGCATCGTCATGCATCGTCATGCACGAATCATGCATGCATGCATCGTCATGCACGTGTGAATAGCGCAATATCATACGTGAAAAGAATGCCGAGACAAACTCTTCGCAAGATATAACAGTGAAACACAATTCCAGCATCCGTAGACAAGCTACGACTTCACCATCCCCACAGCCAGCTGGGCTATGGCTTCTTCCCCGTCGACCCTCACCGCTAAATAAGAGCATGACGGCTCAGCCCTCGGCGTTAAGCAGATGTTCCAATAATTACCCCGAATAATAACCCCGGATCTACAATGGATTTCGAGATACTTCACTATAATAATAATTTACGATAATAAATTAATAATAATTTACGAAATAGTTGTTATTTATCCATCCAACAAGTGCGAACGACTCTCGTTGGGAACAATAAATGATGACAAATAATAATAAAATATTAATAATGTTCATATCAGTCTCAATTTAATAATATATTATTAATATAATAACATTAATATCAAAAAATGGTAGGCTGCGAAATACAGACTTTCGTCGACCTTCCGTCGAACTTTCCTCGAAATTTCCGTCGAACTTTCGTCGAACTTTCAACGAACTAGCAGGCTGGATTCCTTGAGCCCTCGACAGACCGTCTGGCCCACATCATTACGAATCGAGATCGTGAGGCATTAATGGGCCTCGCTCCACTGGACGACATTCTACATGTATCTGAACGGTGACATGAACCAGATACATTACGATCGGTCTAATATTTTGAATGTACTGGGACCACCACGGTTCCACGTACATTTCCACGCAGCGAGGACCATTTACTCCTCCTCCTCCTCCTCCTCCTTTCTCCTCCTACAGTCTTCACCCGAATACAGCGTACCGTCATTATAGCCGTATTTGGGCTATCTTTCCGTCTAAATACAGCCATAATGACCGTACGTCGTATTCGGGTGAAGAAGGTAGTCCTCCTCCTACTCCTGCTCTTGAATTTATCGGGACCACAACCAGGTCCACATACAACTCCAGCTAATGCAAGGAATCGGTTGCAGGTTTGCGCCTACGTAGCTCCGTTGCCACACCCACATGAAAAAAACTGTAGAAATCAAGACACGTGTTCGAATCCAGATCAGATGAGTTAAAAATAATTTAAAAAAATAAAAATTGCAGGTGTGCATCAACGCGTAGATCGCAGGTGTCCGCCTACCGTCTTCCCCCGAATATGATCCGTTGTATTTTATTTAAAGCTGTACTTGGGACACTTTTCAGTCCAGGTGCAGCGATAACGACCCCGGGCGGCGTTCTGTTCGGGTGGAAGGCAGTAGCTCAGTTCTTTCACCCATGAATTGTTGAAATGCAGACCTGAGTTCGAAAGCCCCCACTATGATCCGTTGTATTTTATTTATAGCTGTACTTGGGGCACTTTTCAGTCCAGATGCAGCGATAATGACCGGGCGGCGTTCTATTCGGGTGGAAGGCGGTAGCTCAGTTCTTACACCCATGAACCGTTGAGATGCAGACCTGAGTTTGAGCCCAGATCACATACGAAAAAAAAAAAAAAAAAAAAAAAACAGATCGCAGACGTCCCTGTTGATGTTTCATTGGGAACGGAAAAAGAAACATAAAAATTAATAATTAAAAAAAAAGGTTCAATCAACCGTACGTCAAAAAAAAAAAAAAAAAACTGTATGTCCCCGCATCCGGCGGCTTGCACAGCCGGACTTCCGATTTTCGTTTTGTTTTTTTTTTTGGAAATCGGGTGTCTTCATATTCTCCCAGGTACAGAACACAACGCACCCTGACTCAAAGAGACTGGTCATCAATGTATATATGCCGTCTTTCCGGTACTATACACTCATGATCAACGAAAGCGCCTTCTGTTCGGGGGGCTTGGGCAATTGGATTCGTCATTTTTTTTGTTTGTTTTTTTTTTCCTCCCACGTCAGATGTTTTCATTTACTCGCAGGGCGCGGAGACATGAATGTATATATGCGGTTTTGTGGGTCCATACACTCAGAATTTCCCGCCAGATCCACCTTAAATGAGAATGTATATACGTTGTCTCTCGGTTCGATACACTCAAAAGGGACACGTTCCCGCCAAGACATGAATAGCTACGTAGATCATGCTCCCGCCAAAAAAAATCCAACCTCATCGATCACGAACAAAAACAACAAAAAAAACAGAAAAAAAAAAAAACTGATCACGAATGTATATACGTCGTCTTTCCGGTCCGATACTCTTAGAAAAGACACGTCCCAGCCAAAACATAAATATCCAGATCATCTGGATGCATTTGGCGGGAAAATGGGCCATATTCCACTGGAAAAAGTCCGTAAAATTACACGTCCATATACATACTTAGAAAAGACGCTCCCGCCAAAACATAAATATCCAGATCACCAGGCTGCATTTGGCGGGAAAATGGGCCATATTCCCCTGGAAAAGGTCCGTAAAAATGCACGCCCATATACTCAGCAAGGACACGTTCCCGCCAAGACATCAATATCCAGATCATCAGGCTGCATTTGGCGGGAAAATGGGCCATAGTCCGCTGGAAAAGGTCCGTAAAAATACAGGTCCATATACTCAGCAAAGACACATTCCCGCCAAGACATGACTATCCGGATCATCGACCAGCATTTGGCAGGAAAACGGGCCATACTCCGCTGGAAAAACTCCGTGAAAACGGCGGGAAAATGGGCCATGTTCTGCCGAAAAAGGTCCGTGAAAATACAGATCCTTCCATGTACACATATCAACACACGTCCATATACGCACACGTACACATATACAACATTCTTACGTATTTATTTATTCTATGTATTATTTGATATTTATTTTATTATTTTATTTATTTACATTTATATACATACGCGTAGATATATGGATAATGGGCAGTATTCTGCCTAAAAAGGTCCGTGAAAATGCAGATCCTTCCACTCGTACACCACATATCAATACACGTCTATATACGTATACGTACTCATACACATATACACATACATATACTTATATAATACATATATACACAGATATAATATATGTACTTTTTCGACGATATGCTCTGTCCGACGATATATGTGAATACAGAACTGTCCGGTAAACCGTAGGCATAGGGCCTTGCTGCACTACTCTCGACATGCACAAAAGACAAAAATCATGGCGGTGCATCTTTCCATATTCTAGCGGAAGATTCACTCTCGTTTTGCACATTTCGAGAGTAGAGCAGCGAGGCCCATATTAAGGGAGAAGAGGACGACAAACGAGGGGCTGTGACAGACAGACTGTTTTTCGATGGAGTTAGGCGGGGAAAATGAGCGACATTCTCCTGAAAAAGATCGTCGCGGACCAGGCTGCATTTGGCGGGAAAATGGGCGATATTCTGCTAGAAAAGGCCTTGACGAATCAGGCAGCATTCGGCGGGGAAAATGAGCGACATTCTCCTGAAAAAGGTCGTCACGGATCAGGATGCATTTGGCGGGAAAATGGGCGATATTCTGCTAAAAAAGGCCTTCACGGATCAGGCTGCATTCGGCGGGAAAATGGGGAATATTCCGCTGAAAACGGCCTTCGCGATCAGGCTGCAGCGGGAAAATGGGGGGATATTCCGCTGTACACAGCCTTCAGGATCTGGCTGCATTTCGCGGGAAAATGGACGATATTCTGCTGAAAAAGGCCTTCGTGGATCACGCTGCATTTGGCGGGAAAATGGGCGATATTCTGCTCAAAAAGCTGCCTGAAGATGCATATCTTGCGCTGTACGCAATATCAATACACGTCCATATACGTGCACATACAACACATACATTCTTATATATACATACACCACATACATTCTTATATATCGTCACAAACAGAACTGCCCCGTAAACCGTAGGCAGAGAGAGAGAAGAGGACAACAAACGAGGGGCTGTGACAAACTGTTTCGTCGGAGTTTCACCGACTCATCAGGAGGCTGTATATATAAAATATATATTTATATCGTCACATGAATATCAGAGCGCAAAGGCGAAAAAAACAGAAGAAAACAAAACAAAACAAAAAACAATTCGTTTTTTTATCTTCTTTCTTACAACTCCCCCTGTTCAGAACCTGTCGCGTACAAGGCCGCCCACGTGGACGTAGGTTGAGCGGCGGCTGCCCCCACCCCCGTGTGTCATATCGACCCACTTGCACACAGCCAAAGGGCAAAGAGGCAACGAAGAGAGGAAGGGAACAGCCAAATAAAACAGACAGAACAGGGGGCAACAAAACAGATCCCAGATGACAAGTCCCACATGCAAGCAACGCCCCAGCACACACAGGCCAAACGACGGGACAAAACCAACCAGGATGTCAAAACATTCTTGTCTGCAAAGAAATCAAAAAAAGGAATCCCAGATACATATCTATACACAGCAGATGGCCTTGTTCGACATGATATTTCGGCACACTATATATATCCGTCACACAGTGTATCGGAGCGCAAAGGCGAAAAAAACAATAAGAAAAAGGAAAGAAGGAAGTAAAGCTCCGCTTGTTCATATTCATAAACCTCTTACAATATATTGTCACATGAATATCAGAACGCAGAATAAATATATTCATAACCTCTTACAA
The DNA here is from genome assembly GCA_003427395.1 of Chara braunii. Taxonomy (NCBI): domain Eukaryota; kingdom Viridiplantae; phylum Streptophyta; class Charophyceae; order Charales; family Characeae; genus Chara; species Chara braunii. The sequence continues at coordinate 190,635 of BFEA01000624.1, read as the reverse complement.
TATAAATATATATATAGGGTTCAATCCTCCTGATCATGATCAGTAGGGTGGTGAAACAGTCCAACGAAACAGTTTGTCACAGCCCCCCTCCCTCGTTTGTTGTCCTCTTCTCCCTCCCTCCCTCCCTCCCTCCCTCCCTCCCTCCCTCCCTCTCTGCCTACGGTTTACCGGCCACTCCTGTTTGACGATATATACGTATATATAATATATGTCTATCGATCTCGATCGATCTCTATCGATCTCTATCGATCTCGATCAATCGATCGATCGATAGAGAACGATCGAGCTACGCAAGAGGTTTTGCTTTGGCGCTCTGATATCTTCTGACGATATATATAATGAAGGATGTGTATATGAATAATCTATGGATCTCTACATATCATATATTGTCACAAGACTATGAGAGCGCAAAAGCGAAAAAAAAAAAGAAGAAAAAAAAAAGAATTCCTTTTTTTTTTTTTTTTAACCGTCAGCAGAGAGGGAGAAGAGGACCACAAACGAGGGGGGCTGTGACAAACTGTTTCGTCGGACTGTTTCATCTCCCTACTGACTCAACTGGAGGAGGAATGAACCCTCAAAAACAGTCTGCAGCAGAATCCATCCCCTACCTAACTCATTAATTACACCGATGATCGATAATCCACCTTAACCCCGGTTGTGGTTGGTTAAGCATCAACGACTGCCCCACAACGGATACCCTGAGGTGGGCACCATACATACATATATAGCTCATATATTCACAAATCCACTTTTATTTTCTTTTTTTCCATCCCCTACCTAACTCATTAATCACACCGATGATCAATAATCCACCTTAACACCGGTTGTGGTTAAGCATCAACAACTGCCCGACAACGGATACCCTGAGGTGGGCACCATACATACATACAGTATATAGCCCATATATTCACAAATCCACTTTTATTTTCTTTTTTTCTTTCCTCCTTTTCTGTTTCGTTTTCCTTCGCTCCTTTCTTTTCCTATCTTCTTTGCCTTTTTTCTATTTTTTCCTTCTTTTTTTTTCTTTTTTTCTTTTTTTTTCTTTTTTTTTTCTCTTTAGTCGAACAGGGCAACGGCCCAGACATATGATCATTCGAGCTGACCGGCTCTAGGTCTTTTTTTTTTTTTTTTTTTTTCATTGAGAAGTTGTCGCTTTATATTTCAAAACAAGAGTGGTCGAGGCCGGGGACCTCTTTCAGAATCCCACCTAGTATTTTTTTTGCTCATCTGCTTTTCCAGTGGAGGTCGAACTCAGCACCTGGGGCAAGGTCCCACTTGCACGGATTAAGAGATTCTGGCCATCGATCTTTGCTATCTACGGTCAATAGCGCTTTATTAGTGTAAATGGGACCTAGCCCCTGGTCTATATTTCAACAGTCCAGCGGTGTACCAACTGACCTATGCCAGTTGGTACATATTTATCCACATATATCGTCTGCATAAATCTATGCTTATATATATTATTAGTTTATTACTATAAAAATATATATTATTATTATCACTATAAAACTTATATTAACTTATACGTCTAGGATATACATGACTATATATACGACGCATATACACATATACATTTACACTGCCATATACTCAACCGTATAGACTTGCATCGGCGGAAAAAAAAAAGAAAAAAAAAAAAAGGAAAGGAAGACATGCACAGACGTAGCAACTTATACGTCTAGGATATACATGACTATATATACGACGCATATACACATATACATTTACACTGCCATATACTCAACCGTATAGACTTGCATCGGCGGAAAAAAAAAAAGGAAAGGAAGACATGCACAGACGTAGCAAATCCTGAGAGACAGTTCAGGATGAGGCCCAAAAAAAAAAAAAAAAAAAAAAAAAAAAAAAAAAACCGTGAGAGAATGAGAGAGAGAGGTGGTCCAGACTGTTGTTACCTATGTATACAGTCCTCTCGAAATGTGCAAAACGAGAGTGAATCTTCGGCTAGAACATGGAAAGATACGGCCATGATTTTTGTCTTTTGTGCATTTCAAAGGCAGTGCAGCGAGGCCCATAGCCAAGCTATTACTCCATAGCTCCCCCTCTGTTCCTTAATGCAGCCTCGACACTCTTCCTTACTCCACCCATAGCTCCCCCTCTCTCTCTGAACGCGCAGCTGAGAGAGAGAGGGAGGGAGGGAGGAAGGGAGGGAGGGAGGGAGGGAGGGAGGGAGGGAGGTAGAGAGAGAGTTGAACCTCTCTTTTCCTATCACTGATCCTGCTCCGACTCCATAGCTGAGAGAGAGAGAGAGAGAGGAAGAATAAAGCCACTCTTCTCCTATCACTGTTCCTGCTCCCACCAACCTTCCCGATCAGTTCATCTTCACACGCTGCCTTCAACACTCGCCCACTGATCCGCAGACACACCGCTAGTAAGAGAGAGGAAAAGACAGAGAGAGAGAGAAAGAGAAAGAGAGAGAGAGAGAGAGAGAGAAAGAGAGAGAGAGAGAGAGAGAGAGAGAGAGAGAGATACGCACTCGTAATATTGGACAACACGTGCGAGCCTTTTCTTTCACAGAATAAACGTCTTGTCCATGGCATAATCAACTAGTATCGTCGCGATCACCCTTCTACGTAGAGAGAGGGGGAGAGAGAGAGAGAGAGAGAGAGAGAGAGAGAGAGAGAGAGAGAGAAACGAGAGAGAGAGACAGAGAAACGAGAGAGAGAGAGCGAGCGAAACGAGAAAGAGAGAGAAACGAGAGAGAGAGAAAAACGAGAGAGAGAGAGAGAAACGAGAGAGAGAGAGAGAGAGAGATTGAAAATGCCTCCTATAGAGAAAGCAGTGCTAGCCTCATCTTCCTCGATCACTTTCGCGCGATCGCGACACACTGCCTTGACCGCTACGCCACTCACAGAGAGAGAGAGAGAGAAGGAAGGGGGGAGGGGGAGGGGCGGTGAGAGAGAGAGAGAAACGGAAACGACTCTTCTTGTGATGACGGGGGGAATGTCCGCTAGAGATCACCTGACCTCTAGCGGGCGGACATGCACCCAACCTGACAGAGAAAGAAATATCCCCAAAAAAAAAAAAAAAATCTATTACTTCCACCAACACAATGTGAACTCCGGGGCAAAAAACAAAAAACAAAAAACACAAAAAAAAATACTCCACGTGGCAGAGGCACTCTTGCGTCCATGACTACCTATGCATTTTTCCCTTTGTTCGCTTCTTTTTGCGGTTTTTTTTTTTTTTTTTTTTTTGCGCTTTTTTCGACTCCTTGTTTCCCTTTTTATTCAATTTTTTTTCCCCTTTTTTTCGCTTTTTATCCTTCCACCAGTCCCCTCTCGCCACCCTCACACAACTCTCTCCACGTCACACTTTTTCTTTTTTTCCCCTTTTAACCCCACCGCTTTCTCTTTTTCTCCCCTTTTAACCCCACACCGCTTTCTCTTTTTTTCCCCCTTTTCACCTCTCTCACCGCTTTTGGACACTCCGTGTGTTATCAACAAGCTCCCGCCACGACCGTGCACTACCGCTGTGCTTCCTCACCGCCATCTCTCTCTCTCTCTCTCTCTCTCTCTCTCTCTCTCTCTCTCTCTCATCCCTACTCCATCTTCGCACTACCGCTGTGCATCCTCATTGTCATCTCCATCTCTCTCTCTCTCTCTCTCTCTCTCTCTCTCTCTCTCTCACTCTCTCTCATCCCCACTCCATCTTCGCAATACACCCAGAACACAGACCTCCGTGTTCTTCCATCCCTTCATAGGCAACACTCTCTCTCTCTCTCTCTCTCTCTCTCTCTCTACTCCACTGTTCGGCTTCTTCGCTGCTGTTGTTCTGCACTGCTACGCCGTCTATCTATTCCGACCGTTTTCCCGAACTGAACGCACCCTCATCATGATTGTACTGGACCGGAAACCGCCTGTTATAGGTCCTCGCCGACACCGCTGTCGAAATGTGAAACGAAAAAGACAAAATATGCGGCCAGCGCATCTGGCCATGTTCTAGCGGGAAGTTCATTCTGATTTTGCACATTTCGAGAGTGCTGTGGCAACGATGCCCTGCCCATAGCCCACGATAGGGGGCCAGGTCCCACTAGCAGCGTTGAGTTTCCTCAACGCCTGAATCTGTACGCGTTCGTGGAGATGTGCGGTTGAGAAAAACTCAACGCCGCACATATCCACAGACACGTCCAGATTCTGGCGTTGAGGAAACTCAACGCTGCTCGTGGGACCTGGCCCTGGGTGGGGTGGGCCTCGACAGGTCGCACACGAAACGAGAGAAAAAAGAAGGGTGCGTGCATCTTCCCAGGTCTACTGCAACTATTCGTCCGTTTACTACTAATAGATAAGAATGTATATCGCCGCTTTCTACGGGAAGATGCACTCCTCCCTCTTTCGCTTCGCGTGGGCACTCCTCCCTCTTTCGCATCGCGTGCCGTGTGCCCAGGCGCCTGTTACTGCGCTCTTTCCCGTAGCGACACTGATGATGAGTGGTTGGTTCGACGAGGCAGTGGTATCCCGTTCGACCCGCCTGACAGATCGGAGGAGCCGTGCCAGAAAATCGGCGTCGCTGCAGAACTGAGCTTTCCCACACGTATCTGGATGGTTTTCTGGCGATGAACACTCGGACTGATCGAACATTTCGGACTAACGAAAACGGAAAAACGTCTAGATACGTCAGGAGTGTTCTGCACCGAAGAGACGAGGTCGATTTACGGCGGACTCGTCCTTCGGGACATCCGTTAAAATTGGAACCGATACACCCAAGAGCCTAGCTCAGTGGGGACCACACCCATGAAACAGACCAGGTGCTGTGTTCGAATCCAGATGATGGAACTTGATGAGTACAAACCAACTACTAATATCTCAAGATGCTTGGGGCCGGTCAGCTCAATGATAATATCTCAAGGCCATTGCCCTTTTTATAAAAAAAAAAAGAAAAAAAAAAGAAAAAAAAAAAGAAAAAAGAAAGAAAGAAATTGGAACCATACACAGAAGATTAGCATAATGGCCCCTACGCAAGAGGACCTTCACACTACCGGTAGACTTTTTCTGCTCTGGACGTGATTGCAGTCCAACGCACCCATGTCCAGCCACGCTTGAGGCATATACATTCGCCAAGGTCAAAATGTGAACGGACCAGTGGTAGCTCAGTACCTTTGACGGTTCGAAAATACTCGGCCTCCGACCTTTCAGGAGCCGAAACATTTTCACGGCCGCCGATCAGATTTATCAACGGCAGCCATTGTCGGGCCCGGCCTCCTAAAAGTTCGGGTACTGGCCAGTACCACGTCGAAAATAGGCTCGGAGGTACTGGTGGTTTCATTTTTTTGCAAAATAGCCCCAAATGTTGAGATTTGTGCCAAATTGCCTTCAAGACTAAGGGCCTCGCCGCACGGTGCACGAAACGAAAAAAAAAACGACTTCGTTTCGTGAAGCAGTCGCCACATAGCACCCACACGACCTCTGTCAGGAAAAACTCGTGAATGCTGTCAGTCTCCAAGTTCGCGAGCCCTCACGAGCGTGCCGACTCCTCCCTGCCTGCAGCACTCGTGAACTCGTAGGTCCTCCGCTGGTAGGGTGGAGGAGCTGCGAAATCTCACGAGTGTGCTGCATCGTTCCAACCGAGGTCCATCCAAAAGCTTGGACCGTAGCGTCCACAAATTTGGACCGTAGCGAAGCAAATCCCCCACTACTCTTGCCAGGGCGTTGCCGCGAGAATTTTCGTCTGTGTTGTGGGGCGGTGAGGCAAAAAACGAAGAGAAACAGTGGATCAGGGCTTCACGAGGCCTCGCGACTCTGCTGATCGTTTCGTTTCGTTAGTTGTGTCGTGCGGAAGGGGCCTAAAAAAGATATTGTTACCTAAACCATCTCAGGGCATCGCCACACCACTCTCGAAATGTGCAAAATGAGAATGAACTTTCCGCTAGATAATGGTCGGATGCACCCTCCACATTTTTGTCTTTTTCACATTTCCAGAGTGGTGTGGCGATGCCCTCATTGCTGATATGGCTTGGCTTCCCAACCATACGTGAGACTTTCGCATCATCGAAAAGATGAGGGTAGGTAAAAAAAAAAAAAAAAAAAAAGATATGGGTAGAGCGGAACACCCCTCTAACAAAAAAAATAGTTTGTGAAATGCACCTAGCATCGGTTGGACCCCCATCTTTGCAATATACCCCTACCGGTACCGTCCAACTTTGCAAAATGCCCCAGTACTTGCCAGCTTTTCCTAGGAGCTATTGCAAAAGGCCAAGGCCCAAACGGGGCAGTCCAGATTGCAAAGTTGGACACCCGCCTGACAGGGGCACAACACAAAGATTTCGGTCGAAAGGGCATTCCGCTCTACCCACATCTTTCAAGGGCATTTTGGCATGTACCTCAACTTATGGGGGTATTTTGCAAATTATCATTTTTTTAATTTATTTTTTAGAAAAACAAACGTGAGCTCCAACACTGGACAGATTTCTAGCTCAATATAGATTCGACCTTTCTTTCTTTTTTTCCCTTTTGGGTTGTCTGCCATGGTTTGCTATGTTTCCTTTTAGGTTGTTCTCCGGACAGGTGTAAGTCTACCGGACCTTGGTTATAAGGCTCTGCCAACCGTTGTTGGGGTAAAACCCACAAACATATTATGGGTAATGATCCCAGGGAGGACTCGTTCATTTTCGGGTTGTTTGTGAGGAATTCCCGGCCTCATTTGTTCATGATAATGGATTCCTTACTTTTTCCCCAAAAAAATAAATAAATATATTTCCAGCCCAATACCTTTCTCGGCCTTTTGGCTAAGATCACATTCGAGGTCCCACTAGCAAAGAGGGTAGGATCAAAATCTTGAATGTGAATGTGTTTTATGCAGAGATGCAGAAAAGCAGGGCAATCTCAATTTCCTGTACCCCTCCATAAACTCGTTCAGATTCAGGCATTTGATCCTATCCTCTTTGTTAGTGGGACCATGCCCCAAGTGTAGTATCTGTTTTGATCAGTTTAATATCTGATCCGTGGTCCATTGGGAAATTAAAAAAAANAAAAAAAAAAAAAAAAAAAAAAAAAAGCAGAAAAAAAAAAAAATGGTGTGCTTGGATCGAAGTGTGCGATGTACATCTCGGGCACCTGGGTATTCCTGGGAACGACCATGAGTGTGGATCTGCTGCACCCGTACATTCGCTGTGTCCAGTCATCGAAGAATGAGCGATCTCTATCGGAGGAAGACTGTCTGGAGTTTAAAAACGGGCAGGCGTACTACTCGTGGGGAAGTAAAGAGCAGAAGAGTGCCGTTATCGGCAGCTGTCTGCATCGCATCGACCGCAACACCAACGTGCGCACGGCTATCCCCATGCGAGTACTGACACTGCAGCGTGAATTGCGAATCAAGAAGTTCCCAACGACTTCCCTGCAAAGAGTTCTGAAGAGATTCTCTAAGGGACGTGAGATCCTTTCTGGACCTGGACTTACGAATGGTTGTTTGAGGACGCTCATTGACTCGAGAGCGATGCCTGCTCGCATGCGATTCCCGATGGCGGACTGGCTTTGCATTACCTAGTCTTGTTTTTTTTTTCATTTTTTGATTTTTTTCTCATTTTTTGGATTTCTGGAATTCGTCGGGTGACCTATCCTCTTTGAGAAGTAGAATTGAGCACGTCTGTTTCCCTGTCATTTGGTGAACATTTTTCGGAGTTTTTGGATTTTTAGATTTTTGAGATTCGTTAGTTGACCTTTCCGTGTCCAAGGAGTAGATAGAATTGAGCAATTGTTTTTTTCGACAGGGATGTGACACGTAGGGTACGTTGTAACTAGGTCGTGGAACAAGACATTGTGTCAAGTCGTCCTCTATGAGACGTGAGGACAGGCACCATCAACGTTTTAGGCAGAGATGGGAGGACAGGGTTTGCCTTGTCCGGTCAGGCACTCGAACACAGGCCCTGAACACAGGATCCGAGTGTGAACCAACGCCAGACTTGAAGTTTGCTACTGTCGCGTTAGGGACTCGAACACAGGCCCTCAAATACTAATGAAAAATAAGATATATATGTATTTTTTTATGAACTTTCTTTTTCTGATTGGAGCAGGAACTGACTACCTACTTGGGTCTGTTTATCAGGGTGAAGGACTCGAACATATGACTGGAGTCCTTCGGGACATCCGTTAAAATTGGAACGATACAGAGACTGTCTCTTATACACATCTAGATGTGTATAAGAGACAGATCCATTGCTGCCCGTCGCACTGGTTCTATTATCCGCATCCATCGGAAATGTTGTGAGTGTGCTCTCTTCTCCAATTATCTAAATCAAGTGGAGTTCGAACTCACGTCTCGATCTCAGCAGTTCTTCAGGGTTTGCAACCAGGAGGCTGTGATATACCCGCTTGCACTTTGTCGAGTAGCCGGGTTGCCTTTTCGGGAAATGTTGTTGTATGAGCGAAAGGGTATCCTAATTGTCGTTAGATACACAGGGCGGTCATCTGACAGTGTGAGACATTGCGGACCGGCGATAGGTGGCAGACGTTGGGGGGCGGTGTTCGTGGGTGGCGTTAGGTTTGCCTTTTCCGGATGAGGGTGATATTTTTGGAGGTTGTTTCGTGGGAGCGAGGCTAGGGGTGCACGAGTTTTTTTTAAGGGTAGGAGAAGTCGAAGGCGGAGTCGTTGGAGGAGGGTCGGGGTCACGGGCGTTGTTGAGCGCATCAGATCTCGCCTTTTCTTGCGAAGGGCGATAACCCTCCCTGCCATGTCACACAAGAATTAAACGAAAACCATAGAGACAACTCGAGAATGACACACAAATAATCCTGCGAACCGCTGAGGTGCGCGTGGTCGCGTTGTCCCTTCGTCGCTCTAGTCGAGTGCGCCAGTTATACAGCTCCTAGTCTGCTACGAAAGTATAGGTTCCCGTGGGGCACAAGTTTTCTTCCCTAAGGGGTTGTCACCACCGTTAGGGGCATATCCCTACCGAGCTATTGACCCACGTGCAAAAGTTTTTAAATGCAATTGCAGAGATGGGTTAGCCGAGGGCATTTGCTCGCTCACTGTAGTATAGGTACGCGCGGTTAAAATGCCTATTGACATCAGACATTGTTTGTTCCTTATGGCACTAATCTCATAAGAATGAAGAGTACTCCTGTCAACTAAGACGGTCTAAACCAAGCATGAAATCCACAAGTATCCTAGTCCCTTTAGACACCAGTCAAAAGAAAACTATAACAACCATACATAGTTATATTAAAAGGAATCGACCGTAGTCAATAAGAATGTACATTCAATTTGAAAAGATACCAGAAAGAATTTGAATCATCATATGGTACACCCAATAACACAAGATCAAAACAAAATCCGACCACTCCAGGTCAAACTCCATTTAAAAAAAAAAAAAAATCATACAGCTGACAACGAGGAGTTGGTTTATGATAATAACCTCAATGTACCCGACAAGGTAGTCGGTCTGCCTCAATTTTTACTTAATGAGACGTGTTGTCAAAGTCATTCATTTCACCCTACTGCTGACCTAAAATTCGACATGCAAAACTCGTCTTCATGCGTCTCTAATCTTCTTGGATGACAAACTTCTTCGTAGATGATTGTCGATAGATAAATAACGTGTTCTCCGTAAATAAATTTTAGTTATTCTCATTTGTTCCTAAGCTCAAGGTTACTTAGACCAAAAAATATAAGAAAGGATAGAGAATTGGAATCATTTGTACAAATATATGTGGATGAAGTCATTCGGATATAGAGGGTCAATCCTCATGAAAAACTGAATCGATTTAATTTTTTATTATTTATTTGAATCAAATTCTTCTGCGATGCAATATGAATTCATCTTTTTCAAAACGACAAAGTTCAAGTTTGTTGTACAAACAGGTAGGTAGTAAGACAAAAGGAAGACAATCATTTTCATCCATCTCAAACAGGCATAAATCAAACTCCGTTGCAAATATCCTTCTACCTACCTGCAAACACAAAAACAACCACAGGTCTAGAAAATCCAGCAATCTATATTTGCGTCAGATCCCATTTTTCACATGCATGACCACACACGTTTCAAGGAAAGTGTGGGTTCACACATTACACTGAATTCGTGAAAACCTAACAAAAGCACAAAACCTAACATTTTTTATAAAATGAAAAAATAAAAGTCAAACTTTTTTTTTTTACACATAAAAGAGAGTTTTTTAAACTGTTTCCCGATAAAGGAGGCAAAAAAATTGGCGAAAAGTTCAGTGATTATCAAAATGTGCAAGAAAATATTTTCCCCCCAAAAATCATGTTATAAGACTATAAGTCGTTTTCAGTAGATTGAAAAAAAACATAGCTCAACCAAACAATCTCTAAGGACTGCAAGGCGAACTCGAAAGACGTTAAAAAAAACAGTTTGAGTGAATCCTCATTTATAAAACTTTAAGTCGTTTTCAGCAGTTTGGTAAAAACCAAGTTCTGCGAGAACTAGTTTATAGAACTATAAATTAATATAATTTATTTTTAGGTTTAATATAGAATCCTTGTTAAAAAATATATGTTATGTAAAAGAAGAATTCAAACAACTTTTGCCTCGGGAACATCTTCAAATTTTTAACCAACCACGATTTAAAATAAAAAATGGAAAAATATTAAAAAAAATAAAAAATATATATATATTCATCCATGTATGAGGGAACATATCCAATAAAATGTATTCGTGAATAAGAGAATATATGTGAGTGTTTGAAAAACCCCCGCAGTAGGTTCATCGTGCTTCATACCTTATAGAAATATAAATTTGATTTTTTTAAACAAACAAAAAATTGACATATTTCGATTCTTGAATAAACGGTGCTTTGCAAGGTAGTGTTTTTTTTATAAAAAGACTTGCTTCTCTCCTCACCACTTTCAATGGTTTTGAAAAAGTACTTTTCTATTCATTTTTTGTGGTTAATTTACTTCACATAGAATGTTGTTCATGTAGGAGACCTGAAAAATATACTATCAGAATCTTTATAAAAAATTGTGCAAACTTAACAATTTTTTTTTTATAGGTTTTCACGAATTCTATGTTACAAGTGTGAAAAGAATATGAGTCAGTCAACTAACCTTGAGTAAAGTGGTGTCGAACGCCCCCTGACTCACTTAAGAAAACCAAATAAAAATATACTCGTCGCCGAAGAAAAACCTGCAACCCCGAGGTAAGTCACGATTTGACCAATGACCGCAATTCACCTTCCATTCGCACATTTTACACGTGGTAGCCCCAAGTGTGAAAACGACGAGCCGCACACGCTCAAAAAAAAATTCACGGGTCCCCCGTCAGTCCTAACTGGTCCCAAATGGTCCAGATGGTCCCACGCTAACAAAAGTTGATGATGTTGAAAAATACTTCACCATCTTTCTTTTTTTCATAATTTTCATCTTCTCCATATTTTTTATACTACTTCTTTTTATTTTTCTTATTACCAATCGAATCATGACATCTACTCATGGTAAGAAGCATATTCCATCTTTTGCAAATTTGGGAAATACATGGGAATTACGCGCGCCTTAAGTTAGCGAGCACGCTAGGAATTTGGGTCGACAGTTAGGAATTCCAGAATGAGCGAAACCTGGCGTGTCCTTTGTTCTGCATGAATGTTCTCGACTTCGTTTTGAAAAACTCTGAGAATTTTCGTAAGAATCTGAATAGGTAGAGGACTTTCTCCCTCGCTCGCCCTACCGCGCGGATATGGTACTTTTCAATTTGAATTAGCTGTAACTGTTTTGGTGCCCTTTTTGCCTCCGCGTCGGCGCCATGCATGCGAGTCGCCCCTCCCCGCTTCCCTCGCTGCCTTCAACACTCTCTTCTTTTCGCTCACGCTCCTTCTCTCTCTGTAACCGTTTTCCATCTCTCCTTCGCCTTGTGCGTCTTTCTCTTTCTTGATCGTCTGAATCTTGGTTCCGTTTCACGCTACTCTTCATGCTCTTCTTCTTCCTGCTCTAATCCTCGCGCTGAAATACTTTGTCGACTCCCTCTAGCCAAGGAGACGCGTCGTGTAAGAAGGAAATCCCTGATACATGATGATTCTGATTGGCTACAACTGGGATCCTGAGGAATGACATGACTTTCGTCAGACAAGTATCCCTGAACCTTTCCCTACCCCTCGCTGTCTTAGTCCTAACCCTTCCTAGCGTCTATCTCCTTTTCCGCAACTATAAATTCCGCAAGCGCTCCCGAAAATCTCTCTCTCGACTCATTAGCCCACTTCTGGGAAGTCTTGGCTAGGTGGTATGAAGGAAGGTGCGAGTCGAAAAGTCTCGACGAGCTGACTGTAGTTTTGGCGCTCAGCATGCTGGACTGCGGGATCCGGGAAGGGCCGTGCAGAGACTAAGTTGGCGGGCTGACGATCGCTATGGTGGAATAGCACGTGACGGCCAGGATCATCAGTATTTGTGAGAAGTTCGAATCGGAAGTGAGTGAGTGCATGGCCTGGGGCTATGGTGAAATTTTATGACAAAAGTGTCCGAAAATTTGTATCGTCGAGCATGAGTTCTCATCACTCGACTTTTAGCCGGGATTTCCCTGGACAAGATCGCCTGACATTCTGTGATTGCTTTCTACTACTCGTTCCTCCCTCCTGATCTGCGTCTATTCTCCCTCATTCTCTCTCTTCCGGTCATGTTATGTTATAATGGATGAGTTATGGTAACTTTGCTTCTCTCACCTCGATATGTCCATACGGTGAGTCGTATTAGAGAGCTTGTTATAGCATGATTGAGAGGATGATTGGCTGATCGGTTGAATGATCTGGTTGCCTGGAGTATCAAACGAATGATGTATGATTGAGAAAGATTTGTTTTGAGCTTGCCTTTGCTGCCATGTGGACTGACGGCCTCAACCCGATCGGGCACCAAGTTCCCGTGCCCCTGCCGTGCCCCTTCCTGTACAATGAGGAAAGGATACGTGTATGCGAGTGGGACGTACGGGAAGCCGTCGCCAAGATCGGAGGGCGTTACTACTTTCCTCCCAAAACTCGGTGTTCTGGATTCGTCAGTGCAGGTTCTGTTATCATCGATATACACTTTCCGCCCTATTCATTGTTGTTGCCATTTAACGAGTTGATCGTCGTCCCGTGGATGGCAGTGGAACCTCGTTGGCCTAACACTCTGTGCAGTGATTATCGCCGCTTGGAGCGTTACCAGACCGAGGGTTTTCACTACCGCACACGTGGCGAGGACGAGCACAAGGAGAAAGCTACTTGATTGAGGCCCTCCACGTCGTACTCGAAGATGTGTAACGAGCGCCGATGAGACCTCATCCGTAAACGGGATACCACGTGTGTACCCGCCCCCTTTCACGCGAAACGAAGAGTGACGGCTCGCTAGGAAGTCCAACGATACTTTTTGGATTGAATTTCCCATTGCCGCGAGTCCCGTGCACGCCTTTTTCTCCTTTAAACCCATGCCCCGATAGACCTCCTTACTAAGTTCGGACCTTCACGGGGGATTTCAGTTCTGTCTGTGTCCCCACACTCAACTTTTTCAAAAATCCTTGGCACACCCCATCTTCGCTGTCCTCCCACGGCCCTTCCACAAACCAAAACACTCCGACTGGGAAGCAACGCAGGGCGTGAGGTTTGAGCGTCACAGGAAGCTGCCCAACCATTGGTTGAAGGACACAGGCAGAGCCTATGTTGCTCAACCCATCCGGTCAGCCATCCTCTGGACAATTTGGACAAACAGAAACAATGTGGTCTTCAAAAACCAATGGACGGCGGATGAGCAGACTGTCAAGAGAATCAAGGCACTCGTTAGAACAATGATCATAGTGGACTGGACCAGGAGAGCAACAAAGTGCACCACACCACGGGGCATACATTGGTTTCTTGTTACCTGGGCTAGAGACAATCAGCTAGCAGCGATCACAATTGAGGGGAGGCTGGTCATCTCCCCGTGGCTAATGTCCTAAATCTTCTCTCCCTCTCACCTCTATTTAAACCCTCTCCCCTCCCCCAAACCTTAATCAAGCAACTCTCCCGTGTCACGTCTCCTCATAACCCCCCCAACCTACTCCACGTGCTTGCAACTCCTTCTTCTCCTCTCACTCACCCCTTCCTCAAGCCATCCACATAACCAGGTGTACTCGGTTATCTAAAGGCCGCAGGAGACAAAGATGGGTAGGTGGGCAGAGGAGAGTGTCAGGCAACTCAGGGGACGTCTTTTAGTCCATCAATCATGGTACCAAGCCGCCTTAGGCATGTTTTTCAGAGACCAGGATTACACACAGCAATCGTAGAGTTCAGATCCCATATATTGTATTCTAGTCTCCCTCTTAGTATAGAAGTAGACAGAGTACTTCACCACATCCCACCCCTTAAACCCCCTACCAGCCCTTCCTTCCCCCACGATTTCATATATCCTAACTCTTTAATCTCACCCCTATCATATCTCTCCCCACTACTCACCCCTTACCCCCCACCTCTCAAAATCCTGCCGTTTACCAACTTGGTGTACAACTTAGGAAGTATTAATAGGCGAGGGTAGTTGAGTTAAGCTTGGCTCCTCCGTCTGGGGACACAGACATTAGCAGCAACAGAGTAGGACGCGTACCAAATAGTAGACACTATAAGGCGTTACCATTTGGATGAGAAGCTAACACAAGGTAACTATTCAGTCTAACGACTGTAAGCCAAACCGGTTGATGATGCCGGGATAACACCGGGTTGAATTGTGAGGGTCGTGGCCTCGATCTCTTTCATTTTAATACGAATTGATTTTCATTAAAAAAAAAAAAAAAAGTATACGTCCATGAATTTGCGATTCCACGTGCTACTATGGTCACACAACCATGACGTATATGACCCTTTCCGCATAAAACCCTCCTATATGCGATTTTACGGGTCGTGAGGTCACACGCCATGGAGCACACCCGCTACAATGGGAACCATACAGAGCAGATTTGACACACATAAATCGAGAAATGGTCCAAAATTTTTTTATATTTAAAAAAAGAAGAAAAAAAAGTGAAAAAAATTGAATGACGCCCCTGTAATTTCCATATTTCGCGTCACGCCCCTCCGACAACCCACTTACCCTATTGTGCCCCTAAGGCCTCTGAACTTTCCTGCATGCCACTGTCAGCAAGGGGAAAAACTTTCCACGATGCCCCTACTAGACGGCCATTCTCATCTCACCGGTCCCTGTGCGATTTGCCCTCATGAGTGACAGACATCGTTCTATCATTGTGACGCCCTAACCTCGCGCCCAGCGCGACTTCCTGATCGGAGTGGGATGGGGGCTTGGAAGTGCAAAAAATGGGTGTGCCAAGGATTTTCGGATAGTGGTGGTGGAGTTCCAGGTCAGAACTGAAATCTCATGTGGTAAGACTTAGGGGCAATTATGCAAGATAGTAAGCGCGAACTGCGTCTGACTTTTATGCCTTGGGGGATGTCATCGCCATCCCCGCGAGTTTCGTCGCTGAGGCCAGACTCGGATTTGGTGAACCGGTGGAACGCTATGTGTTTCTCGTTGCCTAACCAATCGCCAGCGTCGCTCGTGATAAGCCTCTGAGTCTGACGAAGCGGGTCTCAGGCGCACACTGTGTGCTCGCTGTTCAGCCTCAGCCTGGGTTCGTCGAACGAACCCCGTGCCTTGGTACTCGCTGTCCTACTGGCACTCGAAGCACAGGGTTTGAGGCCAGTAGGGGGTGAGGGCGTGCCACGGGGCCGCCGTCAGGCAGTGAAAAGGCGGCACGAGGCGGTAGGGAGCGAAGTCTGTCTCAATGATGACGACACTGGGTTCGGCGATGACGTGGCTTACGTGTGAGCTGGGGAACTGGGAGGGAAAAGGGATCGCGCTTAGGGCTCGTTCGATATCCCACTCACAGACACGTTCGTTTCCCGTCTGAAAGGGGAACTTTGGAGGGTCCGGGCAGGGTTGTGCGAGAAGACAGACGTTTTTCCACTCCCTGTATTCTCGAAACCGTAAGTGTCTCAGACTCTCCCGATCTGTGACGTGGAAGGGAGTCCCATCATCCATGCTTCTCGAATTTTGCGAGTTTAGACATGCGCGTGTAGGCAATGTTCGTTTTGATCGAGCCTGCACGTATGCGCGCAAGACCACATTTGCGACCAATCGGATCGACCGACTATCCCTTTGGTCGGGAGATCGTTTGACCCGTCGTCATGCTAGCCCGTGCGCGCGTCAAGAAACAAACATTAGGAAGACAATCCGTTCGCAATCACTCATTTGTGTATACTTGCCAAACCCGCCAAGTGTTCATTAAATTCTTCTCACTTATCCAAAAGGAGAACGAGAAACTGACATGCATACTCATACATCAATCGAACTTGAGGGCCGTGTGGATTTCCGGAAAAGCATAGCAAGAGATTCACCAGGGGTTGCGCATCAGGCCATGTCACCGAGGAAGCTTTACATCATCATAACCCAAGCTCCCCTATGTCACGCGCAGATAGTCGCCGTGCCCGATCTCATCATACCTCAATGGAACAAGGGTGAGGGGGAAAACCAAACCATTCATAAGAAGGACACGGACCAGGGGTAGTCCTGAACAGAAAGCGGACCAACGCCACTCATAAGAACTACATAGGTGGGAGGAAGAAAAGAAGGACACCGTTCCACACATATCATAAGCTAAAAATCCAAAATGATTCGCAAGAAGATCGGAACGACCATAGCAAAATCGACCAAGGTTGAAATCAAAATTTATACAGAGGGTTAAAGAAAGGCATCATCCCACACATCTCTCTCTCTCTCTCTCTCTCTCTCTCTCTCTCTCTCTCTCTCTCTCTCTCTCTCTCTCTCTCTCTCTCTCTCTCTCTCTCCACGCT
>BFEA01000624.1:138024-151836 GCA_003427395.1 Chara braunii | reverse complement strand
CTCTGTCTGTCTGTCTGTCTGTCTGTCTGTCTGTCTGTCTGTCTGTCTGTCTGCCTGTCTGCCTGTGTCTGTCTGTCTGTCCATCCGTCCGTCCGTCCGTCTGCCTGGCTGCCTGGCTGCCTGGCTGCCTGGCTGCCTGGCTGCCTGGCTGGCTGACTGGCAGGCAGGCAGGCAGGCAGACAGGCAGACAGGCAGACAGGCAGACAGGCAGACAAATAGACAGATAGATAGATAGATAGATAGATAGATAGATAGATAGATAGATAGATAGATAGATAGATAGATTAGATCTGTGGGCTGTGACCAGTTGTTTCGTTGGAGTTTCCTTCGACCTGCCTGGCTGGCTGGCTGGCTGTCTCCATATATGTCCATCGTGATGAGTTGGTAAAAGTCCAACGAAGCAACTGGTCACAGCCCCCTATTTTTTTTGGTCCTTTTCTCCCTTTCTGTCAACGGTCCACTGAGTGATTCTTTGTGACTATCTATCTATCTATCTATCTATCTATCTATCTATCTATCTATCTATCTATCTATATATGGTTTGAGATTTTGCATCTGCTCGACTTGACAACTGGTGAAAATTCGATCGCATGGTCGAACAAATTTTTCACAAAGGGTTTATGTTCTTTGTCAAATGACATGTTTCATAAACCCTGTTTAACAGGGTTTAGGGTTTAGGGTCTCAAAAATGTGGAGTGCCGCTGTCATCTGTCAGGTTCGAATCTTGAACCCTCCAAGCCAAGAGCGTTTACGGTTTACGGTCCAGGCCTGTATAGTGAATGGTGGTAGCCCTAAACCCTCTCACTCATGAGGGGTTACACCACTACCAATACTCCCAAGCCAAGAGCGTTTACTGTTTAGGCTGGGTTTAGGGTTTAGGGTCCAGGCCGGTATAGTGAATGGTCGAAGCCCTAAACCCTCTCGCTCACGAGGGGTTACACCACTTCCAATACCTCCAAGCCTCGTTTTCCCGACACGGATTTGCACTACACACCAATGGAAAACAAACCGCCGGCAGCAGCACACTTCTTTTCTTGTTTGGGAGGTGCTGCCATCCATTTTGGTGCGGTAGCACTGTTGCGCAGAATTCCTCAGATTTGAACCAGTTTCGATTCTCTAGTTCCCTGGCTGGGCAATGCACTGGCGGTTTAAGGATCTGAATCTAGCAAAGAGTGTTTACGGCTTAGGGTTTCAAATGCAAAGTGCTGCTGACATGGGTCAGGTTCAGATTGTGACATGCCAACCTCACGCCCGGCGCTGCTGTCCTTTTGCAGTGGACAAAGGGAGACCAGGAAAGTGCAAAAATGGGGGTGTGGCAAGGATTTTAGGATAGGGGTTGTTGGAGTTTAGGGTCGGAACTGGAATCTCCTGTATCGACGGGCAAGCAGAAAAAACGGGAGCACGGTAGTGGGAAGCACTGACATCGATCCGGGTGGAGGCGTGCGCACCAATAACATGGAAGATGCACGACACAGTTTGTTACGCACGCGGGCGGTAGATGCCAGACCAGACCCGACACTTGGGCACTCATGAGTATGCTGCTGCTCTATGTTTAGCGCATATAGAGGGCAAGGCCGTGACGGCCCTCATTATTCAGTCGGTGGTACGATGTGGTGGAAGGCGCAAGGCTGGTAAGTGGTGAGCCTCCTGAGGATGACCGTAGCGCAAGCGTTCGAAACGTGTCGAGGAATACCTTTGTCGGTTTGAAAATACTCGGCCTCCGACCTTTCAGGAGGCCGAAATGAAACGACGGCCGCCGATCAGATTGATCAACGTCGGGCTCGGCCTCCTGAAAGTTCGGGTACTGGCCAGGACTTGTCGAAACCGGACGCCAAAGGTACTAGTGGTTAAATTTTAACATTATACTTTACGTTCGTGAAGCACGTGTCAGCCATTGCTTCTTCTTCTTCTTCTTCTTCGTCTTCTTCTTCTCCTCCTCCTGTATCGGTTATGTGGGTGCCAAGCTATGGTGGGAAGAAGAGAAAATAGCTTGTTTGCCAAGAGACTTGAACCAGTCAAAATGCAAGAAAATATTTACTAAGCCTAATGACACAATTTCAAAAGGCTCCATGACTATATGAGGTTTTGGACGTTGCTTTTCTCGCCGAAAAGGTTGGGCTGTGTACGCCGGATTGCGATCGTGAGCTATGGCTTGCTTACGCGTCTCACAGAGCTCAGGGCCGGAGTCGAGTGGTCGGAGCCACGATATCCACTCTGCTATTTCTGCTTCTCCGTGGGGCACATAGTCAAAACCTCATTCACGTAAGCATCCGCTACGTCTACATTCGGAGCACATAGTCCGGGTCCAATGAGGGGCTTAGGCGGGCTAGCTAATCACAGTATGCTCGTTTTACGGCAGCAATATCGAGTAGGGGAAAAAGATGGTATCTATAACTATACAACCAGAATTAACAAAAACGGAACAATGCAAGTCATTTGGGAAAGAGATAAGGATGATGGATCCACGCCGTAACCTCACGACGCTCACGTATGTCCCATTTGCAGCTACGTGGCTGCTCCACGCTGTACACAAAGGCCTTAGCATGCTCGTTGGTTGTGTAAGGGTATGGGAAGGGTCAGGCAACAACGCTGTCCGTGCAAAACTGTCAGTGTGCTCGTTTGCTGTGTAAAGGTATGGAAAGGAGCAAACACCCGTCCGCACAAAACTGTAATGAGTAGGCAAACATCATTCCCACATCAAACTCCTTGACGAATATGCAGAAAAAAGCAAACATCCATTATACACAACATCAACTCAGTTAAGTCATCAATTTCAATCCATTGGCATTCTATTAAGAGAGAATGCACGGGGATAGAAAAGATTCATTCATTCATACCATCACCCATTCATTGCAAAGGAATGAGAAGGCATCGATCAATCCATTGACATTCTATTAAGATAAGAATGCACGGAGATAGAAAGGTTCATTCACAGCATCACCCATTCATCGCAAAGAAATGAGATGGCACCTACCAAGAGGACTCTTTTTTCCCAGAGGGCGTGGATCGAAAGGACTCAGAAAGGTGCTCTCGCCATCCACATCGGTTAAAGATACACTCAAGCAGAAACGAGAAGTGCGTTAACCCACCCTCATTCATCTCGCACTCCTGCTTACATCCACCAACCAAATCACATATGCATGAGCGCTGACACGTGGTGACTCCCTACCTACTGACCACTAGAGACTTCTGCTGTCCCCACCTGTCTTATCCTATGGGATCTCTATTTTGGCCTGTACTGTACGTATCGGAAGGTTCTACTCAGGCCCTATGGTAGAAAAGAAAATGGGACACACTAACGGGGCCGTACTGCGGCAGCGCATGAATCCTTTCCCTTTGCTCTGATTCCTCTCATTGGCATACAGACTGTCTGTCTGTCTGTTTGTCTGTTTGTCTGTTTGCTATGTCACCTGCTGATGATGCTTGTATGCCATGTGCTTGTCTGCTGAAGTTTCTGGGTCCAAGTCTGGATCCATGTGCTTGGACCAAGTCTGGATCCAGACTTGGCTGTGCTGCAACTCTGTGCCTCAGGCAGGGGATAGGAGGATTGTAATGACCTACATAGTTTTCAGTCTGAGAAATCTCCTGTTCTCTAAGGAAGTTTCTGCTTTTCATCTGATTGCCGAGAATTACCAGTCTTTGCTTGTTTTGCTGTGTTTGCTGTGTTTTCTAAGTATGTATGTGACCTGCTGCTGATCTATGTATGCCATGTGCTTGCCTGCTGCGTTCGACATCCCAGTCTGAGTCCTTGTGCGAACTCTGTGGGCTGCTGTGATGTGTGGCTGAGCCTCGGACAGGGACACGGAAGAAATAGGGGTAGGATCAGGGACAGGACGGCAAAATAGCAGGCCCAAGCGGGCTAACTCAGTTGGTTGAGAACGTAAGTGGCACTCAGGAGGTCGTGGGTTCGATACCCAACGTTGTCCTTTCGAACCCCGTGGCCTCTTGGGGGTATGCTTCGGGTTCACCAGCGGAGACTGTTGGCTTGGGCCTCCTGGCTGGTTGTGGAAGTAATTGGTTCTTTCCAGCGCGCACCAGGTGTTAGGAGCTTGGGTACTGCTCCCCACACAGAGCAGAGATAGGTAGGCGTAGACCCATGACCGTAGGATAGTTTGGTTCTGCCTAGTGAATTTAAGCCTCGTCCCTGGTTCCATAGTGCTTAGCTCCCAGTGGTAGACTTAGGGGGGTAGTATAGTTGACGTTGTTAGAGGCCCGGTAGGGATTTTCCCGCCAGTTGGTTGATGTTTACTATAGTAAGTAGGTCATGATGGTCTAGGGTCTGAATGTAGGCCGGTACAAGGCTTGGTTCGGGGTCTGTAGGTAGATATCAGTCTGCAGTGATGTTCTCGCCACAAGCAGAAACAACCGGTAGGCATAGTGCACCCAAGGGAGGCCGGGTAGAGGTAGGTAGTGCCTGGCCAAGTTGTACTGGAGGCTGGGCAGCCAAGAGTATATCATTTGGTGCGATGAGTAGAGGGGACCTCTTACTCATTCTTCAGGCAGTCTTGCTGCTGCTCTGGCTAGAGGACGTGGTCACTGGAGCTCCAAGAGGGTGAAGGAGAAGGCATACACGGCCACGGAGCACTAGTGCGGAGAGGAAGGAGAAGCCATAGGGTATGAGGGTAGAGGGAGATTGCCTTCCAACCCAGCTATGGTGAAGGAGGCAGGTTCAAAGAGGAAGGAGGCGGCGGAAACAGGCAAAGAGACTTACCTTGGCTATGATACACTTAATATCTTCATCTTCCTTCCAGAGGGTAGCTATTGTGATAGTAGAGAGGAGAGACATGTGAGTAATTGGGGTGTCTTTTGAACATCCATGCTATCCATGCAAGAGCCGCCATCGATAGTAGTAGCCATACCCAGTGGAGAGGAGAGGAGGAGTGAGCTAAAGGAAAGCTCTTTGTACAGGGTCAGTAAGGGTAAGGGGGTGAATTGGGTATTGCCTTTTGTTCATTCATCCATTATCATTGTAATTCATCAGTAATGAAGAGGTGGAGTTGATGATGAGAGGGAGATGATGGTGGCGAGCGAAGGAGGTAGAGGACATTGATGTCAGCCTGTGTTCATCTTTGTCGACTTCCCTTCATTTTTCTTCTCGGCTCAACTCATTCTTCTTCTACTTAGTTGCAATGTCTGGCATGGTCTCAAATCTGAGTTGTTTTTTTTTGGTGAAAACAATGCTTGGCCTAAGCAGCCAGAACCCGGTCTTAACTTCGGTTTTGGTGATGGGTCATCCAGGAGGGGTTGGGGGGTATAAACAAGGACTGAAGGGCTTAAAAGGGTACATTTGGACTCATGTTTTCTCATTTTATTTTTATCTTGAAACTAACAAGGAATTTGAAGGTGGCCCTCAGCCAAAAGTCGTTTCTATTGCAATTTTACACAACATATTTTTTTTTCGGATTTTTTTAATTTAAATTTTCTATTTTTTAAAATATTATGCGCTGGGATCGCCCGGGACCCTGCCCGGCCCCTGCCCGGTCCAGGCCGCCCGGGAGGGTACACGGGCGACCTTCCCCCAGCCAGGCTGCCCGGGACCTTTTTTTTTGTTTTTTCAAGAAAAGACTTACATTACGTAATTGAAAAGAATGGGCCCGGCCACTCCACATAAAGGCTGGATTTGGGGGCATTACCCAGTGCTATGCTTTTGATGGGACCCTTCCAGGACCGGAGAAAGGGGATCGCTTCCTTAGGGCATTCCACTGCTTTACCTATGCTTAAGTTACCTATGCTTAAGTCCTGAACCCTATACCCTAAACCCTACCTTCTACCTACTTTCCACCTTTTTTTTTGTTCTACCCTTCTGAGCACTGGAACTATTAGTTTGATATCGTTTCAAGATTGACTGGTTGGATTGAGTGAAAATGCGTTCTTCTGTCGGGGCTCTTGCTTTGCTGGGCTGAACGGGGTTTGTATTCGGGTGGGGAAATGAGTTGTTCTGTCTGGTCTGGTGTTTGGGCTCGGTGGAAAATTGGAAATGTTTACTTTTTGTTCTTTTTCTCCTTTCAATGATGATGATGATGAAAAGAAAAGGAAGAAAACATGATTGAGCAAGGAACAATTTTGACATGGGTTCGTCCGTCTGGATTTGTGTTTGGATCCGGCGAAAATGAAATGGGTTATTATGTCTGGGCTTGTGTCTGGCTTGATTGTTTTTTTTTTGGATTCTGCAGTTACTGTAGAGGTTGTGCTCTTCCCGCAAGCTTTCCTCGAAGATGTGTTTTCCAAATTGATTGGTGTGCGCTCACTGCAAGGACATCTCTGGTTGTTGTTGCTCTGTCTGGGGTTGTGTTTTGGCGCGGATTGCCTTTCCGAAAGGTTGTGCTCTTCCTGCAATCTTTCGCTCTACTAGTCTGCCTTTCACGCTGACGCGTGCACGAGAAGCGGGCTGAGGAAGCTTCAAGAAAGATTGGCAAAGCGACAGAATGCTTGACCATGGGGGAAGCACAGCAGCAGACATCATGTAAACGCAAACGAGCGGAGATGGATGACGATCTTCCTTTGGCATCGGTAAATCGCAGGGAGGCCAAGTTGGACGCTGCGCAAGGGAAAGCGGTGTTATTGGCTGTACGAAAGATCCTCAGTCGTCCTAGATTGCTTGATGTGACATTTGTCTGTGAGGAGGATCAGGAGGTTCCTGCAAATAGAACGCTGTTGGCGAGTAGGAGTAAGTACTTTGCCAAACTTCTTTACAGGGATATGAAGGAGAGCTCCATGGAGAGAATCCCTCTTCCAACTGTGAAGGCAGGCAGTCTGCAGGTTGTGATCAGTTTCCTGCATGGCTGTCCTTTCTGGTGGGAGCCTGACCGTTGCGCTGACGGCTTGGTCGACATGTATGTTTTGGCGAAGCAGTATCAGGTGAATAGCTTGTGCCGGAGGATCTTACTCTCGGTGTCGACGCGTCGCTACCGTGATGGAAGAGAAGTGGGAGATCTACTGAAGGCAGCACTCTCGCGGCAAGCAGATAAGATATCGAGCAATGTAGTAAGGGTAATCTATGCAGATATGGTATTTGATTCAAAATTTTTTCTCGGGTGGACGAAGGACGCCATCACAAGCGTCCTGAGTTCAGCGTGGTTCCAGCCATACGTGACGGAGGCACTGATTGCAAAGGCCGTGCTCTTAGCGGCACCGGGTGTCCCTGCTAGGATTACAGTTGACGCAGAGCAAGACACTGAGGTCTGCGCTCTGGGTCCATCGCCAGCGACCTGCGATTCTGGTGCCAAAAAGGCTGAGGATCCCCCTACTAGCACCAAATCAGCTATGCCCCCTGGTTTGCGAGCCTCAGGGGTGAAAATCTTTGATGCGGAGCCGCTTTGTTCTTTATCCTGGGAGGATGTGAAGGAGATCTTTGAACAGCACATCGACCTTCCTTTTATCGAGCCTTCATTTGTGGTGACATGGATTGAGCCTCTACAAATCTTACAGCCAAAGATCCTCACAGCACTGTACAGTGCAGTCCATCTGCTTTTCTCGTGGAATGCCACTGGACGTATTATTCAGAATGCCCTGGCGTACCATAATTCCCCAAACACCTATTGCGCCTGGTGTGGAGCTGGGTAAAGGAGGTGATCGTGTCTGTTCTACGTCTTCGAAGGTCTCGATCCCAACGGTTTGTACCCCTGAATCGGACTCGGATTTCACCACGTCGGAGGAGATGCCACAAAGGCTGTGGCGCCCAGCAACCCGTGGTGTTCGCCGAGCGGAGGTGGAGATGAACCTCTCTAGCGGACGACACATATGGAGAATCCGCCTGCTAAAGGGCTGTACAACGTTTGCTGCCGGACTTGTTCTTACTAACGACAAAGGTCTTGCCGATGGTGAAGAAGAAGTCCGGGTGTGGTGGGCATTGCATAGCGACGGCGTTACTCGCAAAGTACATCCGCATCCCAATGGGGACAAGGCACATTGCTATTATACAAATGTAAGACTTGGCGACAGGTTCGATAAGCCCGGGTCTAGTGTGGTGGTGATTCTCGACGTTACCAAAAGATCTCTGACTTTTGCTAATGATCTAGAGACTTATGTGAGTCGCAGTTCAGGTTTTCCTACGGTATTTTCTGAGATCAGCTGCGATGGCACACTGCACCCAGCCCTGTGGATGGAAGGACCAGGTTGTGCAGAGATAGAATGGATTGAGAGTTCCCCTTGTACACAGGTTTGTGCATCAGATAAGAGCTGAAGACTCACTGAGTGGCAGGCTGCAGTGGTGTTCAGTTCACGCTTGTTGAAAGAATGAATGTGGTAGTAATGGCAGCCCAGTTTGTGCTTTGCTAGCATGAACAAAGAGCTCCACTGGGGGCCCGCCTCTCAAGTGTGCATGCGGTACAGTGAAGTTCACGCCTCCCAAGTGGCCCTTGGCAAGACAGCTCGGGCCTCACCCAATAGGTGCTAGCTAAGGTTTATGCAAAGCAAAGCAAGCATAACGACCATTTCGTCAAAATGGACATTTTTTATTTTTTGAACGAAATTGAAACCGAGTTTTTTGGCCGAAAACTCGTCAAAATTTGCTGTTCCTGAGGGTACATGGACCTAGCTTGAGACCAGGCACCTCCAGGCAGGACTGCCTGGAGGTACCTGGTCTCAAGCTACGTCCATGTACAGCCAGGGGGGGCAGCGTTTTACAAACGCCGGACCCTCAGGAAAGCAAATTTTGACAAGTTTTCGGCCAAAAAACTCGGTTTCAATTTCGTTCAAAAAATAAAAGATGTCCAATTTGACGAAATGGCAGTTGCATGAACATGGCTACATTTTTGACCCGTTTCATGCTTGCTAAGCGCAGACACGGCCTTTTTTTTAATCTGCCAGAGCTTCCTCCTAGGTAGCCCCATCAATCCCGAACCCGCTGATGGCTTTCTTGGGGATTGATATGGTCTTTAGGGTTAAAACATAAAAGGGGGTTCGGCTTTAGGGTTTATTTATGTGTTCAACGGATTTATCCTTGGCAATGGAGCATCTTCAGCAGGCTGATGATGGACTTACGGCTGATGGTTTAGGGTTTCGGTTAATTTCTGTCTGTATCATTGGCGACGAAGCGTCTTTATACATGCACACGATCAAGGGCCAGGTACTATGAATTTATGATTTTCTACGGTATCGCTCTTCGGTTCAAGTCTTTGACAGCGTTGCGATGTGTGTTTTCTAGCCATTTTTAGCACGCAGGCCGGCCGTTTTGAACTGTCGCCGGGTGTTGTGGCATATGGCTGCATTTCTTCTTTTTTGAAGGGCTGGCTCATGCTGTTGTGCAGTGACATGGGGCATACCCAGTGGGGCATGATACGAAACGTGCTAGTCCTAGATTGCTGGCATCTCTTTCCTGCTGATGATGATTGAATCAACTGGGAGAATGTAGAAGAGGGAGGGGGATGCATTGCAGAAGTTTTCGAGTAGTAGAATGGGTGGTCAGTTGAAGCTAGGTGGGGGGCGTTGGACAATTTTCAAGCAGTGGAAGTCAGGTGGGGGGGTTGTGGACAGTTACGATTTTTGAGCAGGTTGGACAGTTTTCAAGCAGTGCAAGTCAGGGGGTTTGTGGACAGTTTCGATTTTGGAGCAGGTCATGCATACAAATACCCTCCCTCCATCCCCGCAACCATTATCCTCTCTCTCTCTCTCTCTCTCTCTCTCTCTCTCTCTCTCTCTCTCTCTCTCTCTCTCTCTCTCTCTCTCTCTCTCTCTCTCTCTCTCTCTNCTCTCTCTCTCTCTCTCTCTCTCTCTCTCTCTCTCTCTCTCTCTCTCTCTCTCTCTCTCTCTCTCTCTCTCTCTCTCTCTCTCTCTCTTGTGGATCACACACACACAATGTCATGCCATTTGTCAATTTTGTCTCCATCACTTGGCTGCAGATGCAAATGGCACAGCGGCATTTTGATGACCACTCTGAACTTTATTCTGACTCTCGACAATCATTTTGTACCATACTGTTGACGAGAAAAGATGAGGGACAAAAGAGAGACTCATGCATGTGACTACCGATTCGAATCCAAACAAAGTAAGGCAGACGAACAGGGGGACAAGTCGAACCAGAACTCAGAGAGAATAGAAAAACTGCACTCAACGCAAAACCAACTCCCACAGTCCAACCAAAGTACAAGATATGGAGGTTCCCTTCTCCATCACCAACCAGCGCAGCACACACCCTGCACCATCTTCGGTGCTCTGGTTCCGACCGAATGTACGAGCTCTACATGTGCACCTAGCCTGCATTGGCACTCTTCACTGTCCTCTTTTTGAGCATGACAAGACTTTCTGTCAGTTTCTGATGCCTGGATGCATGATGCATATTCTGTGCAGTGTTGCACCCAAGATCAAGAGAATGAGCAAGGAGGAGAAGGGTTGCATTTATAGCATGCAATATGGGTGGAGGTTGACACAGATAGTGGCGAAAGATGGGTAGATGTGGCTTGAGAATATCGAGGGACCGTCGGATGGGAGGGATTTCCAGGAAGCAGCTTTATGCTACAAAACGGGATGGTTGGCCAACTTGGCCGAGCTCTGCGGGTTACCACACCTTTTGCACACCTCTATCCGACCAGCCTGTGCATAGCCGACCGAAGCATCGGAGGTCCAAGAGAGGGAAGGTGGGATGATGCAAGAAAGAGAATGGGGAGAAGGAACGACGGGATGGAAGACGGAGAGATAGACAGGAAGCTAGAAGGTCGTTTTTATGTGCGTTACTGTACACTCTTGATGCAAGCACCCGAGTGTCAGAAGGGAATATTACATCGCAAAAGGAGCCCATAAGTTGGATTTTCCTGCCATGGTGAGAGGGTGCAATGCCCTCGGTGACTCGGCACGGCGGATTGTGCAGTACTCACTTGCCAACCCCTTGCACCCTAAGGCTTGTCCCCTCACAGTGTGGTGCCATCACAGGTATTGTTTGTGATATAGAGTCACGGACTGTGCACACACCCCATCTCCCCCCGTGGTCCCCCCTCCCCCTCCTCTTTACCTTTAGTCCGGCATTTGGCTGCTCAACGCTTGGGGTCCCGCCAGGTCGTGGCTTCCGATTGGACCCAGGCCAGTCGGGGACCTTATGCCGATGGGCCTAGCTTAGTTGGCACACAAATGAACTGTTGAAATATACGTCGGAGTTCCAATCGACTGCAACTAGATGAACGGAATTCTTGAATAACCAGGGGCCTTGAATAACCTGGGGCCGGTCGGTCCCGCGATGATATCTCAAGGGGGCTGTCGTCCTTTTAGGAAAGAAAAAAGCAAAACAAAGGGGAAAAATAAATCTGAGGTTCGGGGACAGACAGGTGATCTGCGGGGGGCAGGGACCTCAGTGACAGACAGGTCCATCTGGGGGCGGACGGACCTCAGGGAACGACCGGTCCACTGCATTCAGTTAGACGCAGGCCAATCTGGGCCCTCAGGGACAGACAGGTCCGAAGCCATGCCACGTCCAATCTTTGGACCAGTTCCAGGGTATGTCCGGCCTTGGGGTTGCATACGTATGGCCCAGGGTGGAAATGCTGGTCGAGCCACAGCTAAACCTCGGGTTGGATCACGTTGTTCAGGACATCTGTCAAAATTGGAAACGTACAGACTGTGTGAGGATTAAGCACAAGAATGACAGGCATAAATCAGAAAAAGGGAGAAGGAAGGAAGGGAAAAAAAGAAATCTTTGTGTCGGATCCAGATGGAAAATGGCTCCAGGCCGGGCTGAGCTTCGACTGGGGCTCAGCGCAGGTCTCTGAGTCGAGTCAAGTTCAAAGGAGAAAAGTATCAATAGTGTCACGGTTGTGGTAATGTGAGCAGGACGCACAAACTTTGTCGACACATACATCAAAGCTAGGAACATAGCGTGCATGCTTGCACGATGAACTCGGGATTATGCCTATGTGGTTTGGTTATTTCTATTTGTATCTATTTATTGGTGGGGGGGTAATTAACACTTACTACCCCAAAACCCGGGGACGCGTGCCAAAAGGCTCGCAAGAGCCGGGTCCCCGACCGAAGGCGCCGAAGGCGTCGTTTGAGTCTCTATATAGATAGGCCGAAGGCGCCCGTAGAAAGCTAAATCTACATGAGGCGTATAATGCATTGCTAAAAAAATGCCTGTAATTATCTGGATCACCAAACAAATACCAGCAAGTGGTTTTCCTTTCCAGCAACTGTTTTTCATACAGCTTCGCTCCCGAATCATTTTTGTGTTTTTTTGCTTTGCTTTTCCAAACGGGTTTCATAAGACAAAGTATGTGACAAAATCATATTCATTGGTGCAGAAGGTTTGAACAAAAAGAAACTGAAAAAGAGAGAAAAACAAAGAGCACAGCAGAAAGACTCTAGAGGTTGTTTGAATCAATTAACTTAGATTCATTGACTTCAGTCAATGAATAACTGTCTTGACGCCAGCTTTGGCTGGATTTAGGCTCGCCAGAGTTCAGATGCAAGAGGCGAATAACGGGAGTTGAACCCGTGTTTTCAATTTAGCTTTCTTAGCACTATGCTATCATATGAGCAATGGAATTCGACATTTATTGTGGGATTTAGGGCACAGCTTAGATTTATCAAAAGGAACAGGGATTTTTGAAAGGAGACTTTATGTGGGGTGGTGTCGGCTCCATTCTTTTCTTGGCCAGGCAGCGAAGGAAGCTGACGAGCGGAAAAAGGGATTTGAACCCTTTACCTTAGCCTTGGCAAGGCTATACTCTACCATTAAGCTATTTCCACCATCAATCCACTTTGTGGTGCGCTCGCCATGAGATGAGAGGCCGAAGGAAAGAAAAACAAATAAAAGAAAAGAAAATGCTCTTGCGAGCGCGGCTCGCCAGCAGAGCAAAGTGGGCCTAAGTAGATTTGAACTACTGACTTTACACTTATCAGGCATATACTCTAACCAACTGATTTACAGGCCCATGCTTGGAAAGACTTGAACTCTGAACCCCCAAATCCGTAGTTTGGTGCTCTATCCAATTGAGCTACAAGCACATTCATTCGTCCCTTTCGTCTAGGGGTATAGGACATCGCTTTTCCATGGCGAAGACACGGGTTCAAATCCCGTAAGGGATATATATGATATGAGAAGGAAGTGCCTACGCCTGCATGGCCAAGCCGCGGCGTGGGGGACGAGGTATGCACGACAGAGGGGAAGAAGGCGGGGAAACACAAGAGAATCAAGAAGGAGTACAGTTACAATCGCACCTGCCAAAAATTACAGTTACATGTAGGATTAAGGGCACGATACAGTCAGACCCCAGTTCCCACTGCGGTGAGAGGTGTGCGAGCAACAAGCGCGGCCCAAAAAAATTCAAGAGCACCTAAATTCCTAGTCTAAATCCTATGTGCAAAAAGAAATTCCGAAAAGCTTTAAAAGAAACAATTTCAAGAGCCCGTCATCCGTTGTAATTTGAAAGCGACATTCCCGCGCGCTAATCACGCCAAAATTCCCATCTCCCACAGCAGAACAAGAAAGAAGTTATGTCAACCGTTATTTATCGCGCTCACTAAGGCGAGGTCACTCAATCGTTGTCGAGGGACTTTCCCGACTCTGGTCCYGAAAGCAAAGAAAGAAAGAAGCGAGGATATTCATTCAACTTGCCCGGCCAACCCTACATCTTTCACCCGACCAACCAGTTTCCAACCCCTGAAATCGCTTCGCGCAGAAAGTCGTGCGATTGCAGAAAATAGTTCGTCACATCATGCCCTCGCGCCAGGAATTCGGATTTAAAGCATGTGGTTTTTGTG
Source organism: Chara braunii (assembly GCA_003427395.1). Taxonomy (NCBI): domain Eukaryota; kingdom Viridiplantae; phylum Streptophyta; class Charophyceae; order Charales; family Characeae; genus Chara; species Chara braunii. Next base: position 138,150 of record BFEA01000624.1, on the reverse strand, counting down.
GCACTGCCGCAAAAAATGAAGTGTGTGTGAGACACACACACACACACACACACACACACACACACACACACACATACACACACACACAGAGAGAGAGAGAGAGAGAGAGAGAGAGAGAGAGAGAGA
>BFEA01000624.1:41212-63833 GCA_003427395.1 Chara braunii | reverse complement strand
GGGAGTTCGAAGCCAGCGGCTGGATTGAACCCGCTACCGGACCTTGGTCCTTTCCCGTAGTGTTAGTACCAAAGAAAAACGGGGCGATTCGCATTTGCATTGATTATCGCAAGCTGAATGAAATCACGATGAAAGATGTGTATCCCCTCCCCCGGATTGATGATTTGCTGGACGCGATTGGATGTGCTAATTATTTTAGCAAGTTCGATATTCGGCATGGTTTCCATCATATTCTGGTAAGGGAAGAAGATCGGCCGAAAACGGCCTTTGTATTGTTTGAGGGCACGTGGCAGTGGGTTCAGTGCCCGATGGGGATTTGCAATGCGCCTGCCACGTTTCAGCGAGCGATGAACATGACGTTCCAAAATCTCATCAACAAGACACGGCTTACCCAAGGGATGTATAACTTCAGCGTAATCGTGTACATGGACGATATCCTGGTCTACTCGAAAACCTATCACGGGCACGCGCAACACATCGAATGGACATTGGGCGCGTTGAGAGACGCTGGGTTCAAGATTGCGCTTGAGAAGGGCGAATTTTTCCTCTCGGAAATTTCGTTCTTGGGTTACATTGTGACACGTGGAGGATTGCGGCCGGACTCGAGAAAAGTTGCGGCGGTGAAGGAAGCCCCGGTTCCCACGTCATTGACGCAGGTTCGAGCCTTTTTAGGTCTGGCATCGTACTGTCGGCGCTTCATCAAAGGTTTTGCCGCGATCGCACGACCCCTAACAAGTCTGTTACGGAAGGACCAGCCTCTCAGCTGGGACGCGGAGTGCCAGCAGGCCTTTGCAACCCTCAAAGACGCTYTGGCGACGGMCCCTATTTTGATTCGGCCGGACCCCTCRAAGCAGGTCATTCTCATCACGGACCGGCAACCGGAGGCTATTTCCGCTATTCTAGTGCAGAAGGGGAACGATGCGCGTGAACACGTCATCGAATACGCGTCACGCACCGTACCGGACRAACGAAGAAACGACTCCGCACCTCAAGGCGAATGTTACGCAGTAGTCTAGGGAATCCAACACTTCCATTCGTGTCTCTACGGACARGAGTTTTGCCTCGTTACARATCACSAACCCTTGCTGGCGCTGAAGAAACTCACCAACTACACGGGCATGAYTGGTCGTTGGGCGRTGCGACTGCAAGAATAYGACTTCGATATCGTTCATYGAAAGACAGAGCGACACGGCAACACGGACGGGCTGACACGTCTGCATCGACCTGCCAAGGTACCAAAGGGCGAGAAAATCACACCATGAAAAGAGTCGGACTTGACCAACGAGCCGAAATAYGGACAAGTGGCAGTTCTTCCACGTGGCAAGAAGTAAGACGGTGGCGATGGGTGATGGAGGTAACCCCACTATCCCACTCTCTCCCCCTTCCTCTTYGTCTCTCCTCTCCCTGCCTGACAAATTTTGCTATTYTTGCGAAGCTATCTCCCACGTATATTCGGTCTCCATGCGTCCTAACGGGGAGGGGTATGCGGATTGGATAGATTGTCGACAGTGTGTCGCACAAGCCCATGGCTCATGCATCCAATACAGGAACGATAGTAAGCCGTGGTTGTGCCCCTTGTGCCGGACCGACAAGATTCTGACGGAGGCTCGCTTTTTGGATGCCACGTCAGAAGGGTTGCAAAAGACCCGGAAGTTTAGAAGGGCCGAAGTATGGACTGATATTGCCTTAATTGCCACCCTAGTAGGTAAGCCCCTCCAGGATTTCACCAAGGAAGATTGGAGGAGGGACAACGAAAGGGCTCGGGATTATCGGTGGATCGAAGGTAGATTAGAAAAACGGAAAATGGACGGCTGTGGGATTTGGATGGTGGTACCACATCCGTTCATGCGGTATGACTGAGTTAAGACAACCCACGAGGAAACTGCGGCTCATTTTGTTGTACGAATCACGGAGTCCGCTGTCGACAAAAACGAGTGGTACTGGTCCAATATCCGTGACGATGTGAAATACATCGTCGCCAACTGTCAAGTCTGCGCCGCTGATAAAGCGCCGATTCAGCCACCAAGATTGATAGTGCCCACGGTTGTTGAACGGCCATTTCAAAGAGTAAGCATGGACATTACCGACATAGTGGTGCCCCCTGGCCCTAATAGTTGCGAGTATTCAGTCTTATTGGTATTTGTTGACCATTTCTCAAAATGGATCGAAGCGTATCCTTGTTGCACGCGGCAAGCCATGGAAATCGTGCGATATGTCAACCGTTTCCTCGGGATGCATCAGGATACGGAAGAGATCCTGACCGACAACGGGGCTGAATTCAGGGGAGAAGTGTTAAAGAACCTGGTCATAAATGGCGTCGCCATACGAAACACTGCACCCCACATGTCATAATCCAATGGGCTGGTCGAAAACGCTAACCGGGTGATAAAGACAGCATTATGACGTAACATCGCGGGACGGGATCCGAGACCCTGGCCTCATATCGCCGATCACATCCTGGCGGTCCATCGTGGAATGCCTCACGAATCGACAGGGCTAAGGCCCTTCCAATTAAGGACCAATAACGTCGCTTGCGTTTCAATACCAAACCTCCCAGACGAGTCTACATTGAACCGACGACCCACCTAAGGCACGGCTAGGGACAAGGCAAAACGACACCTAGAGCTAATGGACCGGTCACTTCCCAGGCTAGCCTGAAAACGACAGAAAATGACCGAATTAGCCCAAGGCCGGCAGGTCTAGAGCTACGAGGCCCGAAAATGGGAATGCAGGTCCACGGCCCCAGTACAAATTGGGGGACGTGGTGCAGGTGAGGAAACCTGCTCGCCAGGGCAAGCTAGCGCCACGTTTCTTCGGACGATATCGCGTGATCGAGCTCGGTCCCAACGACGTGGACACCGTGCATCTCGCCCCTGAAGTCTCTGGCAGTCGATCGGCTCGTCCGATCACACGCCACGTATCCTATCTTCCCCTCCTCCCCTTTGCTCCGTCTCCTTCTCCCTCGATCTCTCTTTCTAAGGAAAACGAAGACGACGGCCCTGACTGTTCGCCATCTCCCTCTTCCTCTTGCTCCCTCTCTGCCTCCCCGTCACCCTCGCCATCGCCATGAGTTTTCCGGAGGAGAGAGCCCTCAGCGAAGCAGCGCTCGCGCCCCGTGATCAATTGACGATCCGACAGGTCTATCATCCCTGCCTTAGTCCAGACCTTCGGCGGCTTGCGCACTTCTTCTGCACGGAGGGCGTGTACGTGGCGGCGATGTTTAGAATCAAAGGTCGGCCTGGCGTGGTGGTACTGGCCGAAGCAGTAGCAGTCCATCAGCGAGCGGTGCCAAGGATCAGCCGTATATCGGTCGTCATCAACTTCCAAGGCGATCTCTCCACGCTCCTTCCCCTACGGCATTTAGCGGTGAAGGCATCGCTGCGCGCGTGGCAAACGACCTGGTCGCCGAACGGACCCAACTTCAAGCTCGTCCCGGGGATATAGTCGCCACGACACGAGCGATCAAATACGATGGCCTGCGGATGTATCAGCGCGAGCCACCGGCAGATCTCCCTATCCTCGTTCCCTGCGATCAGAGCGATGGCGATTGTCAGCGGTGCGATGGTCAGGCGAACGCGACGGCTGCGATGGGGGATATAGCTTTGCGTCACGATGGCGATGAGCTAAGCGCATCGATGGCGATGGTGCATGGCTAAGCACATCGATATCCAACGCCGTTGACATTTGCAAAATGTCCGAATGACAGCGACACCGGAACTTATAGCTTTTCGGTATTTTTGACCTCGGCGCACAACAAATCGCCGCGCCTCGGCGGGAAATAAACCGTCGCCTGTCCTCAGCGCACAACGGATTGCCGCACCTTATAGATTCTTGTGCCTGACCTCGTGCGTCGGATCATGCCGGTCAACGGTCCAGATTAGAACTACGAAAATAACATTGCCTGCCCCTTGTTTTCGGGAACTGTCACATCATTGCACGCCGGAGTGGACGGAGATTTTGGGGCCACTGGCATATCAGTGGCTCTGTTCATCTGCGCGGTTGAAAATTGTTGATCGACGACTAACAATTTATGGTACCCCTTACCGTTTATAGGCCCTGGCGTTTTATGGGCCCAGGGGTGCGATACGCGAATCGATGCGGCCCTACCTTGATGGCGTTTTATGGGCCCAGGGGTGCGATATGCGAATCGATTCGGCCCTACCTTGATCCCGGTGCGAGGCCTGTTGCAGCAAAGTATAAAAGGCGTTGCAGCCCTCGAGTTATCCCTTTTGTTGGCGCTCCACAGATCAAGTCGCGCTATCGCTTCCGCGCGCATTTTGATATTTCGTCTTCAGCCCCCCCCACCTTCCGCCATAGCCCGCTCACTCTTCGCTCTTCGCTTTGTCCGCAGTTGCCACATTGTGTTCGGTTCGTTCTTCGCTCTTCACTCTTCGCTCTTCCTAGCTCGATATCCCTCCACCAAAGCTGGTTCGGTGGTCGCACATCCATATCCGTCCGACGTTGGTTACTCGCTCAACGCACGACGGAGGTAAAATTATATAACTTGAGTTGTCCTATTCTGTGTCCGACGTCCGAACACATTCCCTGATGCCCTGTCTGTACCTGCAGGATATAACGCCGCAGCCGCGTTCTGTTGAACCCCGAATCAATTCCCGGTTTTGTTGTTTCGCCAGTGGACGTGTTCTGATGTCTTTTCTCCACCCTCCACCTCCGTCCGCCATAGCCGATCCGCGTTCCGCAGCTCGATTACCTTTCGCCATAGCCACGATAATGTTTGTGTAAAGCTGCTCGATCCCCTTCGCAACTTGTAGTCGTCGCTGCGCATGGCGAACCCCGAATGAATACCTAGTTTCTACACTGAACACCGAATCAATTTCCGATTTTCGCTCAATTATCACTTGTGAGGTCGCCGACCTGATATATATATATATATATATATATATATATATATATATATATATATATATATATATATATATATATATAGAAAGATATATTGCGAGTCAGTTCCCAGTTTGCGACGTTCAGTGTTCGAGGAGTGACAACTGCAAGATAATTCGCAGTTTTCCCAAGGTTAGACACATATTTCATTAAAGGCAGTTCTTTATTTCCACAAATGCGAGTTAGTTCGCACTTTTTTAGCAACACTGCTGGAGGAGTTATTAACCTATCCCGTGCGGCTTTCAGGTCTTCAGTTCCACAATTCCGAGTTAGTTCGTACTTTCCCCCAGTGCTGTAGGTTGCCATTGTTGTCTTGTCTACAGAACTGCGAGTTAGTTCGCACTTGTCGACACCCTTCGCACTTGTCGATAAACCAGGTCTTCAGTTCCACAATTCCGAGTCAGTTCGTACTCTCCCCTTGTACTTCGATTTGCAATTGTTGTCCTGTCAGCAGAACTGCGAGTTAGTTCGCACTTGTCAACACCCTTCGCGCTTGTCTATAAACCACATCTTACTCGTTTTGTTCGTCTTTTAGGTCTTCAGTTCCACAATTCCGAGTCAGTTCGCACTTCCCCTAGTGCTGCGGGTTGCCATTATTGTCCTGTCTACAGAACTGCGAGTTAGTTCGCACTTGTCGACACCCTTCGCACTTGTCGATAAACCACATCTTACTCGTTTCGAGGGCATCTAGTCGGGTCGCAATCTTTCCGAAGAGTTGTCGTCTTCCCTCCGAACTCACTCTGCCAGCCACCCAATTGTTTTGTATCCTTGAGCCCGGAACTGCACGCCGGTTCCCTCTTGTGGATACACATGGGGTACTTGTTGTAAACGACTTCATTTCTGAAACTCCGAGTTAGTTCGTACTTTCCTAAAGATAAATCACCTCTTCCTCGATTCTACGACAGCGAGCTCGTTCGCACTCTGCCAGAGGACTGCTGTCTTTCCTATCCTTCACTCGATTGTTGTGACTTCGTGTGCATTTCGAACACCCATCTCTAACGTCCTTTTCGTCCTCCATTTCGTTAAGTCCGAGTTAGTTCCCACTTCGCTTTTGTAGTTGTCTGGGGTTGGGCGTATTAGTCATCCGAGTTGGTCTGAGGTTGGGCGTGCTAGTCAACGGGTGGGAGTACAATGGCGTCCACGAAGAACACATCCACAAGCGCTGGACCATCTGCCCCCGGGGAGGGACGACCTCTACAGCAATCTACTCCTCAATATATGCACGCAATGGAAGCACAATGGTTTTTGGACTTCGTTATTCAGGGGGACCTTTTTGGGCCAGTTGTTTTCATGCGACCCACTTGCGTTCCAAACGCTGAGAAAGCGGACAACGTTCTTCCTCTCGGTACCATCGTCGCGTGTACCAAGACTACTGGAGGTTTGCTCAAGCTGCACACTACCGCCTTGTACGACGAGTGCAGACTGCCTCTCAGAGGTGCTAAGGGTGTGTTGGTGACCATCAAGAGTTTCGCGGGGTACGGCTCGAACATGACGTTATGCTCTCGCTTCAAAGGCCTTTACGATGGAGGCAACAAGCGTCTTCCATCGCCAGAGCAATATCTCGATCTCGTGCTGATGGTGCCGAAAGAACGTCCGGTTGTTCCGCGAGAACATGTTTTCCGGCTTCTGCCACCCCGTGAGGGGTCGTCTGGCTTGGCTCAAGAAACTCCAGTTGCGGCAGTGGGGCGCGGGAGTCCGATTCAAGACGCTGGGGGTCGGGTCAAGGGGCGCGTGCGCAGCGTTCACACGCAGGTCGGCCCGGATGCTCTTGAGAACACGTCGGACTTGCATTCTCAGGGTACAGGGACTCAACGGGTCAGCACTCCGAAACTCATCAAGGTCCGCAACGGCGGCGACACGTACTCGCTTCGAGATGAGACGAGAAGAGAATCCGGCAGATCGGGGCAAGATGTCGGAGGGAATGAGGCTGAAGGGATGGGCGCTGTCCGCGAAAGCTCTGGCGGGGAGCAGTGTCGGTGCGAATACCCTTACGAGGGTATCCGCCGTGGTTTTTGCAAGTGACAGAAAATAGTTTTGATCTAGAGTTTAAGTATACCGCGCTAAGCGCGGTTGCGTCTGTAATTGCGTTGACTAGGTGGTTGACCACAATAGCGAGTGCGTGGGCGCGCAGGTTTAAGGCGCACGTGATTCTTTCCTGTTATTGATCGCAAAGCCGGCTCAGACCCCGGTCGTTTTGCTTGGTGATATTATCATTATTTATTTTAATTTTGATTAAGCAGGAATTAAGGATATTTTCGTTTGATTGGTACATATTGACCGAGTCGAGCGCGCGTGCGGAGGAACGACCCCGACGACGGCATCGGCAATAACGGCGCGATTTCGTGCGATGAGAAGGATGTAATAGGATGGTGCGCGCGGCAATTATGGCATGGTATAAGCAAGCCGGTGCGGGCACTGGGAGCCGCGCAGCCGATTTGTTGGCCCAAAGCGCCGCGCCGCACCGTCTTGTATGGTACTCTGCGTGTTTTGGTCTCAGGCTTGGGCATAGCCCTATAGGTTATGACAGTGGGCTGTCATTATGGAGGTTCGGGGATCGAGACCAGCGGGCGTCGGTGCGACGGCAGTGGAGTAGCGTGGAGCCAAGCAAAAGGGGTTGAGGGCCCCGACGGGGCTATCCCCTTTCGGTTTTGTTAAGTAGGCGCGGAGGCGGGCCCGATCCGCGGTGCCGGCAGGGTGCCAATGATCCCGCGGTTCCTCGACGTTACCGATATTTTATTTTACTCCTTTTTTCGGGTATTGTTCTGGGTCCCTTTTGCTATCGCATCCCGTTTTGGGACGCGGGGCTGCGTTAGGAGCACGCGGGGGTGTGATGTATTTACAAGGTGGCCGGGAGCGTGGCCATGGGCTAGTCTCGTAAGCACGCCAAAGCTATCTCGTTTGAGCGTTTCGGGGCCTACGTAGTAGCCACACCCGTGCTCAAGCCTCCCATGAGGGAGCATGCGGAAACTCCTCCCACCAGTAGGGGCGATNCGTTTGAGCGTTTCGGGGCCTACGTAGTAGCCACACCCGTGCTCAAGCCTCCCATGAGGGAGCATGCGGAAACTCCTCCCACCAGTAGGGGCGATATCCGCTATAGCGGGTGGTACCAGCCAGGGGTTAGCCGGTTGCATCAGGACCAAGCTTCTCGGAGGCGGCCGTGGGCAGGCCACTACGGCCAGCCTATTGCGAAGCCTTTCCTCACCGCAGTGACACATCAGGCCGCGCCGCAGCTCGCTGGTAGTAGGTAGACGCCCATCGGGGGACCAGCTAGCAATCGGGAGCAGGGCCGAGCAGCGTTGCGCAGCAGCGGATTGACAAGTCGGGGCAGAAAGGAAGACCGCTGTGCTAAGGCGCTCGCTGGCCGATGGTGAAAACAAAAGGGAGTGGGGGCGTACGAGGGTTGTCAAGCGAGAGCAAAGAAAATGGTTGAATCCGGGCGCTAAATCGCGCCGGATGCACACGGGGAGTAGGAAAGAAGTGAAGAGGAGAAAACTTACCACATCGGCCGGTGGCTCGCCCCACTAAAAGTACTTCTTCGAAAAAGTCGAGGCTGGTCGGACAGCTGTGTGGCGCAGCGATAGAGACCGGTAGCACTTGAGTGAAGCCTGAGCGCCGAAGAGACGAGCGAGATGGATACCAAGGCGAGCTAGGAAAGAAAAGGAAAGGAACGAACCCGGGCGGGAAGATGCGCCGGGTGCATGTGAAGAGGCGGGCTATGGCTGAGAGGGGGAGAGGGCCAGCTCGCTCGATTCCCCAAAGTTTCCGACGGGAGATGAGTCGATCCCGGGGTTTTTGCCCCGGGCGAGCGCAGTGATGAGGTTAGTTTTGGAAGAGGGTTAGTGTAGGAGGGGGTAAGAGAGAAATGAAGTACGCGGGATATGGCGGGAGAAGAAGTACGGGTAGAAAAGTTGATCTCACCCGTTTCTCGATGGGAACGGGCAAGTGAAGACTCGCTCTGGGGTTTTTTAGACATTGCGAACACGATAGTGGAGTCAAAAGGGAGGAAAAATTAATGTAAGAGGGAGTTAATAGGAAAAACCGCGCGCGGAGAGTGTCGGGGAGGAAGACGAACGAGAGTGAAGTTGCACTAACTCGCTCGTTTTCCGACCGATTTTAACGAACTAAGATACTAGACTCAGTTTTTTAGGCTGGGCGAATATGTGGGTGAAGTCAGAATAGTGGGAGGATTAATGGATTTGAAGTTAGAAAGAGAAGTGGTAGCGCGGAGCTATGGCGGGCGAACAAGTGAAGGAGAAGAGGAAGGGAAAATGTCATATCTCAACCGTTTTTGACAAAATTGGGCAAAGTAAAACTGTAGGTTGGGGTTTTTGGGTGCTGCGAGACGAACGGTGATGTTAGTTTGCGGATAAAGGAGCGGATCAACTGGTACAGAGGAAAAGGGCTGCCAGAAAGTGTCGAAGAGGGGAATATGACGAATTTGAAGGTATTCGTTTTAGCAAACTCCTAGCAAAGACTAGGCAAGAAGGAGGAGAGATGCGGAGCGGGGGTTCTGGGAAGTTGCCAGCTCGATGGCAGGCTCGGATCCCGCAGTGAAGATGTAGTTTCTGTGTTGTGTCAGGTAGCGGCTGCGCGAATATTGAAGGGTGCTTGGAAAGCTGAATGTATCTTTCCGCATTCTAGCGGAAGATTCACCCGGATTTTTGCTAATCCTATCGATGGAAAAGGCCACTCTCTAACTCTCTACAAGCATGATCGAAAGCGATGTATATTTCCGCTTTTTAACGGAAAGATTCATTCTCATATTACAACTTCGAGAGGAGGGGCTACGCGGCTCGTAGTCGCTTCCGATCGTAATGCTCGGGACACGCAAGTGGTCTTCATCTTCACACCGACCACCTCACCATTGATCATCTTCGTCTCACCGCCTGTCAATTGTCMATCCGRCGGTCCTCTTCCTGTTCGCGGTCAGCCTGCCTTTCTTGAGTCTGCCAGGTGTACGGGAGCCTGGCCGGGTGGCCTACCAAGTGAAGAGAAKAAGGGAGAGACGRCCCCCACCTGTCCCCCTGTGGGAAAGGCAGTAGGGAGATGTGTGTTGCCCATGTGATCCCGTCAGGGTGCATGAGGGGCTGCGCTGTGCTCCTCATTATGCTGCCCATGGACGRAGCATCATTCGTGACCTACTGTGCGAGTTGCAGTTGGACCAACTTCGACTGAATCTGGCCGTATCAGTGACCAGATTCGCCGATGTAATCGGAGTCGTAGTGAGGTCTGGATCGGGAGCAGGGTAGTAAGAGGGTCGGGGCGAAGGTGAGGACTACTCGAGAGGAGAACGTAGAAAACCAGCGGGAGACCAGGGGAGAAAAAACCATACGTTCCTGAGCAGTTTGCAAAGCTAGCGATGCTTGCCGAATAACTAAGTGCTGAGGCTATTGCTTTCTAAGTGACCATCCGCGCGGCCGTGTGAGTGATCATGCGGGTTGCTGTTCACTATGCGCGAAGAGCCTTATTGCAGCGATTGCGGTGGTTACTACGGGTACTCCATGCCGTCGGCTTGGCCGAGGAAGCTTGGGCCTTGCCGCTAGGTGGGGAGACCGAGACTACGGGAAGRGGCTGCTCTGCTGCTGTGTGAACTGTTGGTGGCCCCAACTGTGCTCCTAYTGAAGCAGCCGCGGGGCTTGATACGGGCTGCCAGGGCTGCTGAGCGACGTTACGCTGCTGCGCACGCTTTATTCTGTCACAATAGCGACCGCTGAGTGCGCGGTCTCGTCGGCCCATTCAGCCCTGTGTACCGAGTCCCGTATCGAGGCGCCTAATGGCGGGGCTAACTGCTCGCATGGGTGTGCCAACTGAGGTAAGCTGGTTGCTTTCACGTCACGGTGTCCGTTTCTTTTCTGCGACTTTTCTCTGGGAACGAATCTCGTGACCTCCCTGAAAATGGAAGCCCTTCGCACTACCCCTTTCTTCTTAAGGTACGTCAGAACACATTACCGTAAAAAAGAGCATGAGAATAGGCCGCAGGGGTCCTACAAATGATCGCAAAAACGTTGAAGTCCCTCACACACCCTTCCGAAGTCTTTCAAAACTGTCTTACTCCCTGCGAAGCTCTTCCAGGTCTCCCATACCCACATCTAGCTGGGTTACAGGGCAACACGACTCACCCCAGCTCCGACCAGCGTCATCCCGGCAGTAAACCTTGGATGTCCCGTGGAATGCCCACCCCAAAGCATCCCCAGATCTCTCTACCAGGCCTCATGCTCCCGCGTTGCAGGTTATAGGGCAACTCCCCAGCACCGGCCAGCATCGTTCTGGCATCGGACAACCGCATATCACTGAGTAAAGAAACCTCGACGCCACTTCTGGATGAGTTAGCAGTAATCTCAAAATCCTAAAACCATCCAGGACTACCAAACGACCTAATCTTATTAAGATTTTCGCTCTAATTTTTATAAGAACGGGGGGGGGCGAAGCTAAAACGCCTACTATCCTAAAATCCCCCCTCATCAGAGGAAGTGTCAGTCCAGGCTTTCAGTCTTCGTACCAGAACTCACTTGATCTCATACCCCCTCTCTGCTAGGGTAACAGGGCACCACAACCCTCCCCAGTACCAACCAAACTCGTTCTGACGGTCAAGAAGTGCCTTCCTCCCTCGGCAGTTCCTGTAGCGGCAAGCCCCTAACCGGTTACAGGGTCAATACCCCGGCGCCAGCCTCGTTGGACGGTCTGGTTATGCGCTCAGCATAACTTCGCAGGCCTCAAGCTCCCCCCCGGGTTACAGGGCACAAGCTCCAGCACCGGCCTGCGTCGTCCCAACACCGTCCTTCTAACCTACTTACCCTGACCAACGACCGTCCTCTGTTGAGAACCCTTTCTTCCTTACATTCCCAATCCCAGCTTCACACCCCTAAGAACTTCCTTCAGAAGCCTAAATCTGGAAAAGGTAATACAAACGAATTTCAGGAATTGTATCTGAACCATCTTTTAGGATTTTAGAATGAGAAAAAACGACAAATCTGGAATTTAGAATCAGAATTATTCCACATGCCATTGGAGAATGACTTCACATGAAATTTGAAACCAAATGAGTAGATCATCTGTGATGTCCAAAAGGACTTTCGATTTAGATTCCTAGAACCCCGAGGTCCCAAGAATCGTTTTGATGGTAAGTCAAAGAATACCAAATAGTAGAAACAAAGCAGCGATCAAATATATGTGAAAAGAACAAACGAATCTAAAATCTAGCACCAATCGGAAAAAAATTGCGAACTACCAATCGATCTTTGTCATAAATTTCATTTCAAAAACAGAATTAAGAATTTACTAGATCAGAATTATCAATTATACGTGCGTGACGGTCATGACCTATCGAAGATTCTATGAAAAAACCAAGTAGGCAAAACACTATCAGAGAGTCTCCACCTTGGAACACGATGATAACAAGTCATAAAGAAAACCTTCGAGAAGACCATCTGGCAACAAAAAATACGAAATCGTACCAGATGATCATCGTATCGACTCAAGATCCAGAATCCTCGAATGAAACCCCAAATCCATGGAAAATCACTCAGAATTGGTTATGAAAACGTTAGTAGATTTCGAAAGAGGATGCATCTAGACCACGCGTGAGTTGAATAAGAGCAGGAACTCCTAACCCTTCTTCCTCAATTACAACTTACCACCCCTTCCCTCTCCCCCTTCAGACCCTACCCCTGCCCTTTTGGGGGAAGCAAGATTCTCTTCCCTTCCACTGCTAACTTCTAGGCTTCTTGGCTACCTACTCACCTCCCGCCACTTCCGCTATCTTACGCGCCGTTCACGTACAAGGATTTGCATGATCACATTTCAGCAACGCTCCTCCTGCCCTAACACCCCGCCCTGCCTCCATAGAAGGCTCCATCCCCACCGTCGCCACTTCCCTCCCATCCGCTTGCCATCCCACTTCAGAGATCCACGCTTAAGCGCGCAGCAACGTCTCTATTCTGGACCTGTGCCTGCCAAACAGAGCAGGATGCCCCTCCTCCCCTAGCGCCAGACACCGCCCAGCCTCCATAGAAAGCTCCATCCACAACCTCCCGTACCTCCTCCAGCGCGCCAAACCTCCGCGAGCTCGATAAAACTTCCCAAGTTCGCATGATGGCTCCTCTAGCCTAGGCAGGATATGGCGAGGTCGACACACACGACCGCCCCACCCATGCCAAACGCAGCTGATCGCACGCTGAGACAACCGACCTCCATCGCTACGTAGATCGACGCATGGCAGCAGCACGCCAGGTGAAAGCGCCATGCAAAACCGCGCAGCAGAGACACGTCGTGTGAAGGCGCCAATCGACGCGTCGTGTGGCCGGGCGCAGCGCTCCCGGTAGCGCTGCGCCCGATCGTCCACCTTGGACTGGTTATCATTTCCTGTTTATTGGAGACATTGCGCAGATTTGTATTGACTTGAACTTCGACGTCAGACGAGTATCATCCAGACTGGGTTCATTACACTCCCGAAAAATTAATAATAAAAATGCCCCGCCAAAAGTCGATGACGCCGACCCATCAGAAAGGAAAATAGGCAGAAAATAGAAAATGCAAAAAATGCCATACGACCCTTCGGTCAGGGACCAGGTAAGTAGGTTCAAATACACCCAGCCCGACTAGCTAAACAGGCCAACAGACCTGCTTGGCAAACATACCACACTTGATCTATCTGATGGCATGCTCACATTAGCTTGATGTATCTGCAGACTGTTTACTCCTTTTCTTCTTCTTTTTTTTTTGTTTTTTTTTTAATAAATAAAAGTGCGAGGATCAGGGTCCCCGGTAGGCCTATGGGGCCGTGTTCGCAGCCTTACCCGCCCTAAGTGAAGGCGGAGGTGCCAACCCTAAGTGAAGGCGGGCCTGGCTTTTTGCAAGAGGCCCTCGACTGTCAATTTCATATTTGGGGTTCAGGCAGTTGCGACGTGCCAGTTGGTTGAGAGAAGCACAGGCCGAGCAACAAAAACAATTCCACGGCCCTCCGGGCCTTTCCAAAGAATGCAGGTCCTGGCGTGCTTCGCAGCCTCATACAGAGACAGTTGGGCGCCCAACCGAACGAGGCCCAACAGCCCAGTAGCTGTTGTATACAGGCAGCCTCCTGGGGCCATCCGGAAGCTTCTGGGCCCAGGCCAGTGCAGCCAGGCTGCGAGAGCAGACCAATTCTTTCCATAAAGGAAAGAGCTCGGCCCTGGCTGCCTCATTCAGGCACTCAAATGCTAGCGGCAGCGCTGCTGGAGCAAAGGCTCGTGGCTGCTGGCTGGCGCTGAGAGGCGAGGTGCAACACGTGTGGTCGTGCAGGGAAGAAGGGGGCTGCTGAGGGCAGCGCCATAGCCCAACCACCATAGCTGGTGGGCTTGGACTACAGTGAGGCGCAGGGGTGGTCTTCGGGTCAAAGAGAGGACAGGTGTGGGTGTAGTCAGGGGACAGGTGAAGGATGATGATGATGATGATGATGTGAGGGCACGTACCTTGTATTGGCGATGGTCTGCATGAGCGACATCTTCAAGTACTTCGCGTTGCCGCTGATGTCAACCGTTGCATTGTCTTTTTCTAGTCTGTAGTAGCTATGTAGGAGTAGGCAGGGCGCTGAGCACCAAGTGTGAGTGTGAAGGACCTGGACTCTTGTGTTGAGAGGAGAGAGTATGCTCTCCATGGACATTGGTTTTTAGTGCTACAAACCTCCATTGGTGTATTATTGGTGCAATGTTGCTCTCTAGACACGGTGTGACTATATGGCTTTCAATGTGATGGTGTGATCTGGAGTTGTCATCTCATTGTTGCTTATTTTCCTTGCAAAAGTTCCAGGCTGTAGTAGAGGGTGAAGAGACCAGGCCTCAGGAGGTGCCCCGGTACTCATCCATTGGGACGTCAGATGGATTGTAGGGACCCACGAGCTTGCAGCTCCAAGGATTTTCCAACTAGATGGTATAATCGTCGTCTTCGCTCACTGAAAGAGAAAAAAAAAATGGTATAAAAGTCAATGCACGAATCTGTCCTGCAGTGCTCGCGATGTTCGTTTTCCCTTCACTCTCATATTAAGCGAGGCCCGGACTTTTATAAACTCAACACCTCCCTTCTCCCCTTTTCCAAATTCAAGGCAATGATACAAGACTTTTGGCAGTACTGGCAAACACAGAAGCCGACCACAAGCGAGAGAGTCTCCTGGTTTAACGATGGAATGACCCAACTCACAGAACGAGCTAGGAGGTGTTCAACCCAATATGCAAGAGACCGGAAAGCCATACTGGAGTGACTCATGAGGGAGCTAGAAGAATGGGATGAGCAACTGACGAATGACCCGCTGCAATGTCCATCTTTCGATGAGCTGCAGAAAGCGAGAGACCGCCTCCAAGATTACATAGACAACCAAACACAAACTTGGAGGATTTATGCTCGCGTCAAGAGGGATCACGCATACGGCAAGATGGCCAAAGCCTTTTTTGACATAGCCAAAGCGCGGACAAGAGCCAACACGGTTCCCTCCCTCGAGCACCCCTTCGAAGATGATGCCCCGATAGCAACAAATGCCTACACGATTGTGGACTATGCATCTAAATACTATCAGAACCTGTTCACATCGCAAACCCGCACAAGACCCCCACAGCTCGTCAATCAAGCACGCGAGCAACTGCTGCAGGCGATTCAGACACGCCTCACAAGTGCTCAAACAACCCAATTGGACAACCCGCTCACCCTGGAGGAAGTCAAGGAAGCCCTTGATGATATGGACGATGAGCAACCCCTGGTGTGGACGCCTTTCCTGTGTGTCCGATTTTGGATTCAACGCGGGTTCCGTGTTGAATTATTGAACGCGCGTTGAATTCGTGTTCAACTCCCGTTCAAACGCGCGTTGGACGGGGGAAAATGAGGTCCGCAATGATTTTTTTTCCTAGGCAAAACATAATCGAAAAAAAAAACAAAAAATATGGGGTCGTAGATCTTTTCGAGGTCTACGACCCCATAGTTTTATTTTTATTTTTTTAGCTTTTAATATATTAAAAAAAATCAATAATGTAAGCACAATGAAAAAAACAAAAACAAGAAATGACATGAGTCTTTTTTTTTTGGGTTTCACAAAGATTTTTTAAGGGCTAAAAAAAAAACAGAAAATATATATATATATATATGGTTGTAGATCTTTCAAAGATGTACAACAAAATATTTGTTTTTGTTTTTTTTTATAACTTCGAGTATTTTTAAAAATATCAAAACCATAAACAACATTTTTTTTGGCCTGCATTGCTTAGGTAATCTTGCTAGGTAGATTCCCTGATTTGGCCTGCTTCGTTCACTGTTGTTGCAACCACCACCATCAGATCATTTGTGATCTGATGGCTGGGAAGTACTGTGCCGTGATTTCCAGTGGGAGGTCTCTGTTTYTTTTTTTTTTTTTTTGCCTTTCTCCTCTTTTCTCAGCCCAGAAACTCGTAATGAACCTGTCAGGCCCTTGCCACTCAGTCACACTGGAACGGCCACACTCCAATCCGTGTGCTAATGGGACCATGCCCCTCGTTTGAGGTCCCATTAGCAGTCAGATAGGAGTGTGGCCGATCCAGTGTGACACTGAGTGGCAGCGGCCAAACAAGTTCATTACGAATTTCTGGGCTGAGAAACAGGAAAAAGGCCAAAAAAAAAAAAAAAAACAGAGACCTCCCACCGGAAATCACGGCAGAGTGCTTCCCAACCCTCTGATCACAATGATATGATGGTGGTGGTTGCAAAAACAGTGAACGAAGTAACCGCCACATTTTCTTGGAACAAAATTGACTTCTGTCAGAAGTGATCCTGACACCCTCCATATACCTCGTGATTAAAGGAGGGTTGCACCCAATGAGATAATTGCACAACAACAAGTAAAATGTTGAATATCTTCTATCCAGTGGGCGAAGGCCGACCCCAACCTCATTTGGGGTTGGACACACCCCCAACCGATTGAAAAGATTCAGGCGGGAAGCTTTCTTTGCACTGACCGTGGGATCACGAGTACTGCATGGCAGGATTTGGGTCACTCAACTGCCCCACAAACTCGTTTCTAGCCTATCCTGTTGCTAGTGGGACCTCGCCCCTGGTGCTTGTCGTTGCTGTCTGGTCGAAGTTGCCCTCAATACTGGTAGGGTGATGGTCCTGAGTGCTGGTCACAATGAGGTAGGATAGTAGGGACTGGGGGTCTGGTCCTTGGCCTCTACAAGACCCTGGGCTTTCAAAAAAAAAAAAAAAAAACAAGAATGGATCTTGTGCTAGAACGTGGAATAATGCATCGCCATATGTTTTGTCTTCTGTGCATGTGGTGAGTAGAGGCCCTTAGGGCAACTGCACGTATTCCTAAAAAAAGAAAAACAAGAAAAAACAGAAGAAAAATCAGAAAACAAAAGAAAAACGGGAAAACAAAAGAAAGAAGAGAAACAAAAAAAAAACGAGAAAACAGAGAATTAGTGACCCATAACTTTGCTGCACAGACTGCCACAGACCTGAATTCGAATCCAGACTATATATTCTCACGCCACAAAGGCAGTCTCCAAGTCTTTGCTGCACGAAGGGTCCTTGCTAATCCGTAGGGACCCTTCGGAATGAGACTGTACGACCAGATTGCARCATTTGTAAAAAAAAAAAAAAAAAAAAGGAGGACCTGCACCCACATGCMSACACATGKGCTCACAGTCTTGGGKTATGGGGTGNCCCTTACTTTTTACCCTCTTGCAGTTTGAATTTCGGGAGGGAGGGGAATGTTTGGCCACCCCACCCTGTTAGTAGGGGTCAATTTTTTTTTTTTTATTTATTTTTTTTAGTTTTTGGGCGCGTAAGGCCACGTGTTTGAGGCCCAACGCGCCGGTTCCGTTTTTCAAAATTGAACGGAATACCCCCGTTTTCGCGTTAAATGCGATTTAACGGGGCCCCCGGGCCCTTTGAACGGGTTCAACGGCATTGAATTTCGCCCGTTCTCCGTTCATAGGACACACAACGCCTTTCCCAAGGAGTTTTTGGTACAATTCTGGGACTTGCTAAAAGATGATCTGATGGAGTACATTGGAGCAATCCAACGGGAAGGCTCGTTCGGGGGAATGATGGGTCAAGGGGTCACGACACTATTATACAAAAAGGGGGACAAGGAAAAGATCAGAAACTACAGACCGATCACGCTCCTCCCTGTCCCCTATAAGCTAGTGGCAAAAACATTGACCACAAGACTGTTGCCGCTTATTAACCTACTCATACATCTTGATCAGTCCGGTTTCATGCCCAACCGTAATATCCAAGATAACATATTACTGGTCAACGAAACGATCAAATATGCTTGCTAGAGAAGGGTCCCGGCAGCGGTGCTCTTTATAGATTTTGAAAAAGCTTATGACCACGTCGATTGGGACTTTTTGGACATGTGCCTCACCAGGATGAACTTCGGGTCTGTTTTCAGTCACTGGATACAGCTCCTTCACAGGTCAGCATCAACGAATATTATGCTGAATGGTCATCTGGCATCTCCTTTCGCCCTCCAGCGATCAGTGCGCCAAGGGGACCAAATTGCACCCCTGCTGTTTGTCATCATCATGGAAAGCCTGGCCTCACTCATTAGCGCCCACCCTCGGATTCAGAAAATACCAATTCCGCAACTGCCATCTCGCCGGGTCCCGATGACATCTCTGTTTGCAGACGATCTCACAGTGCTAATCCGAGCAGATAAACAAAGTCTTCAAGCACTATTAGAGGTCATACACCAATTCTCGATGGCTGCAGATATGAAGGTGAATTGGAATGCTAAAACAGAAGGATGGTGGTTGCACCCCCTTGATGAAGAGCCACCTCCGGAACCACCGATCTCATGGGCAGCGAAGGAAACAACAATCAGAATCTTGGGTGTAAAGCTAACAGCATTAGGCCCCCCACCGGATCACGGGGAAAACTTGGTCAACCAGGCGATTGACAGGATGGCCAGATGGGAGAACCTGCACACGTCCCTTGTGGGAAGGGCGCTAGCAATCAATAATGCTATTCTTGTAGCGATCTGGTACAAACTTGCGGTGTGGCCCCTCAACAAAAAGCAATACGCTAGACTCAGGCGGACCCTAATAACTTTTTTGGGGAAAAACAGAGCTCAACCCCAAGGAACCTTGAACCGAGTGAAATAGGACGTACTTACATAACCAAGATCTAAAGGGGGCTGGGGATACTTGACCCGGAAATAGAAAGTGAGGCCCTCATTTTTTAAGTATTGGTTAGACTTCTCATAGCCGATGACATTCCATGGGCGCCGCTGGCCTGTTTGCAGATTGCGAACTTGGCCCCAGAGTCACCGGCCGAAAACCGTGTTCACCCCTTCCAATGACTAACAAATGCACATTGGTCCATACCCTCTCTCCCACACCACTACCAACAGCCATAGAATGAGACGCAGGCCACGAAACAAGACATATCCAAAGATCCACTATGAACCTACATGCTCTAGCTTTGGAGAAGCATGGGACCAAAACAGAAACGGCCCCCCTGCAGGTGGCAGGATATATGACGTCAACCTCTCTTTGGCAATCCCTACATACTTGGTGTTAATGGGAATCCCTTCTCTCTTAGGGCTAATTCGACGTGGCTTAACTGAGTCAAGCGGGGCATTTATACTATAGGTAATCTGTGGGACGCCACAAAAACGGACTGGATGACACAGGATCAACTACAACAAAAAACAGGTCTCGGCCAAACTGCGAACGCTGCAAGGGGCCATACCACTGGCCTGGCAACTTGCCCTGAAAAGAGGGCCCTCAGTGCAGCCAGGAGACTAGGTAGTCAAACGAGCTGACTTACTACTACCGCTCGTGATCTATAAAGTGGAAAGAAACAGCCAAGGAATATGCATGCTGGAGGCTCACACCCCGGCACTGCCAGGGGCAAGGGTGTCAAAGTTATCAAAAAACGAAGAATTGAACTGTGATGAAAGTTGGGAGGCCCTCATACACATCAGAGTGATGGGGAATCAAAAAGATGGATTCTTTGCCTACGAGCCCTCGACCCCGATTGCAGCCCTGCCTTTCGATCCTGAGGAGTGGGAATGGGGGAATGGGAAACCGATGTACATGTGGAATTACACGGTTAAAGGGGGCTACAGACAATCGACACCACACCAGCAGATTGTGCCCACCATTATAGCAAGATGGACCAGAGACTCTCCCATCGACCCGGCACAAGTGCAGAGCCTGCAATGGCACATGTATTCCAAGATCATGCGCACCAATCTCAGATCATTGCAGTGGCAGATCCTGCAAAGATGTCTACCCACACCGGGTTGGCTGGTGTCCAGGACTAACCTGGAACAGAAAGGGCTGCTATCCCCGATCTGCTCCTACTGTGGAAGAGCTTCCCCCCCGGCTCCAGCGACGCTTGAACATTGTCTTCTGGCATGCCTGATGGTTACCCAGATCTGGCGGTGGTGGGATGCAGTCTTCCACTCCCTCACCGCCCACCACATCCCCTGGAATTTGGGCCTGCTGCTGCTGAGCAAGAAAGAAAACATCCCAAAGCAGTGGCCTGCGTTTGCAGTCAACCTGTTCTCATATACAAGGCTCCATGTGGTAATGCTTGCTTGGCGTGCGAGGTGCTCCTTTGAAAGGAAAGAACACCAGTTCGGATTACAGCAGGCCCAGCAAGTTTTGGAAGACGTGATCAGAACCCACACACAAGAAGCATGGAGGACCATGAAACAGCAATATACAAATGAGAAAGAACCGCAGGCCAGACTGACCATCAGGGAAACCTACTTACAGACTTGGCAGGACCCTCTCAAGCTCTTCAGTGAGGTGGATCCCCAACTAAATATCACTTGGAAGCCCTGGAGAGGCACGGAGCACACCTGGACCAGGAAACCCCTGATAGACTTCCAAATCTCTTATCTACCAACTAACTTCATCCTCCTGCAGAATCCGCCACCACCAACCACTCCCCCCCCTCAAACACCGCCGCCCACCTCCCCAATCTCCCCACCCACGTCCTCCCTTCCTCCCCGATCCATACCTCCCACCCCCGGCCCCCATACCTCCAACAGGTGTAACGGGATGAGGTCCTCATAAGGGATGGCCACTCCGACAGTTCCGCAAGCCTCCACGTAAGACAGCCGGCGAGCAGAAAGTCCCAGACCGTCAGGGCTCGGTGGGCGACATCCACAGGCCGCAGTCTCGTTGTCAGTGATGAGACTCAAGAGGATACTCACACTGGGCCAACTTGACAGAGCCTGTTATGTATGTAAAAGGTGCCAAAAGGGGATCCGACAACTGGGAGCAGGTTCACATGGTTGCAGGACTCTCCGCTACAAATCTGGTGCAGCCCAGGTCCTGAGGAGATGACAAAGGAGCGAACGACGGTTGAGAATCTTATGCATTAACTCGCTCCCTCCATATGTTCCAAATTACCATGGTGGTAATGTCATATTGTACATAGGGAGGGGCCACACTAATAAGCAAACAGGGGGGCTGCTGAAATTAGGGCGGGGTTAATAGATAAGGGGCTCCTAAAATGGGAAGGGTGATACTAGCAGCTCCATGGGATGTTTGAGCCTCAGAATGAGTCGGCAATATCCTCAGCCCTACGATACAACAAACACCGATCTCAGTGGTACGCGATGTATCGATGGGACGCTGGACCCGGTTTTCAGCAGGTGCCGCTCCCCACCAATAGATGGAGCAGCCCGACAGGTAAGCCGTCAATCCTGACGGTTCTCCTACCACTGTCAGGATAGAGGGATATCGCAAGGGCTATTCTATAAAAAAAAAAAAAAAAAAAAAGAGAAAAAAGAGAAATATTCGTCTTCCCTTGGCGTGAGGCAGCAATCAGAGCAATACAGAAGTCTGACTCTCTGTCTGAGGAAAACGTCGAGCCGTATTCCGCCGAGCTGCAGAGCGCACACACACACATACAGAACAAAGTGGAAGATGTTTTATAATAATAATAATAATAATAATAATAATAATAATAAGAGTAATCATAATTTAAGGGGAAGGAACCTAAACTGCCTGACGAAAACCGCGGTAAAGAGCACTTAGCACAATTATCTGTCGTTCATCGACGGGGAGATGAAGAGTGAAAGGCGGAGCCTGTCCCTAATTTATTTATTTATTTTTCGAGGGCGCTGCTGCAGTGCAATACAGAGGCAAAGCTGGAGGAAGAGTGAAAGGCGGAGCCTGTCCCTAATTTATTTATTTATTTTTCGAGGGCTGCGCCCCACTCTGCTGCAGTGCAATACAGAGGCAAAGCTGGAGGGGTCGAGCAAGCAAGCTTACCCGTACTACCCCTCCATAGCCCAAAAAAAAAATAATCCAGCAAGCAAGCTTACCCGTACGACCCCTCCGTAGCCCAAAAAAAAATTAATTTAATATCGTTGTGGTCCGATGGACCACAGATCAGATATTAAACTGATCAGAACAGATACTACACTTGATCTTAGCCAAAAGGCCGATGGGCAGAGGTGGAGGAGAGAAAAAGAAGGATGAGAAGAGGCAAGCAGACGGGAAAAGAAGTCAACTCACGCAACTTCAATCACAAAGTCCAAAACTTTCGCTCGAGCCTTGAGGTGATGGCCGCTGCTGCTTTAACTCCGCATTGAACGCTTTGGTCCTTGCCGGGCTCCCTGGTCGAATCTTTCTGCTGCATGGAGACTCTCCCTGTCGCCTGTTCATTGCTCTCCCTCTCTCTCTCTCTCTGTCTCTCTCTCTCTCTCTCTCTCTCTCTCTCTCTCTCTCTCTCTCTCTCTCTCTCTCTCTCTCTC
>BFEA01000624.1:0-17476 GCA_003427395.1 Chara braunii | reverse complement strand
GAGAGAGAGAGAGAGAGAGAGAGAGAGAGAGAGAGAGAGAGAGAGAGAGAGAGAGTCCGGCGGTGGGCGCTGCTGTCGGAGACTCGTCGAGGGCCCCCACACATTGCAGTCCGTCAAGGAAGTGGAGCGCCTCTTTTCGACGGACGTCTCCTTCCGCAACTCATGCCCAGGCAATCGCCGGCGTGTGGGCCTTTTTTTTTTTTTTTTTTTTGTTATTCGAGACCAAGGGCCTCGCTGCAGTACTCTCGACATGCACAAAAGACAAAAATATTGGCGGTGTACCTCTCCATATTCTAGCGGAAGATTCACTCTCGTTTTGCACATTTCGAGAGCAGTGCAGCGAGGCCCCAAATGCCACAGTGACTGCTGCTGCTGGGCCCGTGGAAACGTTGGGCCTCGCTGCACTACTCTCGAAATGTGCAAAACGAGAGTGAATCGTCCTGTAGAATAGGGAAAGATACAGCGCCAGGATTTTTGTCCGTTTTGCTTGTCGAGAGTACTGCAGCGAGGCCCAACAGTATCCAGCGGCCCGACGGATATTGTTTTTTTTGTCATCGACTGTCGGGTAAGTCGGCCCCGCCAACTTCGCACCTGCCCCCCTCCCCACTGTCACCGGAGTATCGAACGCCCCCCCGTCTTTCACGTCAAGGGGTGTGTGCACACCGTCGGGAACCGTCCCACCCCGAAGAAAAACGGTCGCCGCCCTACCACTCTTTGCGCCCCTAACTCTCCGGGAAGTCGACTTTAGGCAATGAGGGGGAGTGGTGGTTTAAGCAGGGGTGCAGAAAAGCAGTTGAATCTCGATTTTTTGCATGTTTTGATAAAGCAGTCCAGATTCAGGCTTTCAATCCTATCCTCTTCGCTAGCTAGCGGGAGCTCGCCCCTCGAAACGGGGTCCAGCCTCCCTTATGTCAAAGACACACCATGGCACAGGTAACCACCACAGCCGGCTCGCTGTGAAAAAAAAAAAAAGAAGAAAGAGAAAGAAAATCGAGATCCCCTCCAGAGTGGAATCAGTTTCTCGGAAAATCCAGCGGCCTAGCTCAGTCCCATTCTGGATGGCCTGTGTGGGGAGGCTCTTGACAGTGAGGCGCCAGGAAGGTCGAACGCGAGTCCTTTCAGCCCGCCGGCGATGACTTTTCGGTGAGGCAGATTCTGAAAATTCAGTGTGAGTTCTATCCAGTTCTAGCGTGAAAGAGCACCCAAGCATCTGTTTTTCAGTCAATTGTCCAGGGTGACAACGACGGCGGGAGTGCTATTCTGTGAGACAGATTCTGTACATTCAGTGTGAGTTCTACTCGGTTCTAGCATGAAATTGCACCTCCATCTTCCCTCTCTGCGGATCTAGGGCCTTGCTGCAATACACTAGATTGGGCTGCTAGTGGAGGTTGCTCTTACCCGCTAGCAGGCACCCTCGCGTAAATGATGTTTCTGTTAAAAAAAAAAAAAAAAAAAAAAAACCTCGACGCTATGAATTTATCTGCACCCAAACGGGGGCAAAAGTTGTCCCGGGCCTTAAAATGACTTTTCGAGTTGCTTTTGCACCCTGGCTGGGCCAGTAAGGGCGGCTGGCAAAAATGGCGGGAAAGTCTTTTCCAGGGTGCCAAAATGACGCAAAGAGTCATTTTGGGGTCTGTGCCCCTTTTTCGCCCGTTTCGGGGCAAACGAGTTCAAAGGTATCGTCGAGGGGAGATTCTATAACTTCTCCCAGTTTTCTTGTATTTTTCCTGAAACAAAAAGAGATCCTTCGCAGAGTGGAATCAGTATATTTTTTTTAAAGGAAAATTACAAAACCAAAAGACTGCGAGAATGAGAGAGCAAACCTCCAAAGCTCCCACTTCGCCACTAGTGCGAGAGAGTTTGAAGCGGACTGCGGGAGAGCGTTGCGGAGTGGCCTAGCGCAATAGCCCGAAGCTGCTTGGGTGAGGCAAGGCGCCGGCGGGCGCGGCCACGGTTGAGTCGCCATGCTTGACTGGTCTCATCCGCCCCTGCCGCTACTAGCCATGGGGTTAGGCGTGGTTATACTGGCGTGCTGAGTTGAGAGTGTGTTGGTGTGTGGGTGTGGCATGCTCGCAGGAGGATGCTCCTTTACCGGGTATGGAGCTTGATCAGCGTGCTAGTGCAAGTCTGGTCTTCGTTATGGAGTCTTGGTTGAAGATGTTGTTGAAGAAGCCGCTTTAGGCGTTGACTTTTTGGCTGAAGATGCCGCTTTAGGCGTTGACTTTTTGGCTGAAGATGCCGCTTAGGCGTTGACTTTTTGGCTGCCGCTTTAGGCGATGACTTGAGGTCAGAATAACAGGAGCTCTTGCCGGGAGATGAAGATTGAAGATCCTCTCCAAGAAGAACGCATCGGGCATGCATTGCTTGTTGAGGGTTAGGTTTGGTGCTAGAGGTGGTTCCGAAATTGCATCTTGCGTTTTGTTCGAATGCTTTGAGTTACGTTTGTCTGACTTTTCTTGTTTTTCACTCTTTCCTTATGTCTGATTTTTCTTGTTCTTCGCTCATTCCTTATTTAGCCTGCGTGTTTTGTGGGATTTTCCTTTTCGATGCCTGCCGCTGCATGTCCTCGCGTTGGCTCCTTGTTATTTGTGGCGTTGACAATCCTGTTCTAGGGTTGATGTTCGCTGGTTCGATGTCGGAATACCTTGCTTGAGCAAAATGGTTCGCGATTTTTTAGGTGGGCAACCCTGTTTGATATGTTGCTGGCCTTGGCTTGATGTTTGGTGAGGCGCCAGGGTGTGCGGGAAATTGGAAGGCTGGGATAGGGATGTGGGACAGGTATTTTCTACAACGCCGTGCTTGAACTGAAAACACACTGAATTTATGATAGGTGGGCAATCCTATTTTGTTCTGTTGCCGGTGTTTGGTTCGTTGCAGGGTGTCGAAGTGGAGAATACGTGGATGCCCGTGACAGCCTTGTGTTGGAAGTTGTGTTGGAGAGCTTAGATACCCTCGACAGGCTTGCACATTGAGTCGGGTTTTATTGTTTATTTACCTGTTTGGCTGGAATTAGCATCTATGAAGGTGTTTTTTTTGGCTTTTCGTATTTTCGCTTTTTTCTGTGGCCTGTTAGAATTTCCCCCTTTTTTTTTTTTTTTTTTTTTTTTTTTTTTTGAACAAGATTTCCTTGTAACCGGGAAGCGGGCCCGGCGTCTTACATCAAATCAGCGGTCAAACGGGCTAAGCAAGGCACTCCATGCCAAACCTATCCCAACCGCTGCCCAAAACACAATCCGCGCGTCCTATCCTATCTCAATCACAACCCCAAAACAAAACTCACAACCCCGTAATTCAAAGAAGCAAATAGTACTCGACCTCGTCAGCAAACCATCATTGGGACTGACTGAATTTGATCCAGCTATCTATTGCAATGAATTCAATCTAGCTATCTATTGCAATCCGCCTGTAATATAGAAACTTCCCCTAATTAAACCTACCAGAATACAAAACTCCGCTACCACTTCAAATTACCATTTCCATTCAGTAAACGACATTACAACCCCCATTCCCAAAGAAATTTAAGTCAACAAAGGTCAAATTACCATTGTGACGAACCAATTTCTGTTCCGCGCGACTTTCTGCGCGATGACAATGAGGGGGCCTGAGATGGGAAGGCTGGGCCAATTACGGGAGATTGAGATTGAAGGGAAGTTGCATCGGTGTCCTTGCTTCTTCGCCTTTTTGCGTCGCTTCTTTTCGGATGGTTAGGTGCATGGTCGGGCGAGTCCTGGGATGATCGGTTGAGTGGCGCGGCACCGCGCGCGCAATTAATAATGGTTGACGTAGTGTCTTTTCGTTGCTGTCGGACTTTGGCGCGGAAATTGTGCGGGAATTCTGGTTCGTTCTTTTTGAACTTTCTTTTTGAATTCCTTTTTGGATCTTGTCGAGCCCGATGGCTCTCGGAACTTCGGACTTTCTTCTCAGAATTTGTTTTGCATTTTTTTTTTGCATTAGATAGGAATTTAGGAATTTAGGAATTTAGGAATTCAGGATTTTCTTCTTGCCGCGCAGCGCCTTTTGCTTGCGCACTTCTTTTTGCGGCTGCAACGGAGCTCTGATTAGTAGGCGCCCTTAATCTTGCGACTAACTGTAATTTTGGGAGGGCGCCATTGTAACTGTATTTTTATTCTTGAGCTTCGTCTTTCCCGCTCTCGCTTTTTCTCTTGCTGTGTCTAGTTAGCCCGTGGACTGCATGCTCGGATCGATGCGTGGAGAGTGGCTACGTCCCCCACGCCGCGATCTGGCCATGCAGAACGAAGGCGCTCCCTCCCCTCATCTCTTTTCTAAGTCCTTGTTATTCCGTGTTCTTCGCGCATGCATAGACGCTATAAATTCGGAATGCACGATTAGATGGCTCTTTTAATCAGTGGCTCGAAGCTCAGGGAGCGCGATCAGTGAGGGTCGGCTCACGAGCGAAGTAAGAGGTGAGTTGAAGTGGGAGTTGGGAGATCCGACGAGCTGGTGCCGAATATGCGGGATTGACGCGTGGGGCTACGACGGACTGTAGCGCGCGGGCGAATCCGATGGGCACAGGAGGACTAAGCGGGGTGACATTTTCGTGTGTTGGTGCGCGACGACGGACTGTCCTCATCGGAGAGAGACAGAGAGAGACACACAGAGACACACACAGAGAGAGAGAGAGAGAGAGAGAGAGAGAGAGAGAGAGAGAGAGAGAGAGAGAGAGAGAGAGAGAGAGAGAGAGAGCTATGAATGTCACGTTCCAGAACTTCGTCAACAAGACACGGTTAATGCAGGGGATGATCAACTTTTGTGTCATCGTTTATATGGATGACATCCTGGTCTATTCGGAGACCTATCATGGACATGCGCAACACATCGAGTGGACGTTGGGAACTCTGAGAAATGCCGGGTTTTAGATCGCGCTCGAGAAAAGCGAGTTTTTCCTTTCGGAAATTTCGTTCCTGGGCTACGTAGTGACACGTGGAGGATTGCGGCCCGATTCGAGAATGGTCGCGGCGGTGAAAGAAGCCCTGTTCCCACATCACTGATGCAGGTTTGAGCCTTCTTGTGGTTGGCATCGTACTATCGTCGTTTTATCAAAGGCTTCGCCACGATTGCACGACCCCTAACAAATCTGTTACGTAAGGACCAACCCCTCAGTTGGGACGCAGAGTGCGAACGAGCCTTCGCTACTCTCAAGGACGCTCTGGTGACGACACCTGTTTTGATCCGGCCGGACCCTGCGAAGCAGTTCATTCTCATCACGGACTTGCAGCCGGAGGCGATTTCCGCTATCCTAGCGCAGAAGGGGAACGACGGCTGCGAACACGTCATCGAATATGCGTCATGAACGGTGTCAGAGAAACGGAGAAACGACTCGCCCCCGCAAGGCGACTGTTACATCGTGGTCTGGGGAATCCAACACTTCCATCCGTATCTTTACGGACGGAAGTTCCTCCTTGTGACCGACCACAAGCCCTTGTTGGCTCTGAAGAGGCTCACTAATTATACGGGTATGATTGGCTGTTGGGCGGGGCGGTGCGCCTACAGGAATACGACTTCGACATCGTCCATCGAAAGACGGAGAGGCACGGTAACGTGGACGGACTAATACGCCTGCACCGACCAGCTAACGTGCCTAAGGGTGAAGAGATCTTTCCGTGGAAGGAACCAGAATCGGCGAACGGACCCAAGTACGGACAAGTGGCAGTCCTTCCACGTGGCAAGAAGCTGGCAGGTGGCAATGGGTGACGGAGGTAATCTTACAACTCCTCTCTCTCCCCTATCCTCATCCTCTCTCCTCTTCTTACCTTATAAATTTTGTTATTTTTGCGAAGCAATCTCTCGCGTATACTCGGTCTCTATGCGTCCTAGAGGGGAAGGATATGCGGAATGGGTAGATTGTCGACAGTGCGTCGCACGAGCCTACGGCTCGTGCATCCAGTACAGAAATGACAGAAAGCCTTGGTTGTGCCCCTTGTGTCGGGTTGATAAGATCCCGACTGAGGCTCGCTTTCTTGACGCCACGTCGCAAGGGTTAGAAAAGACCCGAAAGTTTAAAAGAGCCGAGGTATGGACAAATATCGCTTTGATTGCCACTCTAGTGGGTAACCCTCTTCAGGACTTCACCAAGGAAGATAGGAGAAGGGCCAATGAAAGGGTTCGGGACTATCGCAAGAACGAAGGACAGTTGGAAAAACGGAAAACAGATGGTATTGGGATTTGGATGGTAGTACCGCACCCATTCATGAGGTATGACTGGGTAAAGACAGCACATGAAGAACTGCGGCACACTTTGCCGTACGAATTACGGAGGCGGCAATCGATAAAAACAAGTGGTGTTGGTTCAATATTCGTGACGATGTGAAATTCATCGTCGCGAAATGTCAAGTCTGCGCTGCTAACAAGGCGCTGATCCAGCCGCCAAGATCGATAGTACCGACGGTAGTTGAACGACCTTTTCAAAGGGTTAGCATGGATACTACCGATATAGTGGTGCCCCTTGGACCCAATAACTGCGATTATTCAATCCTATTGGTATTTGTGGACCACTTTTCGAAATGGATCGAGGCGTATCCGTATCGTACGCGACAGGCGGCTGAAATTGCGCGGTACATCAACCGTTTTCTAGGGATGTACCAGGACACGGAGGAGATCCTTCCCGATAATGGGGCAGAATTCAGAGAGGAAGTTTTAAGGAATCTGGTCGTACACGACGTCGCTATTCGGAACACCGCCCCCCATATGTCACAGTCTAACGGGCTGGTAGAAAACACAAATAGAGTGATAAAGACTGCCCTACGACAAAATATCGTGGCGCGGGACCGGAGGCCCTGGCCCAATATCGTAGATCACATCTTGGCGGTCCATCGGGGAACACCTCATGAATCGACGGGCCTTAGCCCCTTCCAATTACGAACCAATAACGTAGCCTGCGTTTCAATACCAAGCCTCCCGGATGAATCTTCGTTGAACCAACGACCCACGAGAGCTACGGTTCGGGACAAGGCCAATCGACACATGGAACTGATGGAAAGGTCCCTCCCCAGGATGGCCCGAAAAGGACAGAAAATGACTGAGTTGGCCCACGGCCGACAGGTTCGCAGTTACGAGGCCCGGAATGGGAACGTTGGCCCACGGCCCAAGTATAAATTAGGGGACCTGGTGAAGGTGAGGAAATGTGCTCGCCAAGGGAAGATAGCGCCACGACTCTTCAGGCGATTCCGTGTGATCGAACTCGGCCCGAACGGGGTGAACACCGTGCGTCTCGTGCCGGAGGTCTCAGGAAGCCGGTCGGCTCGGTCGATCGACCGCCACGTGTCCTATCTACGTCCCCTCCCTTCCTCCCCATCTCCAATGCGGTCTTCTTCCTCCTTCGCTACAGAGGACGATGACGATTCTCTATCGCCTTCATCCCCTCCTACATCTCCCGCCCCTTCTCATACCTCCTCACCATCACCATGAGTTTTCTCACTGAGCAAGCTCTCGGCGATCACCTGCTGGCGCCACGTGGCGACATTTCGACAATTCGACAAGTTCATCATCCGCGATTCAGTCCAGATCTTTTACGGCTCGCGTAGTTCTTCTGTACCACGGGAGTGTACGTGGCGGCAGAATTCCGTTTTGCGGCTCATAGCTAGGCGCTCGTACTGGCCGAAGCATCAGCTTATCGGAGGCTTTCTGTACCAGGAGTCAGCCACGTGTCCACCATCGTCGTCTTTAGCGGAGATATCAGCGCAGTGGATCCACTACGGCATATGGCCATCCGCGTATCGCTGAGAGAGTGGGGTGAGCAGCTGGCAGCGGAGTGGAACCAGTGGCTCGCGCGACACGGTAACGATCTTATCCCCACCAACGACATCGAAGTCGGCGGGCTTCGCACGTTTCGACGCGAACCTGCGATAGCGCTTCCGAAGCTCGTTCCCTTCCAACGTCCTCAATGAACCGACCCCGGTTCTCGACATTCGCTCTTCCCTCTCTCTTCCCCACCTTCTGGCAGTCTGATCTTTACCCCCGTCTCTCTTTCTGCTTAAAACCCCTCGTCGTTCCCCTCATCGAACCAAGACACGGGGAGTTTTGGTGTGAGCACTACCTCACCCTTTCGCTCTGCCTAGTCGAAGTGGAACTGACGTGGACGTGGGACAGTGAGCATCGCGCCGGAAGAGAGAGCATTGAGCTGCTGATCATCCAGGCGCGGAGAACGGAAGTGGAGGGAGATCTCCTTGGGTTCGTCTTCGGATCAGTGCAGTCGAGCCATCGACAATTGATCGTGTGGGAGCTCACGGTTCCATTTGTGCAACTAGTCGACTATCTCCCCCTCGATATCATCTCAAAGTGTGACGAGAGCCCGGTGTCGCACGTCCTCCAACGGAGATTGACACCCTCCCTGCACTGGTCGACCTGCCTGGAGGGGCCGGGACAGGACGGCAGTTTGCCATCGCGATCGGAGTACCTGAACCCCCGAGGGGTCAGCGACACCCTTTTCTTCCAGCCCCAAACAGCGGAGGAGGCGGAAATGGTGGCAGAGGAATCAGAGGTGGAAGACGAAAGCGAAGAGGAAACCCCGAAAGAAGCAGGCAGCTACAGCGAATACAGCGAGGAAGAGTCGGGTGAAGACGAAGAAGAAGAGGAAGAGGATCAACCGGAGGAGGAGGAGGAGGAGTCTGAGTGGAAGACTTTTGGTACAAAGGCAGATCGCGCAGAGACACGGGAGGAGGATCCCGAGGCGGCACGAAAGAGAGAGGAGATCGCGGTCGGGAAGCAGCCGCTCGAGTTCGCGAGTGGTGCGGATCGGCCGATCCCGGACGATCCAACTAAGGATCCGGAGCTGCCCAAGAACGACGATGGGGACCCTCCTGATGAGACTTCGAGCGCACTGGCGCGCACACGATGGAGCAGATCCTGATCCCCATCCCCCCGTCCCCTAGTTCAAGCACGTATCGATGCGGGGCATCGGGCTTCGTCTGTCATTTTCCCGCCGACCCCTTGATTACCTCACCCTCCGCCAGATTATCATCCCGGTCTCCTTCCCGCACAACCCCTTCCCTACTGCAACCTTCCACCATTTCTATGCCACCCGTCTCGTTGTTACAGTGCATCCGCACCCCTCTACTCGGTGTGCTACCCCCATCTTTTGTCTCCATGTGATTCTCTTCAGTGCCGCGTGGCGAGGCCACAACATGATCGAGGTCTATTGCATGATTACGGGACTATCCCCGCATGCGAAAGCCATGATCGATTCCGAACGGCCCTCCTTCGCACCTTCACCACCCTATACCCTGATTACCTCGCCTCTCTCCCTCATAGTGGTACCCGCTTCCCGCGCTTCCATCGGATCGTACGATATTAGGAGCTTCCGGTGACTGTCGCGGGATATGAACGCTTTCTGCCCCTGCTCCCAACTAATCCACCTCCTCAACACGCCCCCATGTACCGCCTACCCTTTCCTCTCCCCGTTGGTTACTGATGCGCGAATGTATGACACGTGCCACGACGATGGCACGAATAATCCCCTCCTTGGACTGAAGAGAGCCCTTCCTGAGGAATTTGTAGGATAGAGCCACGTATGCCACGTTGGAAGACGTCCACACTCTTGTCGAACGGTAAGTGGCAACCAAGAAGGCTCCGCGTGACGGTCAAGATTCAAGCAAGCAGGAGCTTGCTTAAGATTGGAACCCCCTGGACGTCACATATGTGACGAACCAATTTCTGTTCCGCGTGACTTTCTACGTGATGACAATGAGGGGTCCTGAGATGGGAAGGTTGGGCCAATTACGGGAGATTGAGATAGAAGGGAAGTTGCATCGGTGTCCTCGCTTCTTCGCCTTTTTGCATCGCTTCTTTTCGGATGGTTGGGTGCATGATCAGGCGAGTCCAGGGATGATCGGTTGAGTGGCGCGCCGCCGCGCGCGCAATTAATAATGGTTGACGTCGTGCCTTTTCGTTGCTGTCGGACTTTGGCGCGGAAATCATGCGGGAATTCTGCTTCGTTCTTTTTGAACTTTCTTTTTGAATTCCTTTTTGGATCTTGTCGAGCCTGATGGCTCTTGGAACTTCGGACTTTCTTCTCGGAATTTGTGCGTTTTGCATTTTTTTCGCATAAGATAGGAATTTAGGAGTTTTGAAATTCAGGATTTTCTTTTTGCCGCGCAGTGCCTTTTGCTTGCGCGCTTCTTTTTGCGGCTGCAACGGAGCTCTGATTAGTTGGTGCCCTTAATCTTGCGACTAACTGTAATTTTGGGACGGCGCCATTGTAACTATATTTTTCTTCTTGAGCTTCGTCTTTCCCGTTCTCGCTTTTTCTCTTGCTATGTCTAGTTAGCCCGCGGACTGCATGCTCGGATCGATGCGTGGAGAGTGGCTACATCCCCCACGCCGCGATCTGGCCATGCAGATAGAAGGCGCTCCCTCCCCTGATCTCCTTTCTAAGTCCTTGTAATTCCGTGTTCTTCTCGCATGCATACACGCTATAAATTCGGAATGCGAGATTAGATGGCTCTCTTAATCAGTGGCTCGAAGTTCGGGTAGCGCGATCAGTGAGGGTCGGCTCACGAGCGAAGTAAGAGATGAGTTGAAGTGGGAGTTGGGCGATCTGACGAGCTGGTGCCAAATGTGCGGGATTGACGCGTGGGGCTACGACGGACTGTAGCGCGCGGGCGAATCCGACGGGCACAGGAGGACTAAGCGGCGTGACAACTTAGTGGGTTGGTGCGCGACGACGGACTGCCCGCATCGGGGAGAGAGAGAGAGGGAGAGAGAGAGAGAGAGAGAGAGAGAGAGAGAGAGAGAGAGAGAGAGAGAGAGAGCTGAGGATGATGGACGTGGATTTGCAATTTTCGTTGTCTCCTCCTTCGTTGTGTATATAAGTTTTGGGCTCGATATCAGGCGATTCGCCTTTATTTTGTTTTCGATATCTTGTATCGGCTTTTTCCTGGCTGTTGTATATGAGTTTTGATTTCGGCTTCGGGTGATTCGCCCATCTTTTGTTTTCGGCATCTTTGTCTCGGTACATGTTTGCTCGTACTTAGTCGGGATTCTTCCTGCTGGGTGTTTGATTGCATGGATGGATGTTGCTTTGCGGGGAATGAATGGTGTGTTTTCCGCTTCTCTTCCTGTTTTTGCACATACTGAACAGCGATCATAAGGTAGTTGATGTAGAGCAATGCTCTGATGTATGCGTCATTTCCCAAGTATGGAATGATTAACGATTGCGGAGTTACTAAAGGATTGGATGTACTGTGTGGTAAGTTTGCGTCTGTGTCTGAGCGATCATCCCGTGTGGACACGTGTAAACGTGATCCAAACTGCGCGGCCTACACGTATCCACACGTGGTGATTCGCAACCACCAACATTAGGATAGGCACGAAATTTCTTAACACCCAGCTCGTGAATTCCCTGGCCAATTAAACCCGCACTAAAGGATTCCGCTGTATTACAATGACAAGATGACGTATTCGAGGGACTTAGAGTATTCGAGGGACTCAGAGTATTCGAGGGACTCAGAGTATTCGAGGGACTCAGAGTATTCGAGGGACTCAGAGTATTTCGAACCTTGGGTAAGAGAATACCTCAGGCAGAGATGTCCGGAATTTCCCTGCCTAACCGAGAACCGATTGTGCCCCCGAGAGTTTCACTGTGCTGTAACCAGCGATCCAAGGTGCCCCGATTACCCAACTACGTATAACACACAATACTTCATATCCCCCGGCTTTGTTGTTATCACTACCAATTTCCCTCCCTTCCATCTTCTTCTTCCGTATCACCAACTTACGGTGGTACCGTGGAATTCCATCATCTAGTATTGGCCCCGCACGCCGTGCAGAAACTGCAGACGACGCAGCCACCACCGAACCCCAGGAACTACGGCGCCTAACCACAACACGCGGCGACAGGCGCCACGTGCCTGCCCCCGAAGGTCCGACTCATAGGAACCGCACCTTTCCGGACGGGCCTTTCCCGAACCACTGTTACCGAAACCGACAGATCGGATGGGCCTTGCATTGCGCATGCCAATTGCCTTAACCCACCCTCCCCTAGCCGTATTGCACCTATGCCCCTAGAACCTCGCCACAGGAGATCTCAGTTCTGACCTGGGACTCCACCCCCACTTTCCCAAGAATCCTTGGCACACCCCTTTTCGCACTTCCAGGCCCACATCCCACTACGATCAGGAAGTCGCGCCGGGCGTAAGGTTAGGGCGTCACACCATTTCCATTCGGTAAACGACATTACAACCCCCATTCCCAAAGAAATTTAGATACTAACTATAACCTAATCGAGTGGACCACAAGAACATAGCAGGAACATTAAGCTATCCCCAATCCACCGCCACAATCTAGCAACCTCAACACATAAATAGCAGATATATACCTAATTAGCCATAGATTAGCGCAGCAATGTGACGCCCAACGTCACGCCTAGCGCGACTTCCTGATCGGAGTGGGATGTGGGCCTGGAAGTGCGAAAAGGGGTGTGCCAAGGATTTTTGGGAAAGTGGGGGAGTCTTAACGGTATGAGTGCAATTAGGCGAATAAGGGGCGCGTGCGCAAGGGACTCAAGGTCCGATGGGGCCGCGGCACTGTGGGCGACGGTTTACGGGGAAATCCCTCCTCGGTGGAGGTGGTTGCGAAAAGTTAGGCCGTCGGG
Source organism: Chara braunii (assembly GCA_003427395.1). Lineage (NCBI taxonomy): Eukaryota > Viridiplantae > Streptophyta > Charophyceae > Charales > Characeae > Chara > Chara braunii. The sequence goes on along the minus strand of BFEA01000624.1, from coordinate 4,869 downwards.
GGCCGCCACGTGGCGCAGGGCGCCGCGAACTTGGATTGGGCCTTCGGAATTCCGCAGTTCTCTGTTCGCCGCTACGTCGGCAATTCACGCAAAACGTACTGGGCCAATAGGGGGCTATGGCCGGCCACGGAACGACGCTGAGTTGATGATACGGGAGAAGAAGGCGGAAAGGAGGGAAACTGGTGGTGATCTCAACAAATCCCGGGTGGGTGAAGTAGTAGGTGTGGTSGGGGGAAGGGAAGTCAGAGCACCGAGGGTCGCTGGAGGTGGCGCAGTGGAATTCCCGCGGGCATAGTCGATTCTCTTTGTGACAGAGGTATCGCAGCCTTATGAGTTCGTTTATCCAAGGGGTAAAATAATCCGGGTCGTAGGACGAGTCCGAGCTCCACGATCGCGTCATGGCATCATCGTCGAGAGGATAGCTTTGGTCGGGTTATCGTCACCACGCATGAGCACGTGCAGAACAGGCGAACTTAGTTGCGCSTCCGCGTGCTGGTACGGGATGACGGTTYCGYCGCGAATCCTTTTTTTTCGGGTGGGCGAATCGGCGCACGGGGATGCGTGTAAGGGCGCAACTCRGGTCGCGTTTACACATGTTCTCGCGCGGCGTTCGCARGGTYAGACTTCGGTTCGTCTAATTGCTCCGTAAGTTTCGATCATGCAAGATGCARCCATAGCACAACCCCATCRTGAGATAAGCAAAAACGAGAACAAAATCGSTATCGGGGCCAAATTCCTATCCCCTCTACAASGACATCAGGTGCGGACAAAGATTCGACACAGAGATAASTCAAGGACAGGGATTCTCAGCAAAAAGATAGACAAGCAGGCATAACATCTATTCATCCATACATCCGACAATCATACACATAATGCAATCASGACRGACATCGCAAGGACAAGTGTGAGTAAAACCCCAAGCCCAGATTCCAGAAAGCCGAAACGAAAATAAGAACGGGCAACCGCCCGGAGCCGCAATCAAAATGTATGTACACAGGTGAAGAGGGGGAAAAGACAAAGAAACAGCAAATCCACGTCCATCGACCTCAACTCTCTCCTTCTCTCTCTCTATCTCTCTCCGATGCAGACAGTCCGTCGTCGCGCACCAACCCACGAAGTTGTCACGCCGCTTAATCCTCCCGCACCCGTCGGAGTAGCCCGCGCCCACAGTGCGTCGTGGCCCACGTCAATCCCGCGCGTTCGGCACCAGCCCGTCGGGTCGCCCAACTCCTACTCTACTCACCTCTTACTTCGCTCGTGTGCCGACCCTTCCTGATCGCGCAACCCCAAGCTTCCAACAACGGGTTAAGAGAGCTGACTAATCGCGCAACCGAAATTTATAGCGTGCATGCATGCGCGAAGAACACAGAATTACCAGGACTTAGAGAGGGAGCGCCTGCGTTCTGCATGATCGGCCGCGGCGTGGGGGACGTAACCCTTCTCCACGCATCGATCCGAGCATGCAAGCCGCGGCTTACAAAAATTTCAGCAAAAGAAAGAGAGGGAGGGCGCGAGAGATGGAGTGCAAGAAGAAAGATACAGTTACAATGGCACCCGCCCAAAATTACAGTTACACACACGATTAAGGGCTCCCACTAATCAGAGTACCGTTGCGGCCGCATGAAGAAGCGCGTAGACAAAAGGCGGCGCGCGGCAGGAAAAATCCTAATTACTGAATTCCTAAATTCCTAAATTCCTAAATTCCTAAATTCCTATCTAATGCGAAAAAGCAAAAGCACAAATTCCAGAGGGAAAGTCCGAAATTCCGAGAGCCATCGGGGGCTTGACAAAATTCGAAAAAAAGATTCAAAAGGAAATTAAAAAAGAACGAAGCAATTTCCCGCGCGATGTCCGCGCCTAAAAGATTGAAACCGAACCGAAAGAACCGACGTCAATATTTATTAATCGCGCGCGCGCGGCGACGCGCCAGACATCCATCCGACCAATCAATCAACCGGCCGTCCCAGGACACACCCAGCTCCGTGCCCAGCCATTCGGAAAAGAAGCGACGGAAATGACGAAAAAGCGAGGACACTGATGCAATTCTCCACCGATCCCGATCTCCCGTAATTGGCCCAATCTTCCCTATTCAGGACCCCTCGTGGCAACCGCGCAGAAAATCGCGCATTACAAAAAGTGGTTCGTCACATATGTGACGCCCAGGGGGTTCCAGTATTAGCAAGCTCCTGCTTGCTTGTTGACACGTGTCGATTTCTCTAATCGATCGACACGCGGAGCACTTCTCTTTATGCCACTTACCGTTCGATTGCGTGTGGACGTCATCCAGCGTGGCAACACTGCTCTTCTACTAGTTCCTCAGATTGGGTTCTCGATGATCCAAGGACGGGATCTTTCTCTTGCCGTCGCCGCGACACGCATCCATTACCTGTTGCCTCAGTAATTAACCGGGAGGGGGAAAGGGAGTCGGTACATGGCGGCATGGCGGGGTGGAGGGTTTATGGGTAGCGGGGGCAGGAGACTTTCCATTCCGGCTACAGTCTCCGGGAGCTCTTGGTAACGAACAATGCGGTGAAAGTGGGGGAAGCGGTTGCCTGTGCGAGGGAGGGACGCGAGATAATCGGGATAGAGGGTGGTGAGAGAACGGAAAAGTGCCGCGCGGAAACGATCGCGATCTTCGCATGCGGGGATGGTCCCCGTTATCACACAATAAACCTCGATCATATTGTGGCCTCGCCACGCGGCACTAAGGAGCAAGGCATGGAGGCAGAAACCTGGGATGACGCATCGAATGGAGGGGTGGGGATGCACCACTATAGCGAGGCGAGTAGCGTAGAAGTGGTGGAAGGTGTCGTTGGGAAACGGATTGGAGGGGAACGTGATAGGGGTGGTGAGCTGGCGGTGGGTGAGGTAGTCAAGGGGACGGCGAGAGAGCAATCGGGGACGAAGGCCGATCGCCCGTATCAGTACGTCGACGAACTGGGGGACGGGTTGGGGAGGAGGGGGATCGGCTCCGTCGCCGCGTTGATGGGGCCGGAGTCGTGGTCGCGAGGTCGCCATCTTCAGGCCGGGCGGCTCCGGATCTCTGTTTGGGTCGTCGTGGATCTGCAGACTCGCCGCTCTTGTGAGCTCTAACTCTTTCCCGACCGTGATCTCTTCTCTTTTGCGGGCCGCCTCGAGATCCTCCGCCTCTGTACCCGTGCGCAACGCTTCTTCCGGCACAGCTTCCCACTCCAATCCAGCAAGCTCTTCTTCGTGCTACTCTTCTCCTTCCTCGTCTTCTTCTTCCTCTTCGCTCTGTTCCCCCTCGCTATGCTCGCTATAGCTTCCCTCTTCGGGGGTTTCGTCTTCCTCACCGAGCTCTTCATCGCTATCCCCGCCTTCCTCCCGCACGTCTTCGTCTTCGTCACTCCCGGTGCTTTCTTCTTCCTCCTCCTCTTCTCGAATGGCAGCAAACTGCTCTGCTGTAGGGTGCTTGAAGAAGGCAGGGTCGCAAATCGTTCGGGGATCCAAATATTATTGCTGCGACGACGGGATGCGCTCTGCGGCTCCTTCTACGCAAGCCGACCACTGAAGATAAGGTGTCAATGTGCGAGGAAGTACGTGGGGAACTGGATGCTCGTCGTCTAGCGAGATGATGTCGAGAGGGAGAACATCTGCCAGCTGTGCTACGAGGATCGTGAGCTCTTGCGTGATGAGTTCCTGGTGGCCAGGCCGCACTGTACCGAATAAAAACGCGAGAAGCTCTCCCTCCACGTTGGTTCACCAAGCCTGGATAAACAGCAACTCCAGGCGCTCTATGCAAGGCGGGTGCACTTTGTCTTCGATCCACGACAGCCTTACCTCAACCAAGCACAGTGATAGGTCAATGAAGTCTTCGTGCCACAAGACCCAATGGGGAGGATGGAGAAGGGGGACAGCAAGGGGCTTTAGACAATAGGAAACTTTAAGGCGAGGATGGATGTCGGACTGCCAGAAGGTGGGGAAGGTGGAGGGGAGATCAAAGACGGAGATCGGAGAGAGACTCATTGGGGACGTGGGAAGGGAACGAGGACAGGGAGATCTGCCGGCGGCCCGCGCTGATACATCCGAAGGCCGTCGTATTCGATCGCTCGTGTCGTTGCGACTGTATTTCTGGGACGAGCCAGAAGCTGGGTCCACTCAGCAACCAGGTTGTTTGCCCACGCACGCAACGATGCCTTCACCGTTGAATGCCATACGGGAAGGAGCGTGGAGAGATCGCCCCGGAAGTTGGTGATGACCAATATCCGGCTGACCCCTGGCACCGCTCGCTGGTGGACTGCTACAGCTTCGACCAGTACCACCGCGTCAGGCCGGCCTTCGATTCTGAATACCGTTGCTGCGTACACGCCTTCCGTGTAGAAGAAGTGCTCAAGCCGCCGAAGATCTGGACTGAGGCAGGGAAAATAGACCTGCCGGATCGTCAATCGATCGCGGGGCGCAAGCTGTGTATCCCCCGCGGTCATGACCGCGGGGTCAATCTCGGCCAGCGGTCGGGATCCCGACCGCTCAGGTCGGCCCCTGAGGTTAATGCGGCCGAGAATTTCAAACATTTAAAAAAAAGAAAATAATGGACGAAAAAAAAATTAAAAAAATGGGGTTGTAGGGTTTGAAGAGACCCACAACGTGGTGATTTTTTTTTGTTTTTTACAAGTGTTTTCTTATTTTAAAAAAATAGAAAACAAAAAATTACGTATTTCAATTAAAAAAAACGTAATAAAAAAAGGAAATTTTAATTTTTCGTGTGTGTGTGTGTGTGTGTTTGCTTGATTGGTGGGGAAGGGCGACCTCTTCCCCACCAATCAATCAGTCAATCAATCAATCAAAAAAAAAAAGGAAAAAAAAAAAAATGCGTGTGTGTGTGTGTGTGTGTGTGTGTTTGTGTGTGTG
>BFEA01000623.1:823119-841439 GCA_003427395.1 Chara braunii | reverse complement strand
CGGGCTCGCCTCCCCTTTTCCCCCCTTTTTCTGTTGCTTCCAGCCTTCAAGCTTTTACTACGTAATTAGCACTCCCAGTTATGCTCACGCCACTCCCATTCGTTATTTGGTAGAGATGAGTCAAATGAATCTACCGCTGAATCACGGCCAGATTCATTCACTACTGCTAATTTCTCCCTCGGCGCAATTCCTTCTCAACACAACCAAAAATTAACGACGAAACTCCGGATCTAATCATATCACTAGACTCGCAATGCCCGAAAGCTCCAGCCTACGATCCCCCCCCCTATTTCAGCTAACTCCGAAATGGACGGAGACGCCCTCTTTTTCTGTCGCACCATATCCACTTCATACCATCGCCACGCACGCCCTTCCATACTAACTCTCTATTTACTAATCCAGAGCCAAAACCAACATCGCCTTTCAATTCGCCTGGCCTCAAAATCTACACATCGCCTCTTCCTCCCCTTGACTCCGCTTAGGATCGAGGGTACTCAGTGTCTCTTGCTGTGCCCGACTCCTGCTTCCGCCATCCTCATCGCTGAACGCACCCGCCCCGCTAATCCGTCCGGGTTTACTCCGAGATTTTCTTCCTCAATCGTCACCTTCGACCCCAGCTACTCCGTGCTCCTCTACCGGTAGTGCTAAACGCACCTTGCACAAATCCCTTTCCGATTCGTCTCCATCCCCCCCCCATTGGGTCGATGCCAACACTCCACAGCCCCCGGTATTCGTTAGCGCAGTTCTGCCCGCTCCCTGAATCCGGTTTGATTGGCAATAGCGCATCGCCCCACCTGCGTTCGTTCGTATGGCGCCCGTTTCTAACAAAAGCAGACCGGCGAAGTGAGAAAAAATCACTGCAAAAAGCTCGGAGCATCGAGATTCCTCCGCGATATAAGTGTGTCGTCCTTGCGCAGGGGCTATGCTAATCTTCTCTGTATCGTTCAAATTTCAACGGATGTCCCGAAGGACTATAGCTGCGGTAATGCCCCGCGGGTCCTCAGAGCCTGGGTAGCCTCCGGCAACCCAAAAATATTTGGTTTTTGTCACCAAGTCCCACCATCCGCTATCCCTCATTGTTGTCACAGGCACCTCCTACAACTACCCGTCCAGGTCCGGCCCCATAAGTGCCTCCCTCGCGCGGTGGCCAAGCCGGCCGCGCCAACCCCCTCTGTACCGGTCCAACTTCATCAGATGGTCCAAAACATGGGGGTTCCGGCCACGGGGCCACTCAGGCAATCCGGGGAACTTTGGCTCTACCCATCAAATCTCACCGTCTGAGCCCGAATGCGAGTCTGCAGTTCAACAGCTCGGGGGTATCCCCACTGAGCTAGGCCCCCAGGACCCGTACCACGCTCGCTGTGCCGCCCCCTGCGCGAAGCGAGGTGTGGGTGGGGTAGCTCCTGCCCATCAACGAGCACAGTCTGCAATGGTGCGTCCGGCACCCCGCGAACACGACACACCTCATGCGGCCCTATATCAACCCGGTATTGTGTCCCGAAATTGGACACTGGTATAAGGGAGGTGAAAACTGGCACAAGAAAAATAGCGAGAGATATATATGAAAGTTAGTAAAGAACCAGAATCAGGAACAAACGAGAATCCCACGGGTCGGGCCTGCCGCCGCACCTGCTAACAAAACCGAGGGGGATAACCCGTCCGGGCCCTTGACCCCTCAGGTTTGGCTCCATGCCACTCCGCTGCGGCCGTGCTGGCGCCCGCTGGCCTCGATCCCCAAACCTCCGTCGTGTAAGTCCTGTACCGTAACCTATAGGGCTACACGCCGAGTGCCATATAAGGCGGTGCGGCGCTGCGCTCTGGGCCTGTCTCTTATACACATCTAGATGTGTATAAGAGACAGACCTTATCTTCCGTTATTAGCGAAAACCAGGGCGGATACCCTTGTAAGGATATTCGCACCGACACCTCTAAATGTGGAACTTCTACCGCCGACACGTTGCATCGCCGCCGTAAATTTTTCACAACGCTTCCGCACCGCCGCTGGTAAAACCGGAATCACCGCCGAAAAATTTGGACAGCGCTTCCGTACCACAGTCGAAAAAACCGTAGTCGCCGCCGTAGAATTTCGGCAGGGCTTTCACACCACCGCCGATAAAACAGTAGTCGCCTCTATAGAATTTCGGCAGCACTTTCTCACTACCGCCGAGAAAACGAAATCGCTGCCGTAAAAGATTGTGCTGCCGCCGCAGAAATTTGGCAGCACTTCGGTACTACCGCAGTAAAAACTTGTGCCGCTGCCACAAAAATTCGGCAACACTTCAGCACCGCCACAGTAAAAACCAGGACTGCCGCTGTAAAATTTCGACAGTGCTTTCACACTATACTGGGAAAATGGCAGACCGAAATTGGTAAAATTTTGGCCTGAGGCCCGAATCTTACTGTGCCGCACAGCCGCAGTCCAGCAGCGCCCCTGGATCTGTCTCGTGGGACCAGCACCGGCCAGAGGGGCAAGGAGCAGAGTGCTCCCTGCCTTAGCTAAGGCTGCCCAGACTTCCTCTTCGCGCTCCTCATCAGATCTCCAGCTTCTCCTCCTTGCCTCAGGCAGCACCTCAGCAGCCCAGCAGCACTCAAGTACACATCAGAACAATGACAGCACGAATGCTTTGTGTGGCAGCTGGGGGCAGCTGGCTCTTTTATAGTGGCTGACGAGGGTTGGACGTCACTTCAGCCCCCAGGCAAAATCGCGGGCTCACTGTGAACCCTTGATCTGCCAAGATCCAGGGCTGACTGTGGCCGCACCATAGCCACAGCCTTAGTATGGGGCAATTTGTTTTTAACTGCCCTATTTTATTTTTATTTTTCTTTTTACTAGCTATCTCGAAATCTCACGAGATAGCTCGGCTCCTGCCATTTCCAAATCTGTTTTTTCTTTTATTTTTTCTGATAAGGGGTTGGAAAGATACAGCCCCTTTCAGTTTGATGTATCTATACCTTTTTTTCAGGGCAGATACATCGGGGAAAAGGCTGCATCTAGCCTTTTCCTTAGCGGCTTTTAAATTTCCAGACTCCCTGCAAAAATGGGAGCCTGACAGTTACGAGAGGTAGCACTACGTGAGGACAAGTGTCCTCACAAAAATAAACATAAAGAAAAAGAAAAAAATAAAACTAATCTAACTGCATGCGCCTGGCCATTTTTTCGGTCACGTTAATGCAGTTGTTCACAACAGTCCACTCCTCACTTTTTTCAGCCCTCCCCTGAAAACGGGGAAGGCAGTTGTCAGGTTGGGAGGAGTAGGACCCCCTCCTCCCAACTACCCCGTTTCTCTCTCTCTCCCCCTCTTCAACTCTCTCATTCCTTTTCCCACGCGAGCATGTTGTGGGCCGTGAGATCTGAGATCTCTTGGCCACGACTGCACTTCCCGAATCAAAGTGGGAGTTTTTGTGCTCCCACACAGTCTGAGAAGACTGTATTTTCTTTTGTTTCACGAGGCAGTTGCCTCGTTTTTGTTTTGCTTTTTTTTTTTTTTTTTTTTTTTTTTACAGTTTTTAGTTTTAGTTCGTTTTCAGTCCTTCCCCATTTCTGCCTTGTTGGTTGTGGCGTCAACGGCCACAAATGGTGAGGGAGAAAACAGAAAGAAGAAACAAACAGAAAAAAAAAAAAAAAAAAACTTACCTTAGCATTATGGCGGCCGCAGCAACAGTAGTGGCCTTGGCCACTGCTCGTGACAGTATTCTCCCACGTTCTCGCGGGAGATTCATTCGATTTTGCTTACGTCAACGACGACAGTTCCATGGGGTCAACGAGGTAGGTGACCCCCAGCCTCCTCTCTCTGTACCTAGGCTCCTTAGGTGCCAGGTTCGGGCGCACACAGACTGTCAGGGTCCAACCTCCTGATGAGTCGGTGAAACCCGACGAAACAGTCTGGGACAAGCCCCATCCCCTTCTCCCTTTCAGCGCATGCATCTAGGCGCTTTCAGCGCCTTATTTAAGCGCAATGAGTATCTGTCGGGTTTGCAACCCCGACAAGAACTGCGAACGGTGTTTCTCTAGCTCGTAGGAATAAAAAAGAAGAAAGAAAAGAAAAAAAATCAAAGAAAATATAGGAGAAAATATAATAAAACAAAAAGAAACCTACTTACCTACAGAAACAAGAACAGGGCCTCGCTGCACTACTCTCAAAATGTGCATAACGAGAGTGAATCTTCCGCTAGAACATGGAAAGATACATGACCATGATTTTCATCTTTTGTGCATTTCAAGAGTGGTGCAGCAACGCCCACGGCTGCCCGTTTTCAACGGGCGCCTGTGTTTTCAACGAGCGCCTGTGTTTTCCTATGGCACTGTTGTTTAGATTCTGCCCTTTTTTTTTTTTTTTTTTTTTTTTTTTACAGTAATAATAAAAAACCGTCGGCATAAGCCAACGGTTACCGCTATGTGCCTCTCAGACACATCTCCTGGCACCAAGTGGCACCGGTTTTTTTTATTTATTTATTTATTTTTATTTTTATTTTTTTTATTTTGATTTATGCGTGTCATCCTTGCACAGGGGCCATTCTAATCTTGGCGCGACTGATTTTAGCCGCGTGATCTTGAAGATCGCACGACCGAAATCGGCCGCGCCCACTCAAATTTCGTGGGCTGTTCGAAAAGGAGCTAGCCCGATAGTGCAGTTAGTCAGGTTCGATCCCCATGTCTGCGGGGTGATAATCCGACAATGGTACCTACTGGGCTAGCTCCTTTTCACATCAAGAAAGGAGCGGCCCTTCTATATGAAGGGCTTCCAACGCCCAGCAGGCCCGTTTTCAGCGCCTACCAGGCCGTGCCTGCTAGCCTTCTCACCACCGTGGCCGGCAGGCAGGACCGGCAGTGGACAGACTTAATAGCATCCCTTCCTAGCCGGCCCCGACGACTTCGCCCCTGGTCCTCGGTGCAAAAGCCCTATGGACCCTAACCCATTCCTTCACGCCGCAGTCCATCCTTACCGCTGCGACCCCCTTTTAGTCCCCTTAGGCTCTGAATCGCGCGGCTGTAGACTAGGTTTAACTTTAACTTTCCCATAACCGCACACTACTGCGGCCTCGTCGAAAAATCCGCGGATGACAGTGCTGACTCCCGCTATCCCGTGCGGACGTCGATGTCGTCTTACGTCGACAACGTCAGGTTCTAAAAAGGTTTAGGTCTCTCAGTCATAGCGCTGGTCTGGATAAACTTTTTGGGAAACGTCAGTCTCATCAAGCCCTTCGATTCAATGAAAAGATCAGACAACGTCTGACATTGAAAAATCCCGGCAAATACCCTTGTCAGGGTATTTGCCCCGACAACATTCCCAAACCCCATTGAACGACGTCCCCGTCATTCACCGTATATTAATCAATAATATAGGGTTCTCTGGATTTTTATGGAAATCTTTTCAACAAAATATTTTTTAATCGAAAGTAAGCCGAAGCTTATCACAAAAATCTGAGTCATCGTCTCGGTAATCTAAAATTCAATCATTCATGATTGGAATGATACCAGATATAGCCTCTAGCAAGGCTTTCACCAAAACCTGAATTTATACTTGATCAAGTTCCGGAATCACTAAAATTATCAAGGAACTTTGTCTAAATGGTCCCAGGATCATCCCACTAGCGGCAACTCTAAACATTATTTAGTCTCTCAGAATGGTACCGGAAAAAGCCTCCGGCTAGCCTTCTAAACCCCAGTCGGCTAATATTTTCATTTATCTAAAAAGGTCAGGTTTAACCCCCTGACGGGTATTTCAAAATAAATAACCTCCTTGGCGGTCACAAAAATAAACATAAAGAAAAAGAAAAAAATAAAATTAATGTAACTGCATGCGCCTGGCCATTTTTTCGGTCAGGTTTATGTAGTTGTTCACAACAGTCCACTCCTCACTTTTCTCAGCCCTCCCCTGAAGACGGGGAAGGCAGTTATCAGGTTGGAAGGAGTAGGACCCCCTCCTCCCAACTACCCCGTTTCTCTCTCTCTCCCCCTCTTCAACTCTCTCATTCCTTTTCCCACGCGAGCATGTTGTGGGCCGTGAGATCTAAGATCTCTCGGCCACAACTGCACTTCCCAAATCAAAATGGGAGCTTTTGTGCTCCCACATAGTCTGAGAAGACTATATTTTCTTTTGTTTCACAAGGCAATTGCCTCGTTTTTGTTTTGCTTTTTTTTTTTTTTTTTTTTTACAGTTTTTAGTTTTGGTTCGTTTTCAGTCCTTCCCCGTTTCTGCCTTGTTGGCTATGGCGTCAACGACCACGAATGATGAGGGAGAAAACAAAAAGGAGAAATAAACAAAAAAAAATGAAAAAAATAAACTTAAATGAGCATTATGGTGGTCGCAACAACAATAGTGGCCTCGGCCACTGCTCGTGACTGTATTCTCCCGCGTTCCCGTGGGAGATTCATTCGATGTTGCTCACCTCAACGGCCGCAGTTCCATGGGGCCAACGAGGTAGGTGACCCCCCTGCCTCCTCTCTCTGTACCTAGGCTCCTTAGGTGCTAGGTTCGGGCGCACACTGACTGTCGGGGTCCAACCTCCTGATGAGTCGGTGGAACCTGACGAAAGAGTCTGGCACAAGCCCCATCCCCTTCTCCCTTTCAGCGCCTGCATCTAGGCGCTTTCAGCGCCTTATTCAGGCGCAGTGAGTGTCTGTCGGGTTTGCAACCTCGACAAAAACTGCGAACGGGTGTTTCTCTAGCTCGTAGGAATAAAAAAGAAAAAAGAAAAGAAAAAAAATCAAAGAAAATCTAGGAGAAAATATAATAAAACAAAAAGAAACCTACTTACCTACAGAAACAAAAACGAGGCTTCGCTGCACTACTCTCGAAATGTGCATAAGGAGAGTGAATCTTTCGCTAGAACATGGAAAGATACACGACCATGATTTTCGTCTTTTGTGCATTTCAAGAGTAGTGCAGCAACGCTCACGACTGCCGGTTTTCAACGGACGCCTGTGTTTTCCTTTGGGGACACTAAGTCCCCTGCCTCTTCTGTAAGTGCCATCTGGCGCTGCAGTTAAGATTCTCCTTTTTTTTTTCTTTTTTTTTACGGTAATAATAAAAAATCGTTTGCATAAGCCAACGGTTACTGCTATGTGCCTCTCAGGGACATCTCCTGGCCCCAAGTGGCACCGTTTTTTATTTATTTATTTATTTTTATTTTTATTATTTTGATTTATGCGTGTCATCCTTGCACAGGGGTCATTCTAATCTTGGCGTGGCTGATTTCAGTCGCGCGATCTTGAAGATCGCACGGCCGAAATCGGCCACGCCCACCCAAATTTTGTGCGCTGCTCCAAAAGGAGCTAGTCTGATAGTGCAGTTAGTCAGGTTCGATCCCCATGTCTGCGGGGTGATAATCTGGCGACAGTACCTACTGGCCTAGCTCCTTTTCACATCAAGAAAGGAGCGACCCTTCTATATGAAGGGCTTCCAACACCCAGCAGGTCCGTTTTCAGCGCCTAGCAGGCCGTGCCTGCTAGCCTGCTCACCACCGTGGCCGACAGGCAGGACAGGCAGCGAACAAGCTTAATAGCAGCCCTACCTAGCCGGCCCCGACGCCTTCGCCCCTGGTCCTCGGCGCAAAAGCCCTATGGACCCTAACCCATTCCTTCACGCCACGGTCCATCCTTACCACTGCGACCCCTTTTAAGCCCCCTTAGGCTCTGAATCGCGCGGCTGTAGACTAGGTTTAACTTTAGTTTTCCCATGACCGCACACTACTGCGGCCTCGTCGAAAAACCCGCGGATGACAGTGCTGACTCCCGCTATCCCGTGCGGACGTCGATGTCGTCTTACGTCGACAATCTCAGGTCCTAAAAAGGTTTAGGTCTCTCAGTCATAGCGCTAGTCTGAATAAACTTTTTGGCAAACATCAGTCTCATCAATCCCTTCAATTCAATGAAAAGATCAGACGGCGTCTGACATTGAAAAATCCCGGCAAATACCCTGACAAGGGTATTTSCCCCGAGAGCATTYCYAAACCCYATTTAACGACGTCCCCGTCGTTCACCTTATATTAATCAATAATATAGGTCTCTCTGGATTCTTATAGAACTTTTTTCAACAAAATCTTTTTCAATCGAAAGTAAGTCGAAGCTTATCACATAAATCCGAGTCATTGCCTCGGTAATCTAAAATTCAATCATCCATGATTGGAATGGTACCAGATATAGCCTCTGACAAGCCTTTCACCAAAACCTGAATTTATACCGGATCAAGTTCCGGAATCACTAAAATTATCAAGGAACTTTGTCTCAATGGTCCCAGCATCATCCCAATGGCGGCAACTCTAAACATTATTTAGTCTCTCAGAATGGTACCGGAAAAAGCCTCCGGCTAGCCTTCTAAACCCAGTCGACTAATATTTTCATTTATCTAAAAAGGTCAGGTATAACCCCCTCACGGGTATTTCAAAATAAATAACCTCCTGGGCGGCCCAAATAGAATCTGAACCAACCATTCATGAGAGAAACCATTTATGAAAAGTGTTTGTCCAGGTTTTGTATCCCATTACAATTTACGAGTCATCACATATGATACTTTTCTTGCATGCCTTGTGATATACTCTCAGGAGTGGTGTAATCCTCAAGGGATAATATCTCGACGTCAAGCCCCGCTTTAGACTCGAGCCTCACCACCTTCCCTCTGATTCCAGTATCATGTATTTGCTAGTCTCCTACTTGCAAGGTTTTACTACCCTTTCTCCATGACCTGGGCTGGTCGGACCCGGTCATAGAGGCGAGGCGACCCCATTCGTCACAAGGCCAAGGTGACCACTCCTTTCCCCATGGCGAGCGGCAGTCGTCACCCTTACAAGCAAGATTCCAACAATCACAACAACAATACCTTCCTCCCTTTCAATGATAGTGTAGGTACGTTCCTTAAAAAGGAAAATTGGCAGCATCCCACTTTGGACCAGGAACTAAGTTCTGGCGCAGGCCTCATTACCATCTACGGAGCTCGCTGCATCATGACTCATCATGATACGATAACTAAAAACATTACGAAAGTTCTAGGTTGTGAAAAATAAATGCATTACATGTCTTGTGGATAACTCACATAGTTATGCCAAAAGCTGTATAATGCAAGTTACATATCATTTTCCTATAACTTTTTTTTTTTTTTTTACAACGAGAATATACATCAAATACCAACATACATTTTTACAGATAATTCCATAACATTCCACTCCAAAAATATTCATAAATTTGCATTGCATCACATTTCATCGAAATGTGTAACAAGCAATTATCCAAATACAGATTTCTGATCCAAAAACCACAACACAATTTCCACGAACAGGAGTCGCAGAATTTATTAATTATACAAAACATGGAACCATAGGTCCCAAAATTAAATTCAAATCCCAAGATTCCAAAGTTATAATTCCCTTGTTTGTCCTCAGAACCAGTAAACAATTTGTGATCCCATGTAAGAAAGAAAGTGGACGAAGAAAAGCAAGTCCCTTTTTTCCACAATCTATTCTAACCGAAAACCCTTTTATTAAGTCCTTGGAATAAACTTTCTCAAATGCGATCCCGACACCCAATTTCTACCTCGAGCCCCATTCAACTCTTCGATCTCATAAGCCCCATGCTCAGATTTCATGATAATACGATAGGGTCCGAACCATCGGCTGTCCAATTTCCGAGACGAATGTTTTTCCAAAGACGAATCATAAAGAAGCACAACATCCCCGATTTTCAATGGTTCCTTACGAACACGAGGCCCCTTATCCCATCTTTCCTTGGCAGCCTGTGTCTACTCTCTGTAGTAGAGGCAGCGGCCTCCTCAATCCTTTCCTCAGTGATCATCACTTGTCTTGCCCTTAATTCCAATAACTCCTCCGTTGAAAGCTTCGTTTCCACATCCTGCTTTCTCCAAGTGGTCAGAAAACTTTCGATCGGAAACGTTGCATGACGCCCAAACCACAATGTGACCGGAGCGTATCCAGCTGTCCGCTTTATGGTGACATTCTCAACAAAGAATGTCGTTCTCAGATATATTGGTCATCTCGAARGATCGTCTCYGCACCATTTTGCCAACAAATTTGTTAGAGTGGCATGTCCACGCTCAACTGGCGCATTGGCCTGGGSATGTGCCCTTGTAGTATAGCTAAAGCTTACTCCAAGTTTCTTCAGAAGCGTTTGCACCTCCCCAGCCCGAAACTCACCACCTCGATCCATGACAATTTCTCGGATAAACGGGTACCGAAGATAATATTCCTCAATGCATTATGCTAAAACATGCCAAGTACGCTCGTGAATGGCACAACCATCAAYGAACCCASTCAGATTATCCCTTGCATTAAAAATATATYTGTACCTATTAATCCCAGGCGRCATGACCAATAGATGAAGGTGTACTACTGCACCYGGCTCAGCGACATARCGTGGAYTAAGAGGTTCAACAAAACGCAGATTAGATCGTTTTTGGCAAGGAAGACAAGAGTTACATAATTCATTCACCATCTTGTTCATTCATTTCCAAAAATAAAGATATTGAATYTTTTTCAAAGTRACTAGCGYCGATCTATGTCCGYCTGCGACCTCATCATGCAAAGCTGCAATTACATCAAGTTGTCGCGCAACTCCACATACCACTCTCTTCGGAATACCATCGTTGGTTTTCTTGAAAAGATGACCATATCGTACAACAACATCCTTACTCTTCTGGCGTACAGCTGGTTCCACCTCATCCTCCCGCAACTCACCATTCAACCACATTCCCATCAATCTATACTCCCCATCATACTCTCCTTCTCTGAAAGCTTCTCTGATCTCACTGCCTTCTGCTTCTTCATTCATCATTTTTACGCGGTCCTCGTGAATCAGAGAATTTACAAGGAATGACATTTCCCCAAAGATCCGGAAAGTGTTATCAGCCTGCTCGTGCCCCTATTCAATCATCATCGGCTCTTTGATGAGCTCGACTTCATCAGATAAAGCCAAGTTCATCATTTGCTCTGATGTCCTTTCACCCCATGGGTCTTCCTCAATGAACGGCTCCCCAATCACAAGTTCTGATCGCACATTATGGAAATGAGGAGCATTCCAAATGGTTTTCCCATGCCGGGTTGTTGCATCCGCCAAATAATTGTATGAGATAATACTCAACTGTAACTCTTCTCTTTCGAGAAACTCATCGACAAGAACTAAATCCTCAGCCTGATTCGTCGATGAGTCCCAATCAACACGACTCAATTCATCTGCTCGATTCTGAGTGCCTGAAATACGCTCAATCTCAAAATTGAACATCCAAATATACGTCAGTCATCGAGCAATGGTTGGATCAGAAGGAGAATAGTTCTTCAATGATTGAGCCAGAGCCGTAGGATCAACTCGCAGAATGAACTGCCTGCCAAATACATAATTCTTGAAAATACGCAGACAGTGAAGCACGACGAGAGTTTCCTTCTTGAACTGGGAGTAAATCCGCTCAGTAATGTTCAGAGTTCTGCTCTCGAATCTCAAAGGTCGTTTCCGTCCTTCCCCATCCTTTTGGACCAAAACTCCTCCCAAARCGCTAGGGYCTGCATCAGTCTCGATGATGAAAGGACGGCTTTCAGCATCCTCAAARTAAGGAACTCCCAAAATYAGACCRCCTTCTCAAAACTCAGCTTTAATATCCTCAACGGYTGCCTGCTCCTTCGGTCCCCATTCCCAGATCCGACTCTTGCGTACTAATTTCCGTAMGTGTTTCACCCTCGCTGCGAACCTGCGCATAAAAATACGTCAAAATCCGCATGTCCCGAGGAAGCTTCGAACATCGGTAATAGATCTAAAGGGAGTCGGTCACTCCAAGATCTTATTCGTCTTCTGGGCATCTGGTCGACGACCCTTCTCATCACAAAGGAAACCCAGTATTACCGCCTTCCTCATACCATGYCTCGATTTAACCCCACTAGCAGTRAGGTTATATTSCTTCAGCTTCCTCAGAACCTTTTCTACATTGCTGATGTGTTCCCACACGAACTTTTGAACACCGGGTAACACTTCAGTCTCGTCCTTGACTCGAGGTCTTGGGATAGCCAAATCATCAATATATAGAGAAGTCACGTCCGGACAAAGCGGTTGCATGACTCTCATAATATATCTCTGCACAATTGCCACGACATTTCTCCAACCTTGTGGAACCGCGCACATCTGAAGCAGTTCCTGAGGCGTATGCATCGCCGTCATATGTTGATCCGCTGTGTACAGGGGAAACTGATCATACCATGAGTACAAATCAATTAGGGTGATAATGGGACGGCATGCACAAGATTCCGAGAGTTGATCGGCGTTCGGAAGTCCGCCCGCATCTTGGACTGTCACGGAATTCAGTTTCTCCAGGTCTTGAACCCATCGCAAAATATCGTTCGGCTTGATAAAGCAGAACCAAGGAGACACATATGGTCAATACGAATAGTCAGCCACTTTGGTCCGAACCTTACCATCAAGATAATCAACCACCTTCCGGTGATTGTCCGGATTCGGATATCGTGAACCTTTCACATTTCATGGCTCATGCGGTACCGTATGGATCCGGATCATTGGAATCATATCGACGCCCAACCTTCCACGCTCATCATCATCAAAACCATAAGCCAGATGAATTTTCTTTATAACGTCGATAAAAAATTCAGTCTCCTCCTTGGTGAGGAGGTCATTCTCTCCAATGATCATCTTCTTGACCCAGTCATCTGTCAATCGACACGGCCCCGTCTCACCCTTTTCTTTCAATGTTCTGATCCACTCGCGCTCTTCCTTGTAATACACCTCATTTTCCTGAGTGATCAGAACTGGCACTGGTCGCGCCGTCTCTCCTACTTTCTTACACTTCCTCTTCGACCCAACGCTGAGCTTCCATCCCCTAAAAAAGACTCTTGTCATGCCAATGGCAGTGATTCCTCCATACGAGATTCATTTGACTGATAAACAAGATGCATGATCCCTGCACCTTCTTTGTCAACCACAACCTCCATCAGGGCCTGTACCAGGCTCGGATCAATTGCAAGATGGGTTGCTGCAAAATCGATTGTCTGCGAGATACTTGGCAATGTTAACGAAAACTTCTGATGATCTCCTTCCTCCTCGATCGCCTYTTTCTCCCTTCTSAATTTYYCTAACTMTRAGAARGTATAGGATTCTTGATTCAACCGGTTCCGTGAAATTTCCGGTCCGATATTTGCACATTTCACGACTTCATAATAGCTGCAAACCGGATCGCACAAAGCTACAAACATGGTGCCGTCATGTTTGTTGAAAATTATACATTTTGTGCGACATTGAAAAAATCTTCCCAAAAGTACTTCGTGCTCAACCTTTGGCAATATATAAAAATACAATCTCGCCTTTACCTTCCCGACCGTGACCATCACGCCACTAGCAGTACCACAAAATGGAGTTGCCCCGCTGACTCCAATAAAAAATCCAAAGTCATTGCGATTGATGTGAATCCTAACTTCAATCGCATGCCTCTCTCTTATGATGTTCATTTCGGCCCCATTATCTACGAGAGCAGAGAACTCTCCACGGCCGATTTGAATTTTTATGAGACCACTGGTCACACATTGCCAATCCATCTTCGTCCCAGGAGGCGCCCAGTTAGCTTCCGGGGGAATGATCTCACTTAGCTTAACTGTCATGACTTTCTTCCGAGTCATGCGCTGGTTAAATTCCTCGCGAAGCTTCAGCGGTACTTTAAAAATCTCCTTTAGGGTAACCAAATCGCGCTGGCTTTCCAGAATGCGATCCACAAGCTGTTCAAAATCAATCCCTTTTTCGACAGGGATCGTGTATACATTCTTCTTTTTGCGAGGTTCCTCTTCCTCGACTTGGGTCTTTCCTGCTTCCGAAGCCCTTTCCATAGCTCTCTGCTTTGCTAGCAGTTCATCCTCTGCTCGCAATCTTTCATCCTCCTCATCTTCATCTCCTTCCTCTACGTGAATAGGTTTCTTTTCCTGAGGTTCCTTTGAACTTTCTCCTGGCGAAGATTGTGATTGCGAAGTCTTCCTTCCCTTCCTCGTTTGTACCATAATGGTTGGCATCCCTCACTTGAGTACAGGTCTGGACATTGTCATTGACCGAGTCATCAGCGTTGCTTCAGCCGCCGAAGCAGTCGCAGGTGCTGACCCATCTTGACCTTCGTTCCCCCATCCACCAAAAAGGAACACATTAGGAAGGTTCGGCCAGACTTCTTCCATATCAACATATAACTGAACAATAGAATCTTGACACTTGCCCAGTGTCTTGGTCACCTTTTGCGCCCGATGAGAAATGTCCTCTTTCCTTCCCTTTAACTCTTCTTCGTTACAGCCACTGATCTCCAAAGAAGCGATTGTTTCTTTAGGAGAAGCTAACCGGAACGTAGCCGGAAGAAGACGGCCCATCCGTTGAAAGACCCCCTTTCTCATTCCTCCTTCAATATCCTGATCGATGAGATTTCCTTCGAAGTTAAAGACTTCTCATCGAATCATCGTAAAAACGATCTGGTCTTTCTCATCTTTCGCGAGGATTTGGCCGAAACGAATAACGTGTCCTTTCATATCACAATACTTGCAGACGTAGTCCTGTCAGTTCCCTCGTCCACCACCGTTTCCGCGGCCTCAACCACGACCTCGACCACCCTGTGGTTGATTCTGTTGACCTTGGCCTTGTTTCCCCTGACCAACTTGCTGCTCACTGCTTCCATTTTCTCCATTCTTACTACTTTCCCCTTGTTTACAAGAAGTACCTTGCCCTCCTCGTATCTGGTTCAAGGCTTTCCTCTCAGCCTTGGTCASTTTCCGAGGAGGTTCCTTTTCCTCCTCGCYGTCACTTTCACTGTTACTCTCTTCGGTGACTGGCTCCTTCTCTTTTCTCTTCCCAGTCTTCGCTTTGGCCATCATCACTTGAAGCTTTAGCCACCCCTCCTTCATACTRGTCATCATTTYCCTAATGTCAGATAATGTCTTATAGACCTCCTTGTCCTTGTCCATCCCCAACTGTATCCTCTCCCGATTCTCCKTCTGCWGTTTCAACAGCCTATAAAGGATCTGGTTGAAGTCCCCGGCCAATAAATTTTCTCGAATWTTTGGCCAATCATACCTMTCTTTCATGCCTTTCACCAATTTTAGTTGCTCCACCTCCGTGAAATTATCCAGGAAGATGAGACAACGATCTTTATGTGGAAGGTCAGGAACTAACCTCGCCACCCGCTCAAATTCAGTAACGAACTGCTTTGTTGTACCAAACCTTTTCCGACTAACTTTCCTCAAATCGGTTAAGTCCAATAGTCGATCACTCAACTGATAGTTTTCTAGCAGCTTCCTTTTGAATTCTGGTCAGTCCTTCGAATCTTGTACCAACTCCTCCACCTCTTCCTTGTATTAGACCTTGCATTATCTCTTCACCATTCGCAACATCTTTTCATTCGACCACTCGCAGCAACTTCTCAATTGCTCTAACTTTTTTGCCCATCCTGATGCGTTGTTACCATCAAATAATGGTACGTTTACCTTCGGGATTTGATCCTTCAAGGACTGATGAATAATTTTTGCAAGCTTCCGAATGTCATTTCTTCTACTATCCTTGTTGTCGTTGTTATCAGCCATCTTGAGTGAAGAAAATCACAACAGTATATTCAACAGAAATCAGTCAATCCGTCTGCATAAATAATATCTCATAATTTTTGGATGAAATTACTAATTTTTTCTGAGGTCAAAGAAGTAAAAAAAAATAACTTTTTACTCCATAAATCACCCAAGTGTCGTTCCGTTAGGGACAACGGTAGTTTGCCGTTATCCCCGGCAACGACGCCACCTGTCGAGCGTATCGGCCCTCGCGTAAAAACGAGGGTCCTCCCGGCCATGTCACGCAAGAGTTTATCTATAACACATCTTCAAGAGACAACTCGGGAACGACGGATAATATTTCGTGAACCGCTGAGACGAACGCAGTTGCTTTGCTCCTTTGTCGCTCTAGCCGGGTGCGCCAGCCATACATCCCACGGTCCCCTACGACATGACAGGTTCTCGCAGGGCATAAGCTTGCATCCCTAAAGGCCCTAAAGGGTTGTCACCACCCTTAGGGGCGTATCCCTACTGAGCTACTGATCCACGTGCGAAGACTCTTAAATGCAATCGCAGAGGTAGATCAGCCGAGGGCGTTTGCTCGTCTCGCTGCAGTATAGGAATTATTTGACTAAATGCCAATTGAACACCAGCGTCGTTCGTTCCCTGGACGCTGATGTCCCAAGTACGAAGCGTATGCCGGTCGACTAGGACAGTCTCAACTAAGCGTGAAAACAATCCTTAGTCCCTAACAATCAAACAACAAAAATCCTCATACCACACAATCCAAAATCGTTGACTTGATGAGTTGGTCTGCCAAAGTGTCCTTTTCCAACCAATATGACTGAAAAAAAAATTATATTATCGTTCCAAGACTATTAATTAAAGAAATAAACTAAGACTGGTTTTCCTATCATGACTACTGAAACTTGTCATGAATAACTTCTGCAAGTAAATGTCGCTGGTATCATGCAAATCAATAAGTGATCTGATTCCTGGTCGATGTTTGAATTCCCGGTTCGACCACGTTTCCGTACCATATGCAATTACTTGGAAGAGCGAGTGACAACTTTGTTGGTCGCTTTGTCCTCCTGGACAATAATTACTTTTTCTTTTCCACGAATGATGGAGTATCCATCTCCAACACCAAGTTACGCAACGCAGAAATGTTTCATCTTCCGCTGCTTCGCTTGACAACTTTTTCAGACGTTCGCTTTTCACTTTATCTAGCTTATTTTTATGCGAATGATTACCCCTCAATGCATAAGCATGATAGTGAAATCATCTGGGTAATCCGAATATTATCCATCCGGCGGTCATAACTACATAAAGTATTTTGTTTTTGTTTTTAGATTACCTCGTGAAACCATAAATTATATGGTTTCCTCAACGGGACTGAGTTCATGTGAGGTGTTTTATTAAATCTGAGTAAGATTTCAGAAGACAATGTCTAATCCTGGTAGATCTGTCGTCCGCTGCGCACCTGTGCCTCCAACGAATCCAAACGCGCCAGCTCGTCGTCGTCGAAAATTAGAGTAGACATTCGTCCACATCGCATGACTCTAATAATCCGAGTATTATAGAAGGAGGTCATCCGAGAGGCTAGTCTCCAAACAATAACTCATATAGGTCGACTAAGTCTAAACAGGTGTCGAGTCTCTGTGTCCCGGATCCGGACATCGTTGAAACGCCTACCGGACGTGGTAATCTTGATACTCACAATGATTCAAGAGAGACGTTGAAGATCACTCGCGCAGTGAGAATACGAAGTAAAACCGTAAAGCTCGTCGGAAGTTCGAGCTGTGCTGGCTCTGAAATCCGCGCGAGTGTTATGGAAGAATCCCTCGCCATTTCGAAGCAATCTAATGAAGTCGATCCATTCCGTAGGAGATCCATCTCGAACTCGTAAAAGTCGCTCTGCACTCCTGATAAGATCCTCCTCGGGAGTCTCGTGAACCAGCGGTACGTTGGGATTGTCACATCTCTTAAAGCTCCAGGCATCTRCGTATTAGAACAAAGTCACAATTAGTCGCGTAGATTTTCCTCTATTTCATCCGCCTCAGCCTCCAAATTATCATCGTATAATGACTCGATGTCTACGATTGTGAACCTATTGGCTCGCGCCCGTTCTACGAAGTATATACCGAAGAAAGACCCTTGTCGATCGTTTAGCCAAAGCACGTATCGAACGAGCATCAACCTTATTCCGCAGTTTCGTCCACCCGTGGGTTGATCTCATATGGCTGCAATACCACCAAGTTCATATTGAYGAAGTGACGCTCGGGCATTGGAGGCGCGAACTCGTAACGAAGAGCATCCAAGCCGGGCGGTCTCATGAAAATAAGTCGTCTGGGGGGTCTTTGCGCACTACCATCCCAAAACCGCGGAACGTCCTCCTCAGAGTACAACTTTAATGGATTGTAAACAAGTCGGCCTATCCTCTCTACCCTTTCTCCATTACGCCTTTGGAGTTCGACCCTTTCAGCCGCCGAATCGCGGTTGTAGAAAAGGAACAAGTCTATGGATCCCATAGCCATCTGAAAGAAAAAGGAAGACAAATGTATTTTAAGTTAAACTCTTGCCTTCGAGTATTATTCGGTTTTTGTCTTCCTTACGGCCCGTGCTTTTTATGACATGACCAACCACGTCAGGAGTATCTAACTGTACTCCGTTCAGCTAGTCGGACATGAGTCATGCTGCTTGTGGCACCAACTCTCTATACGGCAGTGGTACCTAAGATGACCACTTAAAACAGGGCTGCTAAAGCAGTTTTCTTTTTACGCAAGACGTCAAGAAATATTTTTTTTGCGTGT
>BFEA01000623.1:736886-748298 GCA_003427395.1 Chara braunii | reverse complement strand
AATCCCATTACATACCTCCCAAGCACATCACCAATCCACCCACGCCATAGATGATGTGCTGACTAACCCCAGTCAATGATAGCAGGGAGGTACTTGCCAAGGAAGAAATGGAGTATGTTTGACGTAACAAACCTGCACTGATACCACTTCAAGGTTCACACCACATCTCCCGTTCGTTGTTCCACCTTTCTTTCCTTCCGCGTGCTCCTCTGTACCTGGCCCCAGATCCTCCTCCTGGTCACGTTCTGTTCTTGATCCCTATCTCTGTTCACAGTTCCATGACGACATGTGCCTGCAAACACAGTCATCCTTTTTTATCCACCAAGCGCTCCTCCTGCACGCGTGATTTCTTATTGCAGTCCAGGAACTTGACCACCTGCTGCCACGATGCTCTTCTCCAGCTGAAAGAAGGAACATAACATAGTCAGGCACACACTCATAACATAGTCAGGCACACACTCATGAATGATGCTTCGCACATCCACATCACCATCAATGATTAATCATTAATGCTGTCATAACGACCATCAGTGGCATGATCACCACCACTTCCACAGGGATCATGGCATGTTTTTGTGTGTGTGGGAGAGAGATGCAGGCAGGAATGTCCATGGGGAGGACCTGTTGAGTTTTGGACAGAACCTCGTCACAGGCTGGTCTTTCAGCAAGCATGCGCAAGCTTGACTACCTTGTTGTTCATAACCCAGTTTGGTACTCAGTGACCAAGAGTCCTCTTGTTTTTTCTTTTTTTCTTTTTTCCCAATCACCAAGAGCCTTTCATGGTCACATCTTACCTATATCTGAGAAGAGGGAGTGGAGCAGTGTGACAATATCAAGATGGCAAAAGAGTTGCAATGCTGGCCGAACCTCTAAGTGAGTGACGGGTGAGCTCCGAGACTGCTTTGCCTATGTGTGGGAGCTCTGGCAACCGCTTCGGCAACACTTGAGGCCAGGTGACCCCCCCTCACACTGCTTGGGTTAAAACTGTGTTAAAAGTCTGTTGGATTACAACACCAGAAGTTCTGAATGAAATGTGACAGACAATAAGTGCTGTCATCGTTGGATGAAAGCAGAGACTGATGATGTTACATAAGCCCTGAAGGAAAGGCCTTCTTGAGCCTCCCTGCACAACTCACTGTGTTAGAGTGTAGAAGGTGGGAAGACAGTAGGATAAATTCCCTATCTTTTTGCATTTTATCACAGTTGATGAGTGTCCTCCACAAGAAGGTAGAAAGATATGCTCCCCTTTTTTTGTCTTTTTCTCTCTGTTACATGCTGAGCCTACACATGGGCCCCAGTTCAGGGGCCCGGCGGTTGCTGAGGGCCCCCAGGCCGCGTGCCCACCAGACACGTGCCCTGGAGGCCCACGGCAGCCCTTAGGCCGCAGGTACGGATTAACGACAGCATTTATTTATTTTAAAATTATTTATTTATTTTGCTGTTCTATTTTTGCCTGTTCTGACGTCGTTTCGGACTTGCAGGCGCCAAGGCTACGCCTGGGCTGGGTACACCAGGGGCAGGGCCATCTGAGGCCAGGCGCATTTTTGCGCCCTGCTGCATCAGCAGCACGGTCTGGACGCCCGGTAGGGGCTCAGACCGTATGCGCCGTTTTGGGCCAGCATCAGAGGCACGCCCAGCCAGGCCCAGCGCTACTTTTAGCTGGGCCACAGCTGGGCACACACACAGTTTGGGGAGCTCACTTCTTGGGCGACACGCTGCTGGACCGGCACTGCAGGCTACAGCGCTGCGCGAGGAGGTTAGAGGTAGAGGTTAGGTAGGCAGAGGGGCAGAGGCCATACCCAGAGAGGCGGACCTACCTAGGGACATAGATGGGCTCCACGTACGCTGTCGCACTTTTTCTAGTCAGACCACTCCTGGCGACCAGAAAGCCAACAGGCTGTCACGCAGGATTTTAACGACTTCTGCAATAAATAATTAAAATTAAATAAAGCAAATCCCTTTTTGTTGTGTGCGTCAAAAGCGAGACCCTTCAATTACGGTCTTCGCCGGTCCTCGGTGTTAGGAATCTTCATTATGATTCGGAACAGCAAAAATCATGCAAATAATGATTATAAAATTTAAATATGCCATGCACGTATCAAGCTTGCCAATTTACAAATTTGAGAACTGTAACAAGACCATCAGGAATGATAATCTCAAGCAAAGTCAATGCAATTGAATCAGGACTAACCGAGTCAAGACAAAGGCAAGATAAATGAGGGAAGGTGAGAACTCATAATAATCTCAGAAAGTACAGATGAAAAGACATGGCCAGCACTCGTCAAGAGTCCTCACTCATCCCTCTCAAGTCTCGCCCTCAATCTCTCATTTGATTGTGCATTTCTTATGCTTTGCGCCACATTTACGTTGTCGGGGCGAATACCCTTACTGTGGTATCCGCCCTGGTTTTTGCAAGTGACAAAAAATAAGTTTGATTTAGAAGTTGTGTACACCGTACGAATCACGGTCGTGTTTCGATTACGCTGATAGAATGGTTGACTAAGAATAGCGAGTGTGTGGGCGCGCATATTTATGGCGCGCGTGATCTCTTTTTGATGATGATTGTAGAACCAGCGCGGTTGCCAACTAAAACTTTTAAGTTCTGATTAAACTAGGATTAAAAGGTTGTCTGATAATTGCAAAGCTCGAGTACGACATGTGCGTACATACGGAGGACTCCAACGTGGCTTTAAAACGTTTCGGTAAATCCGCGCGTCGCACAATATTCATTTATTTAGGTGTCCGCAAATACTAGGCTCAGCCTTGAACCTAGCGCTATTGATTACAATGTCGGATTCTCATCTAGGATATTCAAGGATCGAAGCCAGCGAGCAGCGGCGCGAGGGAACCAAGGGCGGCTGAGGGCTCGATGAGACTATCCCCAAGGTTTCGCTGCCCACGGGTTAGTTTGCCAGGACCATGGCGGTGTTAGTAATAGCTTTTTTTGTCATTCCTTCACCGTGCGGTTTGTTGTGGACTTCGCGATTACTAAATTTTATCCTTACTTTTATTATTTTCTAAAGTTTTAAGGGACATTAAGACCTGCGCGTGTTCGAGGTGCGGGCAAAATTCTCTGCCCGCCCGTTGAGAAGCTTAAATCGGTGAGGACACCGCGAGTGAGGGTGGTGGGGTCCGTGGTCGTGGCTTCCCTCGCATCCACTTGGAGGGTGTCGATAGTTTGA
This sequence comes from Chara braunii, assembly GCA_003427395.1. Classification (NCBI taxonomy): domain Eukaryota; kingdom Viridiplantae; phylum Streptophyta; class Charophyceae; order Charales; family Characeae; genus Chara; species Chara braunii. The sequence goes on along the minus strand of BFEA01000623.1, from coordinate 745,116 downwards.
AGTAGAAAAGAGTCAGAGAACATTCCGAACGGACCTACGGGGCTGCAACCTGAGGGCAGCAAGCGATGCCGCGGGCACACGACTCGTTAACCGCCGCTTGCTGTGAGAGGCTTAAGTGTGAGCATGCCCGTTGAGGTCCGCCAGACAGAGATTGTGTTCGGCCGCAGTGGGGCGAAGCGGCCAGGGGTACTGAGGGAAGACCGCAGCGGCGTAGCGCTAGGTGGTAGAAGGGACCGAGTTGTTGAAGAGAAGCCTTTGATGCGATTTGGGAAGTCGTCTGGGAGTCAGCAATTGGCGTTTTGACTTCTGTTTGGCCGGATTGCTGCGGCGTTTTGACCATCATTGTGGGCCCCTCATGTGCATCAAGGCAACAAGAACCTCTCCTGCGAGTTGAGTTTGTCCCTCTCCTGTATCTCGAAAGTCTGAAACCCTTCCTTCTGCCCTTCTTACTCTAAGGCTACTCTGTGGTTACAAGAGGAAGGTGGCAGGCGGGATTGCAACCCGTAGGACTGCACCAAGACTCTGTGGGGAGTCTACCCACCGATTGCACGAGCTTTGTCGGAACTCAGGAAGAGTTCTAGAGGCACGGAACTGAGAGGTAAAGGTTTCATCCTCCTTTTATAAACCCAGTTATAACCCCTATCTGTACATCCTTCTACAGTTTTATTGAATGTATTGCATACATCCCATTATTGTTTTTGAGTTTGACTTTCGGAATATAACTCAGATTTATGTAAGGGAAGGCATGCGCAAGCTCAATTTCAGTTTTATTGTTTGACTGAAATCAGATTTAAAAAAGAGGGTTTGCATCTGGGGGAAAGGTGGGAGGAAGGTGGTATTGCCTGTGTTTGACTGGGTCAACCAAAGGATGGGCAAATCTCCATAAGTTTGGAGGGCCCAACGCTTGAAGAACCAGACAGGTTTCCATAAGATTGGATGGTCTGGTTGCTCTAACTTGCAAGGGTTGTTTGTGATTGTTTTTTCAGGGACCAAGCAGGTTTCCATAAGTTTGGATGGCTTGGTCGCCTTGTTTCGTTTGGGGTTTCTTATGTTTATTGGTTTCTGAAAGAGAGTTGGGCATGTTCCATAAGATTGGATGGCTCTAACTCTCCTTGCTTTATTCTGGGGGAAGATTAAGCAAAGGACTGGATAAGTTATGCACATGTTGGAACCAGAAGGGTAAATTTTGTCTCATATTACAAAATATCGAGGGTTTGAATCCCTCTCCATCCGTTCATGTATGTTAATTTACGGATAATGAATTCAGTATTGAAAATGATTATCGAGGAAGCTCAAATTCGTTTTTTTGTGGATTTTTATTTTTTTTGTTTTCACTTTATTGACTTGCTATTATTTCTCAGAAGATTTTTTTTTTTTATTAGCTAAACCTTTTCTTGTTCTACACATAGAAAAAACATCATTTATTTGCACACAAATGACTGAAGCTTTGAAAACATATATGCAAATTTCATTCCTAGTTGTTACAAGACACAAAGGGTCCAATGGACAAAATTGTTCTATGTGATTGTAATTTCTTTCTTGTTGTATTTTTTTATTATTTATTATTAGGTAGTTCTCATTATTTGGAACTTGTTGTTTACCTTAAATACAACATCTACGAATTTACTACACATTCAGTTACAACTGAAGATTTATGATTATATTTTGTTAACTGTTGATTGGATGATCTGGCTATAGTTATCACAAAACTGAAGAGAGTAGCAATTAAGAGTAAATTTATGGTAAGAAAGGGTAGGCTGAACTTTGATCTAAGTTGAACGGTTCAGTCATATGCTGCCTTAAAAGACTAAGTGCAGACAATTATATATAACTTGGATACTTTACATAGTTCAGGGCAATTAGGTTGGACAACCTAGTCATATGCCCAAGGAAGAAACAAGTTGTAGCGCTTAATGTTTATGTATATCCAATGGCTGAGATAGACAGGTTTCTAAAAGATTGGATGGTTTAGCTTTACGCCTTATGTAAGCATTGTTTGACAAGATTTTACCTTTGGGCTGAGAGTACTTACCATTGTGGTTTGGTCTTGCATGTGACTGAGTGAGATCACTACGTAGTCTAAGTTTTCAGTTTGATAGATAGTTGCTTTAAAGGTTCGCCACGTGCTATAGGAGTTAGTTCAAATTCTGCATTTTATGAGCTAACCTTTCTTTTACTTAGGTCGATTCTCGCATTTTCTAGGATCATTTGTTATACTTGGCTTTGTATAAATCTTGGTAAGTTACTTTCTCTACGAGAAGTGCTGCCGAAATTTCTATAAATCCAAGGAGTTAGTCAAATCTGACTTTCAAAAGTTCAATTTTTTTGTTTAAGTTTATATCCGACTTAGTAAGAATCTGGAAAGTTTTTTTTTCTAAGGGAAATGATACCCAAATTTTTACTAATTCAACGAGTTAGACAAAATTTCACTTTGGAAAATCAATATTATTTAGATTATAAACTAACTTTGTATAAATCTTGGAACAATACTTTTCTAAAGGGAGTGATGCCAATTTTTTTACAAATCTAAGGAATTAGTTCAATTTTGTCTTAGTTGAACTCAAGTTTTATTTTTGAGTTATTATCTGACTTAATATAAATCTGGGAAGTCTGTTTTTCTGAAGGCGATGCTGCCCAAATTTTTACTAATTCAGGGAGTTAGACAAATTTTGACTTTGGAAAGTCGAAGATTATTTTTGTTTTCATACTTGGGCTAGTATGAATTCTGAGAAGGCACTTTTCCTACCGGAAGCGCTGCCGAAATTTGATACGTGGCGATTCTGGCAATCCATCCTGCATAGTGAAGATTATGCAAAAAATCTACCTTTCTTTGGGCACTGGCTTAGGAGTAGACTTAGGCTTAATTATCAGAAGGATTTTGAGTAAGAAAAAGGAGATATATTATATTATGATATGTGGCGATTTTGGCAATCCATCCTGCATAGTGGAGGTAATGCCAAAAGTCTACCTTTCTTTTTAGGAGTCGACTTAGGCTTAATTATCAGAAGGATTTTGAGTAAGAACGTGATATGGAGATTTGACCTTTGGACGTTGACCTGTCTTATGGTACAGACTTTTTGTGGACGTCTCGATTCAAGATTTAGGCAACGACTTCTATTATCACTGATAACAGGTCGGTTGCCGTTTCGTCGGTTTACGATTCAACTAGGCTTTAGTCCCGTGGTTTGAATTGTTTCATTTGGGTTTTCACCCAGACTTTATTGAATGACTATCTAACAAAGATACTAAGTGCATTTATTTATGGAAGGTTGGACAAAAACTGGGGTTTGTATGGTTAAAGCAAGGGGTGTGAGCGCAAAGAATGGTTGAAGTTGACCCCGTGTAGTGTATGGACTTTGATTGAATCTTTGATATGATTGCAAGTATGTTTTGTGGTTCGAACTATGGATGTCACTGCCTGCGATTACATACATATATGGTTGAAGGAATCCCATTGTGATTGTGAGAAGTGATCGTCTCGTGTTTATAACCCTTTATTATATATGGACATACATATGCCTTGAGCGTTCGCACGACCTACTGCGACCGTGCGTAAGGGTTAAACAAATTATGCTTTGAGAGAAAAGGGAGATCCCCCTTTTATCCTTTGTTTTTTTTTACAGTTTTTATAGTTGGACGTTGTAGTTCGTGGCAGCCGTTAAAGTCAAACCCTTGAATTCTCTCCAGGTTTTGGATGATGGAGCTGGTCTCCAGGGCAATAAGAAACGATTGCCACCATAGGTATGAACCTGTTTACCACCCGCTCTCCGCAGGGTGCAAAAGAGAGTGTGGTCCTCAACCGCACTTGGCAGTTATCTAGCGTCGAGAGATTAACCCCTCAAGGCGCGTGTCTCGCACGTGTTGCTCAACCGATATCTGCATCGGAAGGTTATGAGAGTGTGCGCTTTTAATTTTATGTTCTAGGCGTGGTGTAACGTGTGGTGAGTGGGGCGTCCTAGTCAACCGACGACGAGTCGTGCTTGGGACTTCAGCCCCTCAATGTGTCGGTTCACGCGCAGGTTTGATAAAGGCGTGGGACCGCGTGTGAGTGGGACAGCGTACGAGAAACACCCTCTGTTGGTCCACCTCTGTGATTGCAACTGATTAGCTTTCGTACTGTGGACTGATAGCTTGGCGAGGATACGCCCACCGAAGGGAGGTGACAACTCCCGTAAGGCGGAGGTAAGTTGTACCTCGTGTAGGCCCTATCCTGTCGTAGGGGTATGGCTGGTGCACTCCACTGGAGCGGCTGCGGAAGCTCCATATGTATCGCGAGAAGTCCAACTCCTGTGTGACGTGGTCGGGAGGGTCCCGCCCTGCGCGGGACCGATGCGCTCGACAACATACTTCCTGAGGTTGTGGCCTAGAAACATAGAGCCACTAGTAGCCTGCAAGTTTTGAATATGTCCATCCAAGACCAAAGATACGGAAGTCAAGCATGGCACAAAACTCCTCCCACAAAGTAGGAAGATATGGCTTGGAGAAGATCCCTTGTCTGAAATGTCGATACTCTAGGGTTCAGTCATTGCCTCGTAGTCAATCTTTGCAAGGGAGATACACCTTTTGGCGAGATCAACGAGTCACCCCAGTAAGAGCCATCTGTAAGGAGAAAGGGACTGGAGGCCTAGGGTAATTAGTGTAGAGCTTGGGTCCAAAGCTACGGATCAGCTTTGGGTCACTTTCATCAAGCTCTCTCTCCCTCTCTTCAAGATATTTGGTTGCTGAGATCCAGACCGAGTCAAAGTGCTTATGAGTTCCCTTGGCCTTCTTCACATAGATCCTTCGATCATAATCAGGACCTCCTGCAAACCATAGTTATGCCGGACCGGACCCCGGACCGAATCCAGGCCCCTGCCTTCCAACTTCCGGAACACCGAAATTCTCCAAAAGATCCAGATCCCCTTTTCGGATTCCCCGTGTTTTCCGGGGGCGAAAAAAAAAACGCATACGTACATACATTACCTCGGTGTGTTGTCATATTCGCTATACACTTAAAAAAAGCATGTCTGTCAGTGTGTGTGTAGGATGAGCAAAATCGGAATGAATCTTCAGCCAGAACATGGAAATATACACTGCCACACTTTTTGTCTTTTTTTTTCATGTGTGCATCAATTGAGCAGCCTGCCAATGTGCAAAATTAGAAGGAATCTTTCGCAGGAACATAGGAAGATACACCGCCACCGACAGATACATTGAAAAGAAATCTCGGTGTGAGTATGGACTAAGGTGTTGTCAGATGCAAATGTTGCCGAGAGAGAGAGAGAGAGAGAGAGAGAGAGAGAGAGAGAGAGAACAGGTAAGTCTCCACTCGTGGCTATCCTCATGGTACTTCCATCGATAGGATGAGCGAAATTGAATGAATCTACCGCTATAACATGGAAATATACACTGCCACAAGAGTGTGTGTGTGTGTGTGTGTGTGTATGTGTGTGTGTGTATGCGTGTGGTGTCATATTCGCTATACACTCAAAAAACGCATGACTGTGCCAAACTATTTCATCGGACTTTCACCGACTCATCAGGAGGTTGAACCCTGACAGTCTGCCCAGAATTCATTTGAATAATGGTTAAGGACTCACCACATCAGTTAGCGACACCCCCACGTATGTTATAAAATACCACCACAACTTCCCCTATTCCACCCAGACGAGTAGATCCAAAGTCATAGCAACCTTTCCTGTATTGCAGACAATGAAGCATTCTCAAGATTAGCCAATCCACCAATGAAACAATTTTGCATGTGAAGTCAATATCTATTCAGAACCTTACCTTTAAACAAGGAAGGAATCGCACCTTTACACAAGCAATGCAACACACTTGAGATGGGCCAACCCAGAGGTAAAAACAATACGAGACACAATAAATTCGCTATATCGTTTTGTTGATTATATTTTCATCAACTAACATTGGGAGGCCTCCCATTTTCTTAGTTTTTGTAGTTACCTTCTTATTGTGCCTATCACATACAAGGCTGGCCATGTTGATGATGGTTGAGCGCTAGCTGCCCACATCCCCGTGGGCCGTAATGTGCCTTTACAGCCCACTTGCACGTTATAAAAAAAAGGCAAGGTTAATTATATTTCGTCTGTTCTCTCAATGACTCTCATTCACATGCGTTTATAAGTAGTACACAAGGAGAGGGAGTAGACGACAGGGAGAAGGACAAAATAAAGCGGGAGAGAGAGAGAGAGAGAGAGAGAGAGAGAGAGAGAGAGAGAGAGAGAGTGTTCAATAGATTCTCTATACAGACCGTTGGAGCATATGACTGTAGAATGACACGAGATGTCAATCAGTGGTCGGGTTGCAAGATGAGGAGTAGCTGTTGCATATGGTAGGTGACCACTCCTGCAGACCGGACAACACCGATTTGGGTGCAGACTATGGAAGCATCGCATCTAATTCTCGCAGTTGCAGTTGGTGCACCGAATGGCACGACATAGACAGATATCGCAGGTAACATGGCTCCCAAAGGCAAGGAACGCAGAGGTACGCCGGCCGCAATTGTAGAGGCATTGCCGTTCGAGCCCCTGTTTACAATTGGACATGACATGTCAAGGTGCCCGACGTGAGTGCAATATTGACTGTCATCATACGTATAAAAACAAAAAAATGCACGGGTTGTGCCTTCATAATCCTCATGACACAATGCATGCAGCCCACATGCTAGCCGAATCTTAGGTGGATCATCACAGAACGACATTGAGCAAGTGTTTTGGGTTTCCTCTGCATTGATTCCTTCTCTGTGGACTGACGACGATGACGACTGTGGCAAGAGGGGGTCATCCAAAACAAGGGTGTCTAGCTGCTGCAGAATTTGTTCTGCAACAGTTTGTCCTGGTGGTGTTAGCCCTTCAGCACAGTGCTTTATAAGCGGCTCATGTGGTTCTCTATTTTCCTGCTTAGGCTGTTGAGTTTGTTGTTTGTCGAGCAAGAAAGAAGGAGATCCGATGGCGTTTGCAATAATTGTATGCCCTACTCTGCATGTGGGATATGCTATGAGAGAATGTGGTGTATGATGGCATCGTGGATAGTCCACCCAGTAGAGGGACATGCTTGTGTGTGTGTGTGTGTGTGTGTGCGCGCGATTGTGTGTGTGTGTATGTGTGTGTGTGAGAGAGAGAGAGAGGGAGAGAGAGAACAGGTAAGTCTCCAATCTCGCGGCTGACCTCAAGGTACTTCCATCAATAGGATGAGCAAAATCGAATAAATCTATAGCTAGAACATGGAAATATATGTGTGTGTGTATGTGTGTATGCGTATGTGTGTGTGTGTGCGTGCGTGTGTGCGTGTGTGTGTGTGTGTGTGTGTGTGTGAGAGAGAGAGAGAGAGCGAGAGAGAGTGAACAGGTAAGTCTCCACTCTCGTGGCTGACCTCACGGTACTTCCATCGATAGGATGAGCAAAATGGAATGAATCTACCGCTAGAACATGGAAATATACACTGCTAGACGTGTGTGTGTGTGTGCATGTGTATGTGTGCGTGCGTGTGCGTGTGGGAGTGTGTGTGTGTGTGTGTGTGCATGTATGAGACAGAGAGAGAGACACACACACACACAAACATACACACACACAAAGAGAGAGAGAGAGAGAGAGAGAGAGAGAGAGAGAGAGAGAGAGAGAGAGAGAGAGAGAGAGAACAGGTAAGTCTCCAATGTCACGGCTGACCTCATGGTACTTCCCTCCATAGGATGAGCAAAATCGAATGAATCTACCGCTAGAACATGGAAATACATTGCCACACGTGTGTGTGTGTGTGTGTGTGTGTGTGTGTGTGTGTGTGTGTGTGTGTGTGTTGTCATATTTGTGCGTGTGTGTGTGTGTTGTTATATTTGTGCGTTTGTGTGTGTGTGTGTTGGGGAGGGGGGGGAGAGAGAGAGAGAGAGAGAGAGAGAGAGAGATCGGTAGGATGAGCAAAATCGAATGAATCTTCTACTGGAACATGGAAACATACACTACTACACGTGTGTGTGTGTGTGTGTGTGTGAGAGAGAGAGAGAGAGGGAGAGAGAGAGGGAGAACGATCAGGTAAGTCTCCATATCCTTTTTGTGTTGCTGTATTGAATCCGAACACATGGTACTTCCATTGATAGGATGAGCAAAATTGAATGAATCTACCGCTAGAACATGGAAACATACATTGCCACACGTGTGTGTGTGTGTGTGTGTGTGTGCGTGTGTGTGTGTGTGTGTGTATGTGTGTGTGTGTGTGTGTGTGTGTGTGTGTGAGAGAG
>BFEA01000623.1:713750-736836 GCA_003427395.1 Chara braunii | reverse complement strand
TGTGTGTGTGTGTGTGTGTGTGTGTGTGTGTGAGAGAGAGAGAGAGAGAGAGAGAGAGAGATCGGTAGGATGAGCAAAACCGAATGAATCTTCTACTAGAACATGGAAATATACACTACTACACTTATGTGTGTGTGTGTGTGTGAGAGAGAGAGAGAGAGAGACGCACAAAGAGAGGGAGAAAGAACAGGTAAGTCTCCATATCGTTTTTGTGTTGTGTGCATTGAATCCGAAGACGCCAAAACGCGCAGCAGATATACTTGCATTTTACAATGCGAAAAACCGTGGCATTTTCAACTACTACTCCTTTGCGGCTCCACTGGCGGGCTATGAACTTGTATTCGAACATAAGTGGTGCGCCGCGCTTGAACACTGTGTGAACATAAGTGGCGTGCAGCCCTCCGACACGCTAGTGTTGTTCGGCCATTTTCCGCTGCGAACTTGTGTTGTTCGGTCATTTTCCGCCCTTTTCGGACGGTGCCCCAATGCCGAAAAAAATATGGGGCAATTTTTTTGGAGCGGCCCAGGGCGTGAAAAAATGTCTTGCGCCGCCCAAAAAAAATTTGCCCGTTGGCCTGGGGGCCAGCCATCCGGACCGGTTACCGGAAAATGGTACTAGATGTCGGACCCCGAAGAGTCCCGATCCCTTTCCACGGTTCTGGGTCGTAGCTATGCTGCATAGTGAGAACTACGAAGATTGACATATCTTCTTGCTTGAAACCAATTGCACTGACATATTGATGATGGAAAGCATCTTTGAGAGCAATCTGGTGTAGGTTGGCTAAAACTAATCCACTGACCGGAAAGGACTGAATTGTACTCATGTGCTGAGATGGGTATTGAAGCAGATTTGAATGTCTCTAATGAGAATACTATTTGATTGATGCTGATTTGTACGATGTTTGAATAACATCAGTTTTGACTGAGGATCACCCACGATGTCTCAGGCGACTGAATGTTGTCGAGTAACGACCAATGAATGACTGCAGAATTCTGAGAGAAAATGCAAATCATTGGATCTTCAAGAGAAAATCTGAGCACTTTTACATTCACCTGAGCTTAGCCCTGGCCTGCTCAACTGTCTCTAGTGATGAACCAATGTTATGTAGTTTACCAGCGTGATCATGAAAGTAGCAGACATACTCTACGTATTTCTTTTCCCCAATTCTCTGGACCGCATGCTCTCTAAGGCCCAACTTATGAAATTCCATGTGTTGGATGACCACAAATTTCCATCCTTCATACTTTTCTTTACTGATACTATATCTCATTACTAAAATTTTTCGATCTCTTATGATCTCTTCTCTAACTTAAGTTTGGGGATTCGACGAGAAGTAAGTAAGAAGCACCGCCTGTTTTATTGTCTCGGGAGCATTTAGATGATCTGCGATCAAAGCTAAGCTAACAGCCGCACGCTATTGCTGATGTGATTTTTACAACCGAGTCTTGTTATCAGGATCTACAACTAGCAACCAGCCCCTTACTAATCAGCAAAGTCTATTGTTACGGCTCTCAACAGCCGCTTGCAAACAAGAACGCCGCTTCTAATACAACAGAGTCCTGTTACCAGGATGAACCAATGTTATGCTGTTTGCTTTCAATCATTAACGTACGGTACTCGCACTGCTAAGTTTCATCCACATTCGAATACAATATAAGGATGTTGTTGAGCATTGTCCCTGTGCAATGACTTGCTGTTTTCTGGTCGCCTCTCTCTGTCGAGGCCTATACCGGGGAACTCTCAAAAAACAACAGCGACGCCCCCAGCCCATACCGGACTCGCTTTAGTCCGGATTCATATTCGGGAAAATTTATCCCATCCTGTCAAAGAATCAACCCATTCTCCCCAAAGTCCCCCAAATTTGGAGGAAAAATTTCGAAGTGCTTGATAAAAAATCCCGTCACGGAAGCCCCGCAATGTCAGTTCCACTTTTAAGGTAAACAAGAACGCTGCTTCAGCACCTGGCAGACTAGTGAAACACTTAGCCCGATGCAAAAACGACCCCACCCCCGCTGTTTTCTTGCGCTTGCTCACATACGAGCTGTTGTCCTGCAGGCTTTGGAAACAAATACCCCATTTCACAACACAATTCTGATTCTTGTGCACAGCGGCACACTTCACACCAATTGGCCCATCAAATGCAGATGAATGTATCCTCCCTCAATTATGGGAGCCTCCTGGATGGGCCAATTGGTGTGAAGTGCGCCGCTGTGCACAAGAATCAAAATTGCGATCTCAAACGGGGTATTTGTTTCCGAAGACTGTAGGACAACTGCTCGTATGTGAGCAAGCGCCAGAAAACGGCAGTGGTGGGGTCGTTTTTGCACAGGGCTAAGCGTTTCACTAAAGAGGGTCCCGTATGGGCAGGGGGTGCTGTTGTTGTTTTTTGAGAGTTCCCTAGTATAGGTCGGGTGCGTTGTTGTGGGTCTTTCGTGGGTTCCCCGGTATGGGCCGGGGCCAGTTGACGCGTCGTTTTTTTATCGTGACGTAGACCCCTGACGAACTCCGATACGGCGATCGGGCGAAACTAGTCCGGTCATCCGCCGCTTGAGCTTGGCGAGTATACGGTTCATGGGCATGACGCCCATAGCCTTGCGCTTAATTCATATCTTGTGGCTATCTGTCACGTTCAGGATTCTGACGCGTCGATTCTTTCTCTTTCTCTTTCTCTTTCTCTCTTTCTTTCTCTTTGCTCTTCTTCCTTTCGACTACCATATTTGCGTCAGTGTCGTGGGTTTGACTTATGGATGACAGGGTTATTTGCTTGGTCCCTTTCGCTTGATGCAGGTCTCTGTTGACCGGTGTTCCGGGTTTTTATGTGCTTGTCTGTATTGCTAAACGTTCGTGAAGTATTCTCACCATCATTTCAACGTTAGAACCATCGTAGCAATTGAACTACGTATGCGTAACACGTGCTGGCGTTCGATAAAGTGCAACCGTTAACCCGTAAGCATTGTTTTTGTCTGTTTTTTCCTTTTTTCTTGATTGAGAGGAACTTTGGCGGGAGTGCTTGCGACTCGGGGCTGTTACGAATGTGGTTCGCTGAGCCACTTGGTGCACGACTGTCCCCAGAGAGCATGAAGTTACCGACCTCCGGCTACAAAAGCTAACGTGGTGCTTACGGGAGCTCCGCTTTTGACTTTACTTGCACCAGCTACTTCTGCGCCGTCTCATCCGACGCCTTCGAACCCCTAGAAGGGGGTTGCTCCTAGTACCGTGTATCAACCGCCGTCACGATCCGGTGGATGGTGGAGAGCTAACCAAGAGCGTTTGGATATTTGCTATAATAAGCATTTGGAGGATCAACATAAAGAATCCCGTCGCAAGGAGGAGGAGAAAGCTAGGAAAGCTAAGGAGGAAGAAGAGCGTAAACTTGAGTGGAAGAAGGAAAGGGATTTATTTGAGCAGGAGATGGATAACCGACTGGAGAAAAGGATGCAGCAATTGTGTCCAAACAGGGAGGGAGGTGCAGATGTAGCTAGCACGAGTGGCAAGAAGGATGAGCTGGCGCTTTTAAAAGCAGAAAATGAATTGCTGAAATTGAAGCTTGAAGGTGAGTCGGCCTCGCAAGATGACGATAAGTTTGCCCGCTTTCAGCGAGAATTATTAGACCTGAGAAGGCCGGTGGCTGGCAAACGGGCGCAGGAGGATGAGATATTTGCTATGAAACAGGAGATTGGAGAATTGCGGGACACAACTCTGGTTAAGATTAATTTTGAACAAGAAATTGCATGGATGAAGAAAAAGATCGAAATGCTTCGTTGCAAAAGTGATCGAGCGATGGATAAAGCTTCGTTGTGGAAAAATGAAGCGCTTAGGCCTGATAACAAACGGGGAAGTGTGGAGGTCAACACTCTGGATTGTGTTGTTTGTGGTACCCCCAAACCTCGTTGGACGGACAACATTAGAGAAGGTAATAGATGGAAGGAGGAGTATAAGAGACTGCAAGGTCAGCATAAGGTATCAAGCGTTGAAGATAAAGCATTGAAGGCGAAACAGGCTGAAGCGGGGTTGAAGCGTATGGAAGCGGAGAAGCAAGTCAAGAGCCTCCAGGATAAACTTACACGGTTGTCTGCGGTCGAACGGGAGGATAAGCCAGCCTCGGGAGGAACTAACCTGAAGGAGCATTTGGAAGCAGCGACTCTGAGATCCTTGAGTAAAGGAAAGAAAGCTACGCCTGGGAAGGTTGATGGAAAGGAAGGAGAGGGCAAGGGCGCTGACGTCAATTGTCGTTTTGCCTTCATCGAGCAGCAGAAAAAAACAGCTCCGTATGATGAGGAAATGCGGTTTGGAAACATTATGCAAAGAGGTAGGCATTAAGGTGGGGAAAGTCGACCTAATGATCGATGAACTGGCGGAATACCGGATGAATAAGGCCTTTGGAAAGGACAAGGGAAAATACAGATGTCAAATGGAGAATGTTCGGTGTACGAAGTTGAGAACGATCCATCGAGCAAGGAGACGACTGCGTCTGAGGAAGCTGATGACAGGTCTGTTGACCTCCAAAACGTGACCAATCTCTGGTCGTTAGCTAACCAATGTGGAATCAATCGGTCTTCTTCTTCTTCTTCTTCTTCTTCGACAATACCTTTGGAGCCTCATACTGATGGTTCTTCTGTTCTTTCTTCTGCTTTCTTCTTGTGTGACAAGGAGTACAATGGTTTCTTCCGTTTTTTGGTACTGACTTTGATTCTGAAAGGGCAGATACCTTGGGCAGGTAGATTGAAAGGTTATCTATTGGATTTATTAAGGGACAGGTTTGATTTTGAGAAATGCGACGGACCGCTTGTCTATGTATTGCTTTCACCTTGGTCTAGGCATTTGTATGTGGGGTCTACCTCTAGATCGCTACCTATTAGATGGAATGAACATATCTATCGGGCAACTGATCTGGGAGTTGTTGAGGGGGGGAGGCGTAATCATAAGCTTTATGCCTGGTTAAGGAGATGCAGGGTGGGACAATACGTGGCCTTGCCTTTGTTCAAATGCGACGAGGCGAATTTGTTGCATTTAGAGAAATTTGTTATTAGATGGTTAAACCCGTATCTCAATTGCAAGGATAAAGTGGGGAAGAAGAGACGACGAAGGGCTGGAAAGAAGGAACGCTTGAGACAGGCTAAGAAGGGTGTTAAGGAAAGGTAACTGTGCGACTCATTTTGTCTTCCATTCCACCATTGGAGTGATTTCTTCTCAGCTCTCTGCTATCTCGGACGAATGTATGCTTAAGGGTGTCTCTTCTGCTGGTATTATATGTACTGGCGGAGATCGACTTGCAGAAGATTGAAAGGTTATGAAACGTAAGCATGGTTCCTCGTTGGTGGAGGATGACGGTACGGTGGAGCTCCTGAAGAAGGGTAAAGGGCTCTTTCGCGCAAGAACATACCTTCGTTTCTTGGTTGTTGTCCTGTTCCTTTTCGAAAGCTCTAATTCTTAAACCAGTGCTTGCGGGTTTCCTGTCTAATCCCCTGGTACGAAAGGATCTTGTTATGTAGGGTCTCCCGAAGTTGGTAAAAGCCTTTTTGGCTATTCGTAGCTTTTAGGAGAAACAAAGTCGTTATCAATTAAGGGTGATTATCTCTGGAGTAATTAGAAAGAGGTTTGGGGTGAATGTGAGGAGGCGTTTGGTCATTCGAGTGACTTATGATGAAATCCTCAGTAAATCCATCCTTCGGAGGCTGTGTGCGAGACTGGTTATGCAGGCGGGAGTTGATGAGGAGTGGAAGAAGATGATTGTGCATCGCATGCGAGTGGTTTGGCTAAGAGACAAAAAGGTGGGGGAATTGCTTTTCAATTTTTGGACCATTTCTCGTGAATATGCGGTCGAATGCAACTGTAAGGGTTTCCGGACGTCCTTTCCTTTTATGTCGGTGAACATGTCTGTTTTCGGGATAACGAATTCGGGGGAGTCCCTGATTGTGTACGTAATAACAGAAATGTTGTTAAGACCTTCGAGGGTTAGCGTTTTGGGGAGGTTGAGGAGACAGATTGCTAATTTCTTTCAGGAATTGGGTTTTGAAGTGTCGTACGTTCATCAGAAAGAACTCTCGGATTGTTTTAAGGATTTCTATTATGAAAGGGAGGTCATCCTCCGTGTAGTGAGGACGACGTGATGGCCTGGAATAAGGAGGTGGATGGTCTGGTAATGACTCCCATTGATCACAACCCGGGGGACACCCTGGTTTGTTGCCCGACACTGTGTCATGGGGGGATGCATAAACTTTTTTTGGATAATGACGGGTTCGTAGATATCCAGGAAGGAGAGTCGGTTCTGTTAAGAAACGCTAAGATGGGCTTTAATGCTATGGGACTGGGAGCTCTTGCAAAATGGGATGATAAAGGAACTATTGGGAAAGCGTATGTTATTCCTAAGCATAAGGATGTGCAAAGATGGCGACCGATCTGCCCCTCTTCCTCGGAGTGTAGCGTTCCAGCCTGACGAAAGATTTCGCAGGTGGTCAATCTCCTTGTGTGGCAGCTTCCTCATTTTTCCCATTTTAATCTTAAAGAGTACAGATCTGCTGGTGGATTCTTTGGAGGTAATTAACAAAGGATTGAAAAAGGGGTATGCTCTGCTGACAGCTGCTTTTGATGTGAAGGAGATGTTCTGCAATCTCCAGCATGACTCTATTTTGAGGGCACTCGCTTGGATAGTGGACTTTTGCGAGATTTGGGGGGTCAAGGGGGTTGTGTTGAAGAAGCATGGGAAAGGAACCAAGTTGTTGAGTGGTAAGTTGCAAGAGGGATGGCAATTTGTTGAATTCGACACTGTGAAGCGTTTTCTGCTGTTTGATCTGGATAACACTTTCATCTCAGCCTGTGGACAGATTTTGAAACAAGTGGTTGGCATCCCGATGGGGAAGCCTTCGAGCCCGGCGGTTGCTTGTTTACTCTGTGTCTTCTCAGAGTTTTCTTTCTTACTGTCCTTGGGGGCTGACCGGGGCTTGTTGAAAGGTGTGCGACTGATAGACAATGTTTTCGTGTTTGTGAGGTATGTGAAGGGTGATGCAATTTCTCGGGCCAAGGCGGAATTCATTTTTGAGTAAATTTGAACATTGTTATGATAGGAACTTGGTCTTGCGATGTACTGATAGGGCCAAGTGATGGAGCTTTTTGGGCTGTTCCGTGTCTGCATTTGATGGGCCAATTGGTGTGAAGTGTGCCGCTGTGCACAAGAATCAGAATTGTGTTATGAAATGGGGTATTTGTTTCCAAAGCCTGCAGGACAACTGCTCGTATGTAAGCAAGCACCAGAAAATGGCGGTGGTGGGGTCGTTTTTGCACACGGCTAAGCGTTTCACTAATCTGTCAGGTGCTGAAGCGGCATTTTTGTTTGCCTTGAAGGTGGAACTAAGGTTGCGGGGCTTCCGTGACGAGATTTTTGATCAAGCACTTCGAAATTTTTCCTCCAAATTTGGGGGACTTTGGGAAGAATGGGTTGATTGTTTGACAGGATGGGATAAATTTTCCCGAATATGAATCCGGACTAAAGAGGGTCCGGTATGGGTTGGGGGCGCTGTTGTTGTTTTTTTAGAGTTCCCCGGTATAGGCCGGGGGCGCTGTTGTGGGCCTTTCGTGGGTTCCCCGGTATGGGCCGGGGTCACTATTATGGGGCTGAGGTACATGGTACTCGAGCCGGCTCTTACGTAGGGCGGTCTTGGGAGTGCCAAATGCTTCGGCGGCGTGTCTCTTTGTTACGATGGCCTGGTCTTGTGTCCGGATCCGTTCCTCGTAGGAGTTGTCTAGAATGGTCTACTATCTCGGTTTCTTTCTACATAAACCAGTTGACGCGTGGTTTTTCTATCGTGTCGTAGACCCCTGTCGACCTCTCATACGACGATCGGGCGAAACTAATCCGGTCATCCGTCGCTTGAGCTTGGCGAGTATATGGTTCATGGGCATGACGCCCTCTTTTGATCCAGGCTCCATAGCCTTGTGCTTAATTCATATCTTGTGACTATCTGTCACGTTCGGGATTCTTTTTTTTTTTTTTTTCACGTTCGGGATTCTGACACATCGATTTTTTCTCTTTCTCTTTCTCTTTCTCTTTCTTTCTCTTTGCTTTTCTTCCTTTTGACTATCATATTTGCGTCGGTGTCGTGGGTTTGACTTATGGATGACATGGTTATTTGCCTTTTTTTTTTTTTTTTTTAATGGAAACATCGCGGTCAGGCGTGGGGTGGGTGTTGATAAGAGCAGACACCCCCTCTACGCCTGCTATCTGCGAACGACTCCGTTCCATTGGTGGGGAGCTGCACCTGCTGGACACCGGGTCCAGCGTCCCTTAACGTTTCAGGACAGGGAGCTAGTGTTCACTCATGTTATGTTGGCCACTTATCATGCATAATCGACACCAAGATCCTTCTCACTAGCCCAAGCTGAACATGTTGTTACAGCGCTGTCGAGCGCATCGGTCCAGCACCGCACAAGGCAGTGCGGGACCCTCCCGGCCGCGTCATGCAGGAGTTGGTTTTCTTCCTCGTCGTCAATGCATATGGAGCTTCCGCAAGCCGCTCCGACCGAGTGCGCCAGCCATACCTCTCGCGAGCCCCTACGACAGGATAAGGCCTACGCAAGGCACGACTTACCTCCACCTTACGGGAGTTGTGACCTCCCTTCGGTGGGCGTATCCCCGCCGAGCTACCAGTCCACAGTACAAAGTTAATCAGTTGCAATCGCAGAGGTGGACCAGCCGAGGGCGTTTCTCGTTCGTTGTAGCATAGGGGGTACGTGCGGTAATACGCCTTTATCGAACCCGCATGCGAACCGGCATCTTGGGGGGCTGAGGTCCCAAGCGCGACTCTTCACCGGTCGACTAGGACGCATCCCACACGCCACGCGCACACCACTATAAAGAACATAAAAATAAAGGCACGCACACATACATATACACAAAACGACACAGAACGAACAACGCGACAACACTCCTAGTCCCTTAGTAGCCGTCCCATATCTCTCCGACGCGGAAATCGGATAGGGGACGCGCGCGAGACTTAGTATAAAACCGCACGGACGCAGGGCTAACTCATATCGACTCGCAATGCAAGCATACGCAAGTAGTCGCAATGATGGCGTACTATGTAGTACCCATACTTATGCGGTCCTCGTTAATCTTGAGGGTCGCATTCGACACTCAAGTGTCAGATGACGCGCGGCTTGAGGGATTGATCTCCAGACGCTGGACAACCGCCAAGCACGGTTGAAATCCACACCCTCTTCTGCACCCTGCGGAGAATGGGTGGTACACAGGTTCATGCCTGTGGTGGCAATCGTCTCTTATGGCCCTGGAGACCAGCTCCATCATCCAGGGTCTAGAAAGAAGTCAAGGGGTTTGACTTTGACGGCTGCCACAGACTACAACGTCCAACTACAAAAATTAACAAGCAAGACCAATCAGTAAACAAGTAAACACCCAACACTCATATATCAAATAAAAACTCGAGATAAAATAAAAGAAGGGGAAACATAAACCCATCAGGTATGCAGATCGTGCGTCACATGATTGTCATTCGCACTGTTTCCAAGGTGCGGCTCATATGTCAAGCTCCAAAATACTAACCTGCATAAAACACAGGCACACACAATAGCCACATTGTCGTACACCAATGTGGTCAATTTTACTGTTCCCTGTAACTCGTACTACGCCTCACATACTCAAGCCCCAGTCAAAGTTACAAGTCGGCGATCAACCAACTGACCTGTTATCAATGATAATAGAAGATGATCCTCGCAGGATCAAGCTGAAACTAGTCCAAATCCTGGATCAAATGCCCAAAGAAGACCTGTATCATATTACACGTCAATGTCCAAGCTAAATCATCAGTGTATGGAGAACGAATCCCCATGACACATTCTCATTCAAGTCTATCTCTAAGTCAGTATCCAACGAAAGGTAGACCTGTGGCAGAATCTCTCCCATACAGAGTGGATTGCCAAAGTCGCCACCTGTCAAAATATAATCTATCTCCCCTAATCTAAGGAAATTTCGACAACGCTTCCCGTAGAAAAGGTGCCTTAACAGAATTTATATCAGCCTAAATATGAAAACAAAAATAACCTTCAACCTTTCAAACTCAAATTTTGCTTAACTCCCTGAATTAGCAAAAATTTGGGCAACACTCCCCTTAGAAAAGGAGACTTCCCAAATTTTTATGAAGCCATATATATATAATTAAGACAAGTTGAATCTTGAAAAGTTAACTTTTTACTAACTCCTTAGATTTGCAGAAATTTCGGCAGCGCTTCCCGTAGAAAGTAGCTTACCAAAATTTATAAGCTAAGTTCAGAATTTTGATTTCTCAAAGTCCAATTTTGTGTAACTCCTTGAATTAGCAAAAATTTGGGTAGCACTCCCTTTAGAAAAGAAGACTCTCCAAATTTTTACTAAATCATATATGAAAGTCAGACGAACTGAACTTTCTAAACAAAATATGACCAACTCCTCGGTTTTGTAGAAATTTCGGCAGCGCTTCCCGTAGAGAAAGTGGCTTACCAAGATTTATACACGACCAAGTATAATAAAAGATCCAAAAAAATGCAGGAATCGACCCAAGTAAAATAAACTTAGCTCAGAAAATGCAGGAAATTGAAACCAACTCTTATGGCTCTAGCACGTGGCGAGCATCTAAAGTAACTACCTGTCAAACTGAAACTCAGACCAAGTGGTAATCTCACTCAGTCACATGCAAGGCCAAACCACAAAGGTAAATACTCTCACCATCCCAAGTCTATCTTGGCAACCAATAGTTCATAGTCTTTCAATGATTTATTCCTTTATACCTAGCTTACATAGGGCATCGAGTTAGGCCATTCGTCTTAGAAATAATGCCAACTCTTTGCCTTAGTTATACACGAACAGGTTGCACAACTACTTCTCTCTTCATTGGGCATATGACTAAGCCATTCGTCTTGGAAACAATGCTTAGTTGCCTTGGACTGTTTAATATCCAAAATTTAATAACTTTATGACTTTGTTATCGAAAGAAAATGCAAATATGGGCAAGGGACCGAACCATTCGGCTTGGAAACAATATTCAGCTTGCCTAGACTATTTCCAATTATACTCTGTAATTTCCCTTCTCTTCTTAGTGATATGGCTTAGCGCTGGACCATTCGGCTTGGAAACAATGCCCAACTGCCAGTTCACATGCAAATATAAGTAAAATACTTTCTTTTATACTTTATTTATACTTATGTGCGTGGTTTTCAGGCTAAACCATTCAGCTTAGAAACAATGCTCAACCTTAGACCAAAATCCTCCCTCAGAATAAAACAAGACCTAAACCCTTCAAATCAAGCTAACCCTCATAAATTAAACACAGTAACCAGGCCATTCAACTTAGAAACAATGCCTGACCCTTCAGAAAACAACCAAATAAACATAGCCCTGGGCCATTCAGCTTAGAAACAATGCCCAGTCTTTGGTTGACCCGGTCAAACGCATGGAGTTTGCCTTCCTCCCACCTTCCCCAAGTTCATCCCTTAATCTGCCTTCAGTCAAAATAAAGAGAAACTTAGGCTTTTCACACACGTCCATTCAGTCTAATTAAGTCCTGGAAAAAAAACAAAGTCATAGGGACACACATGCATACGTCAGTCTAACTACAAGGAGTCAAACTGGGGTAACATGGGGTCATACAGATGGAAAAAGGTATACCTGTCAGTTCCTTGCCTCCAGAACCTCGCCTAGGTTCCGGCAGAGCTCCCGCAATTGGTGGGCTGACTCCCCACAGAGTCTTGCTGCGGTCCTACGGGTTGCAATCCCGCTTGCCGCCTTCCTCTCTGAACTAGACTAGACTTAGAGTAAGACAGATAGAGAGAGTTTTCAGACGCTCCAGATACAAGAGAGGGACTGACTCAACTCTCAGGAGAGAGCCTTGTTATCTTCGTGCGCCTGAGGGCCCCGCAGTGATGGCCAAAGCACAAAGTAATGCCGCCAAACTGAAGTCAAAATGCTAATTGTTGACCTCCTGACGGCCCTCCAAATCGCAACAATGATCCTTTATCAACGAGCTTAACTCCTTCCTCAGACTTAGCCATAGGTAAATTTGCAATTCTCACGGCTCACCCCTTAGCTATCTCGCTTAGTAGGATAGGTAGCGCATTCGCTAACAGGCATGCCTATGCCCTCACGACTGACCTATTGTTCTCCCGCTCTAATCGAGGTAAGCAGCCCACAACCCATAGGTAAGTATTCACTCCTACTGCTGCCTCCCGCTGCTCTATTCATTCAACGAAATAAGCAGCGAATCTGTCAATCTGTTAAGTATGCGGCCCGCAGTTCTCCACTCGACGATCGCAAGATGGTAGGATGATCTGCCTAAGCAGCCCCTTCAGTTGTTCTGCCGCAACTCCGTTCAATAGGCCAAGCACCCGTATCTAACTGAGAACGAAAGCCTGAGAGCTCGTCAGGCACTGTATTTAGAGGCAACGGCTCCAACTGCATAAGATATACTGTAGCAGGCCTCCAAAACAACTCCACTCGTACTGACAACGCACATTACTCCACCTTCTGAGAACACCTATGCGCGAAGGTACCATCCGGAAAAGAGTAATATAGTGAACTCGAGTGCGAAGAGCAGACACTCTTTGGTCCCACCAGCACTGTATCCAAAGTCGTTCCTACTGTCCAGCGCCCAACACCCAGCCTACACTACTAGCCCACCTGTGTTCATGCGCCTGGATCCGATCGGAGTTGAATACTAACGTACGTGACGTCGTCACCAGTGTCGTCCGCCCGCATACACCAGGTACGTTCTCTCTCTCCTTCAATTGCCCTCCTTTGCCGTTAGCCTCTTCTCTCTACTCCACGTGCAGCCTGTCCCGTGCCCATTGCCTGGCTTACCAAATATCCAATTTGAGAATGAATCTCCCCCTAAGACGCGGAGAGATTCATAACAAAATTTGAGACTTAACAAGGAATAAAGTTTCCCCACCGCGCAGCAGTTTACCTCTGCAGCATAAAACTGACCTACTAACTCTGAAATTCGACTCCACAAATGAATCCGCAGCACCTTAAAACCCTAGTTCACATCTCCTCTCGCTCGTTTCCATCCAGAATCGAGTGAGATACCGACTTGCCGCTCGTGCCATATCTTCTCCCCGATGCCTCCACGCGGCTCCTTTTCCTACTAACTCTTGCTCTGCAACTCTAATGCCAAAACTAACACCACTATCGTATTCCCCCATCTCCAAAACCCCAAGGTTGACCCTTCGTTTACCCAAATCCACTGAGAAACGGGAGAGCATGCCATCTCTGTGCACGAGCTTTCTTTAGTAGCATCTAACCTACTGACCTACTGCAAATTCTAAGGCCGCCATCTAATTCGGCCGGGTAAAAACCCCAACTTACTACCTTCTTTCACTTGATTCTATCATGGATTGAGTGAAATCTTGATCCTCTCCCCTCAACGTTTCCCTACCCGCCATGGCTCCGCCCGACCATCTTCTCTCCTACCGCCTAATACCAATGCTCTAACCCCAATTCTAACCCCGTATCCGCGCTCGCCTGATCCAAAAATCTCTGATTCACACTTTCTCCCGCCCGATTTCGTTGAGAAACGGGCGAGTTACGTCCCTTCCACGCGCCATAGCCACTTCCTCTCTGTCGCTGCCCTTCTTCCTACCCCGCATGCACCTGGCTCCACTTCGAGCCTAGATTCTTTCTTTCTTTTTCTTGCCTGCTTTTACTGCCTCGGCCCGTTGTCTCTCCGCCCGACTTGCCCCTCACGCCCGACTATGCGCTAGCCCAGACACCACTAGGTGTTGCTGGTCGATACGGACAGCCAGACGGTGGTTACGAGTACCGGGACCCGCCAACGAGCGTACGCCGACTCACCCGTCGACTCCGCCAGTCAGGAAAGCGGATGGCGCCTGAGCCTGCGACCTATGCTCAACCGCCCTGGCCTTTCCGACGCCGCGGCGGCATGGAGGGGGCTGGCCCCACTACGAAGCTGGCAGCGTAAGCCTAGGCCATGGGCCTTGGCGAAGCATGTCCCGGTGCCGACCTTGGTCGAAGGAGCACTTTGACGACCGGAGTAGGATGAGGGTCCATGGGAACAGCCGCAGGGCAGCTTGAGCCGTACCGCCAGTACCACTGCGGCCTCCCATTGGTGCCCCCCCCCCCCTGGCCTGTTGCTCCCAACGCACAGTTCCCAATATTCAGGTTCCCAATGGGTATACTCCCACTCAAACCTCCCACACAGCCGATAGTGGTTGGCGGGCTGTGTACCCGCAAAGAGCCCCCGTCAGCCAAGTTTTTCCTCCCCCTTGTGGGCTAAGTCACCCACGGGCTCGCATGCATGTTGGACTCCTCGGTCCGTACTTCAAGACGGCTCGGATAGAGGAACTTCGCCAATTATCTTGAACATGCAGGAAGTTCAAACGGGCCCGCCAAAGAAGCGCGTGATCCTCAACTGTCGTGACGGCCACCCGTGTTCGATGACGTAGCCACTAAACCAGGCCCGTCGGTCCTGACAACGGTCTTGAAACCGATCACCAAGCCAAAGTTATCGATAAAAATATAAGCAGATAAATAAATAAATAATAAACATACGAATGAACGCAGCGCGTCCCGTTGGCCCACGACGCCGCGCACACCCAGGCTGCGTATGGTTACGCCTCGCCATCAATACCCCACGCGCGCCGCTCACCCAGGCGAGGACCTAAGCTTCCTCTCACGCGCGCGCCGTCGACTGTACAAGCACAACTTGCAAAAAAACACGCCAAATACCCTTGTAAGGGTATTTGGTACGACAACACCCAGCATTTCATGACCAGAGACCGCAGATCACAGTCCATAACTCGTCTGGACTGTAGTGAAGCAAGAAGTGCATAGTCCCCTGTCGCCAGGTCTGAAATGGACTTGTAGTCGCAGCACCATATGTTCACTGGTCATAGTCCGCAGCCACAAATCACTTACAGTGCTCAGGTCCGTTACGTCATTCCCCCACTATGCAGGAATGTGTTGGCTGTTGTTTGCAAGACTCCAATCATGCAGAACATTGCAGAGATCTCCATGTTTATCGTGATCAGAGCCCGCACTTCACACTCACCGATCTGACTAGACTCCAATCAAGCACTACAATGCTTACTTTCAGTCCTGGGCTGTTGTCCCCATAGCCCACACCAAGCACTACAATGCTCACTTTTAGTCCTGGGCTGTTGTCCCCATAGTCCACACCTGTTCGCCGGCCGGAGACTTCACTTTAACATACCACCGAGGTCAGTTACATCGTGCGGCAACTGTTCCACCGACGGGGGAAAGGTTTGTTTTGATATAGATAGGAACATTAATTATAATTACATTACAAGAGAAAAGGGATTCGAACCCTTAACCTATGGTTTTGGAGACCATTGTTCTACCATTGGAACTAATTCTCCTCACAAAACAAAGTGTGATTGGTTTATGGAGTTTGCACCTATTTGTGTGTATTTGGTCATTAGTTTAGACCTTCTGGCACGCGGCTTATTGATGTCTTGTCGTCGTCATTGACTGTGGGCGGCCCATGATGAGGGGGACGTCGGGGTTTAGGGCAGGAGCGGAGAGGGAGGATGGGGAGGATTGGAACAGGAGGTGGGGGGAGGTGCATAGGGGGCCAGTGGACCGTCTGCTACAAGCACAAAGTTCGTCGGGAGATAGGGGACCTCGAAGCAGTTGAACGGCCTCCTCTCCCAGGTCGATTCTGTGTACCTCCATGGTTTCCACCGGATGTCCAGGCAGTCGGTCAATTCCAAGAATCTGTTATTCGGATCCTGCCACAGCTGGCGGTAAGTCAAAACTATAGTTTCCTTGGCCGCGTGTTCCTTCTCCTCTCGGCACGCCCGTTTCATTTCTTTCCATGCATCGTGCGTTCGGGTTCTGATCTCATCCTCCGTCGCTTGCTGCGCTTGTTGCAGGCCAAACTGGTGTTTTTTTCTTTCGAAGGCACACCTAGCTCGCCAAGTGAGCATTAATATGTGGAGGCGCGTATAGGTGAAGAGGTTGGCAGCATAGGGAGACCATCGAGCCAGCAGCTGTTGGTTTTTGCCAAGTAGGAGAATACCCAAATCCCAAGGAATGTGATAACCTGTGAGGGAGTGGAATGCCACGTCCCACCATTGCCATATCTGGGTGACCATTGGACACGCCAGCGGGCAATGTTCCAATGTTGCCCTAGCCGGCGGCGTAGCTCTGTCACAGTACGAGCAGATGGGGGACAACAGTCCTTTCTGTTCCCGGTTCGTCCTGGACACCAACCAGTCGAGGGTGGGGAGGCATCGGTGCAGTATCTGCCATTGTAGGGATCTGAGGCTTGTTGGCATGACCTTTGAATAGTTTGCCCACGATAGGTTATGTGTTAGCTGCGCATCTAGCGACGAGTCTCTTTCCCATCTATGGGTCACAATTTGGTTAAGGGGCAGGTCGGGGTTTGAGGCTTGGCAGGCCCCTTTAACCGTGTATTCCCAGAAGCTCATGGGTTTGTGCCCGGGCCATTCCCATTCGTCCGGGTCAAACTGTAGTCTCACTACTGGCGTGGATGGTTTGTACACATAGTATCCTTTTTCATGTCGCCCACCATCCTCACTTGCATAAGCACTCCCCAGTCCTCAGTGGCGTCCAGGTCTTCAGTCCTAACAATTTTGGAGAACCTGGCGCCCTGAATCTGGGATTGGTAGGCCTCCAACGCGCACCGGTCGTCCTCGATTCGATGAACTCTGTAAATGACTTGAGGTCAGGTCCGGTCTGCGAACTTGGCTACCCAGTCGTTTTGCTGAACCGAGGGTCCCTTTTTGAGGGCAAGGCACCAGGCCAGCGGGATGGCCTCCATTAACTGACTAGCATTGGCTTCCACTGACTTGGCATGTTGTAATTTGCGCTGCAGTTGATCAGTGGTCGCCCAGTCCTCTTTTATCGGATCCCACAGGTCCCCAACAATAAAGACCCCCTTCTTTGCCCAGGTGAGCCATGGCGAGTTGGAGGTGAAGGAGAAGGGGTTGCCTGTTCCATCGAGGATATAAAGCGTAACCAAATAACGGCTGCCTCCATACATTATGTCAGCGATTTGGCGGGCGCTTCAACTTCGGGCCGCTTTTCCTCCAAAGCTTGAGTATGTTGGGCCACAGAGGATCAAGAGGAATATCCTGCCTCGTCGCCTATGCCGGGGTGTTGGCTTGTGGTTGTTGTGGGGGGCCGGGTATCGACCAATGGGAGTTAGTGAGCCATCTGAACGGGTGCACCTGCGGCCGTTTGTGGTGCCAGATCAGATATCTGCAAGCAGGCCAAGGGGCCCCACGGGATGTCGTTGCCTATGAGAAGTCTGACCAGAATTTTGAAGATCAAGGCTTCACTTTCCCTCTCCGGGTCTAGTATCCCTAGTCCCCCTGCGACTCTTGGGTGGGTGAGGATATCCCAACTTACTCTGCTCATGCAGTTATGAGAGTTTGCACTATTCTTCCATAAGTTGTAAGCGTTCTTCTCAATCTAGTGTATTGCTGGGGTTTTAGCTGCCATACGGCTAGTTTATACCAGATGGCTGCCATAACTGCATTGTTGATCGCAAGGGCGCGGCCCAGCAGAGATGTATGTAACCCATCCCATCTGGCCAAACGTTCAACTGCCATGTTCACTAGTGTGTCGCCGAGATCCGACGGGGGTCCCACAGCCGTCAGTCTCACTCCCAACATTCGTATGCCCTCTTCCCGAGCTGCCCATGCAACACTTGGTTCGGGGGGGGGGTGACTGTCCTGGGGGGTGAAGCCACCATCCTTGTGTTTTGGACCCCCAATTTACTTTCATATCCGTAGCGAGCGAAAAGAGGTGTATTACTCATGCAGACTGGTCGCATCTGCCCTAATGAGCACAGTCAGGTCGCCTGCAAACAATGATGTGACCGGGATGAGATGCTCCGGGAGATCCGGAATCGGTATTTTATTAATGAGTGGATGCTCTCCAGGGCCTCCATAACGATAACAAAGAGCAAAGGTGCTATGGGATCCCCTTGTCTGACCGATCTTTGGAGCTGGATTGGCGGTGACAAGTGGCCATTCAGCACAATGTTCGTGGTTGCATCCCTATGAAGGAGCTGCACCCAGCGACAAAAGGTTGGGCCGAAGTTCATTTTAATCAAGCACATATCCAAGAAATCCCAGTCAACGTGATCATACGCCTTTTCAAAATTGATAAACAAGATCGTCGCTTGGACCCTACGCTGGCGGGCGTATCTAATAGTCTCGTTGCCTAGGAGAATGTTATCTTGGATGTTTCGATTGGGCATAAACCCCGATTGGTCCAGACGAATCAACATATTCATCATCGGCAGCAGTCGGTTGGTGAGGGCCTTGGACACCAGCTTGTATGGGACAGGGAGGAGAGTGATTGGTCTATAATTTCTAATGTCCTCCTTATTCCCTTTTTTGTAAAGAAGTGTGGCGACTCCCTGCCCTATCATACCTCCGAACGATCCTTCCTTCTGCACGACTGTAACATAGTCCATCAGGTCACCACGAAGGAGGTCCCAAAATGCCACCCAAAATTCTTTGGGAAAGGGGTCTTTTCGTCTTCCATTCCCTGCAGGACCTCTCAGATCTCCTGGGAGGACAAGGCGTTGTCCAACTCTCCTTTTTGTGCAGGGGTGAGGCGTGAGTGAATGGCTAACACCAGTGATTCTCTTGCCTGCAAGACCTCGTCCGGGTGTTTTTGAGAGGTTCGCGATGTAAAGAGATTTTGGTAATACTGGGAGGCATAGTCTGTTATAGTGTAGGCATTGGTGGCCGTCGGGGCACTTTCATTCTTTGGGTGTTTCAGCCTTGGAACTGTTGCTGCCCTGGATCTGGCCTTTGCCTTGTTGAAGAAAGTCCTGGCCATTGTGCCATCTATGTGTTCCTTTTTTATTCCAAGCCTGGGCTTGCTGTTCTATATAGGCTTGGAGGTGGTCCCGAGCTTGTTGCATGCTTTCGTAGGTCGGGCGGTGCAGCGGATCCTCCATAAGTTGCTCATCCCAGCTCTCAAGTTGTTGCATGAGGTTGTCAAGGGTTGCCCTCCGGTCTCTCGCGTGTTGAACGGAGAATTTTTTGGCCCTGTCCCTGAGCTGTGCCATGCCTTCATTGAACCAATCAACCCTGTTCCCTGATTGCGGTTTCTGAGTTTGCCAATATCGCCAAAATTCATTGACCATGTCTTTGAATCGCTGTAGGGGCAGCAGGGAGGAGTTAAATTTGTAAAACCCCGTCCCTCTTTGGATATGGTTGTGAAAGGGCAGTCCCAACGTAATCATCCTGTTGTCGAAGGACTTGCAAGGGCTGGTTGTAGCAATTTCGGCTATGGTAACCAGTCCTAGCAGGTCCTTCGACACTAATGGAAGGTCGATCCTAGAGTTGGCAAGGCCGTGCTCTCCTCTAGCTGAAAAGCATGTGTAGGCTCTTTGAGATGGGTGCAACATCCTGTATACATCTTCAAGCCCTTTATCTATCATAAACTAGTGAAGCATCAGGATGTCCGGGCCGGGGATGGGCTGCGAGGAATCCGAAGGTGTGTTACGTTGTGAGGTCGATCTCCTATCCATCACCGGATCAGGCGTTGTGTTAAAATCATCTGCTACAATGAGTCGGGCATCGTCCGGGAGGTATTGAAGGAGGGCAATCCAGAAGTCCACCCTGTCGGTCGGGTCGTTGGGTGCATATATATGTTCACGAGGTAAAATTCCTCTTGTTCGTGAACGACTTTAAGGCACACCCATCTTCCGTGTTGGCGGTCATAGTCATATGAGATCGGCTTGAGCCTTGAGGTGGGCGGGAGCCAGATAGCCACTCCCGCTGACGCCCTTTGTGTCGCTGGTGCTGAATAAATTGTGTGGCCAGATCAGTTTTGCCTTTGCTGCATGCGGCGGTGTATCTTGCAGGTGCGTTTCTTGGACACACATCGCATCTGGCCATCCGCCTGTGATCTGGCATTTGAGCATATTCCAGATAGCATCCATCTTGTCCATCGATGCTTGGACAAGTCCATTGACGTTGAGCGAACGGATATCAATGTCCGCTCAGGTTTTGTAGCCCACTGGGTTGGCTTCTTGACACGGGGAAAAACCGGCGGGGAAGGCGGGCGTTGGGGTGGCTGAGCAGATGGCGGTGGACCCCCGAGGGAGGGGCACGGGGGCAGAAGGGGGGGGGGTGGATTGATGTGTGGTGGGCGAGTCGGGTGGATGTTGGGGTGGTGGCCTGTGTCTGGGTGCACAGGTGGAATGTTGTGTGGTGGGTGGGGCGGGCGGATGTCATGATGCTGCCCAGTCAATGGTTCTGCAGATCGGGGCACCAGATGTTGGTCTGATATTCAATCTGTTTTTGGTATGTGACAATGTACCCACTGTGTGTTTTAGTCCACTATCTTGAGAGGGAGCACTGCGGGGGGTTCGTCCCAGCGATTATGTTCATTCAGCACATTGTCCTCTACCAGGATCTGCATGAACACCAAGACCTTGCTGAGAGTCCAGGCAAAATTCGTCTTGAACCTTGGTGAAGAGAGAGCCATGAGTTGTTGGTGGGTGAACCACTTGAAACTCGTTCCGGAGTTGAGACTCCTTGTGTTAGGATCTATCAGTAGGATGACCGGTATGACACCTTTTGGGAATGACAGGGTCTGGGGTAGCACAACTCCCAAGACCCCCACCGTTCCTGTCTCAACAATCCAATACTTCAGTCTTTTAAGAATGACTGTCGTAGATGGTTTACCCCTCCACCCTTCAAGCGTAAGGCCATTCGGTGGCGCTACAGCCCCATATTGTATGTCCTGCTGAGGTGGTCTAAGCCCTATCACCCACGCCCCTCTTTTCCTTAACCGGGTGAGCGGAATGATGACCACCCCTGGAGGCATTTCAAACGGTGTGCTTCCATCATTTTCCAGACTCACCATCTCCCTAAGCTTTTTGAGGGGTGCGTTTGAGCTAGAGTCATCATCCGCAGAATCGTCATCGTCATGTATTATCATTACCTTGCGGTTTCGATGGCGGACTGGGGAAATAGACACAATTTTCATGGTGTTGTGTTTCTGGGGAAACAGACACGATTTCCATGGAGTGTTGTGTTTGCAGAGAGGGGGGATGGGGGGGGGGTAGTTCCTCTTGCTGACTGAGGTGCTGTATGGTAAGTGATGTTTGGCCCGCATCCCGGTGTTCATTGTGCTGTGGCATGAGCACCTTAGGCCATGACAAGCCTTCATGAACAAAGGCTTCTTCAGGGGAGTGTGGGGAGTCTCGCTGACCCCCGATGTTGTTGGCAGTACTCCCTTTGAAGCACATGTTGGCATAGCTTTCGATTTTGTCCAAGAAATCGTTTACCACAAGGACAATGGCTGCTCCCACATCCATCCAGTCTATGTTTGAGATGACCCTGTATTTTTCCACCGTCGCCAACACACGCGGGCTTTACATCAACACCCTTTTGGCCTCCCCCCAGAATCTGTTACCCAGTTTGTCTTTTGGTTTGTCATCCGTCAGCAAGAAGATTTTTGACAGGGTGATGTTTGGCCCGCATCCCGGTGTTCATTGTGCTGTGGCAACGAGTGAAGAGTTGTGCAGAGCTCGTGCATGAGCACCTTAGGCCATGCCAAGCCTTCATGAACAAAGGCTTCTTCGGGGGAGTGTGGGGAGTCTCGCTGACCCCCGATGTTGTTGGCAGTACTCCCTTTGAAGCACATGTTGGCATAGCTTTCGATTTTGTCCAGGAAATCGTTAACCACAAGGACAATGGCTGCCCCCACATCCATCCAATCTATGTTTGAGATGACCCTGTATTTTTCCAACGTGGCCAACACACGCGGGCTTTACATCAACACCCTTTTGGCCTCCCCACATAATCTGTTACCTAGTTTGTCTTTTGGTTTGTCATCCGTCAGCGAGAAGATTTTTGAGAGGGTCCAGTCTGTTAGGAAAGCAAGTTTCTGGTAAACCTCATCATTGGTCGAGAGCGGTGGAGGGTCCACTTTCTCTGGAGGAGAACTTTGTGGCAGGGCTGGCTCTACATCCATTGTCTCGGGAGGAGTTTGGAGGTGCTATGGCTGGAGAGGCTCAGGGGGGAGGACAAAAATGTCTATATCTTGTGGCTTCTGCTGTGCTTCAGACCCTTCGGGCAGAGCAATGGATGGGCCTTCGGGAGCGCATATCATTTGTTGTTGTCGGGCCGTTTGTCTATCCATCTCCTGTTGCCAGAAAACCTGCAGCTGGTGCTGTTGTTGCTGTAGGACGTGTTGTTTTTGGCAGCACAGTTGCTGCTGCCATTGCATATGCAGGTGTTGAAGGATGTGTTGCTGGAGCAGCAGTCTGTCATGATACTGCTGGTGTTGGTACTGTGCCAGCTGTGCTTGCAGCAGTTTGTGGAGGTGCTCCTCGCACTCTCTTCACTGTAGATCTTGCATCTGCTGTTGCTGGTGGGCCTGTGCCTGTGTGTGTTGCAACAATTGGAGATGCATGTGCTGCTGCACGTGTTGTTGCATGAGGAGCTCCTGTTGTCGTTGATGCTGCTGCTTCTGTAGGTGGTTGAGTTGTTGGGACTGTTCTGTTTGGAGCAGTTGGTGCTGCTGCTGAATCTCCATTTGCTGATGACATTGGTCGTGCACTTGCTGTCCACTATCTAGCTGACCCTGCTGCTGAACCGGGTCGAGCAGTCGGGTCTGCGATCTAACAGACTCACTGTCCAGGTGGTTGAGTTGTTGGGTCTGGCGCTTCACACAGGAAGACAGCGCCAGCCCAGAACATGCACAGACGAGGAGGAAGGGGACGAAGAGGAGGGGGAAGATGGGAATGTCGTCAACACCAAGTCTTCGGCACAAGCCCAAATAGTCCCTCGTCGAACTGTTTGAATCCCAAATGTCAAGTCTGGATCCAATGTCGTCAAGTCTCAAGTCACAACTCTGTCTCTCTCTGTCGTAGTCTGAGAAGTCAGGTGGCGAGAGGGTGAGAAGAGAAGGTGGACTTAGAACAGGAAGAAGAAGAACTCTCTCTCTCTCTCTCTGTCCAGTACTAACCTATGAAGTTGGCGCCTTGATGCAGGTACCACGAAGATGGAGCTGGAGCGATGGCGCCACAGGTAAGTAACACTGGCCTCCGCCAGTCTCTCTCC
>BFEA01000623.1:692365-702884 GCA_003427395.1 Chara braunii | reverse complement strand
ACTCCTTTACTCACCGCCCTTGCCGCGACCACCTGCCTTAGCCTTAACTGCTGCGGCGAGGTTGCTACCCTCAGCACTCTCCACGCAGTCAAACTTTGCAGCAGACTGTCGAACACATCAAGAAATCTCCGGAAGCTATGATTGCTTCTGAGAACAAACGCCGCCGACAGTCCACATTTCAGGTAGGGGAACGTGTCTGGGTCAAGGCTAGTGAGTTGGGACAGGAGTTTGGCATCTCTAGGAACTTAATGCCTTAGTAAGTTGATTGTCCAACACTCACACTTCCACGAAGCAATTCTACTAATGACGATCCTACTATAGGAATTGCTTCGGGTACACCAATTACAATTTTTACTGCCCATTGCCCAATAACCAATTTGATCCCAAGGAAAGAATATCCTGTAACTCCCAAAGATACAGTCAAAAAGATTGTTTCTACACTTGAAAAACCAATGGATTTTGAATCTTATATAGATGAGCAAACTCAATTTGTATCTCAAGCAGCATGGTTTTCTCAATCTATTGATTGTCAAAATTTGACAGGCATATCCAAGTTTTAAGGGTGGCCCTTTTTTTTTTTTGGAAAAAGCCCTCATGTGCTAGGGGTGCTGATAAGAGCAGACACCACTAGCACCTGGGGGGGTGCTCCATCTATTGGTGGGGAGCAACACCTGCTGGAAAAAAGGTCCAGCGTCCCTTGTACAAAATGAAAATGTCGAGAATCAGGGACCGCCTGCCAGCATTGATTGCTCTGGAGTCCAAAGGATTAACTGAGCAGGGGAGTGAACCTCTTCGCACTGTTACAGGCGCCAAACTTTTGCACCCTAGTTCCTCCCTTCCCCAGCTCTCCTTGTCCCCAGTTATTCCGTACCCAGAGATCATTCTGCAGCGTTCTGCATTCTTCTGCCTTGGTCCTTCCGGCTTGTGATCCGCTGATGTTGAGAGGTAGTTCCTCCTTCCTTTTCCGCCCTTTCCCCTCTGCCCCACCCCATTTATTGCTGTTTGAGGGCGCCTCTGCAGTACCGCCTCTTCAGTCTGTCTCCGACTGCCAGATCATACCTGTTCCCCTAGCGGCTAGCTTTCACCCAATGCCCATCATCTCGTGGGCCCACCCGCCGTTCACTCCACTAACTCTGCTCCATACCATTGCATTTCAACCATTGCCAATCGGTGGGGCGCGAATGGATCCGGGAATTATGTGGGTGGTCGCAGCGGGATGTCTTGGCCCACCTTAGTCCAGTCCTTGAAACAAATATAGTAGTCCCTCTTGAATTCCGCCTGATTGTCCTTCTGTGTGAGCCTGCCCTCCCATCGGACGGATGCTATCCAGCCCCCGTTCACACTGCCCAACCATTCCCCCGAGAATTGATGAATGGCCTGTGTTATGTCTTTCACTGTATGGAACATATCTAGTTGGTTCTTAACTTTATGCCATTGTACCGTAAGTTCTTGTTGAATGTATTGTTTTATCATCTCTGTTGCCTCTTCCCCTGCTATGCGGACTCCCTCAATGTCGTGGATACAACGCTTTCTCCAGAGGGACCACATGACCGCTCTCCTCCCCAGCCTAAACATATTGTTTTCAAAGATATTGTCTGTGGGGGAGGTCCATGTGCATAATATGGCCCTCCAATCCCAAGGCCAGACGGACTCAGTGCCCAGAAGTGTCCAGATCCTGTCCCACCAACGCCATGTGAGAACAGCCCCCGGACACTGCATGAATATATGTTTTATGGTTTTCGGGATTCTGCAGGAGGGGAAGGCCAAGTGACACGACTTGCACCATGGCAGTGCCCTTCCTTTCTGTTCCAGGTATGTGCGATCTATGAGCCAGTCGTTGGTGGGTAGGCAACGGTGTTCTATTTGCCACTGTAGTGAAGCCATCCTCGTCGGTCTTGATGGTGTGGTAGTGAACCATCGGATAGGGCGCATCTCCTCTGATCCCAAATTCAGATGGGATTTCCAGCTTTCACCTTTTCTTTCAAGTTCACTTTTGGTCGCAGCACTCGATAAGTGGCCTTCACCGTTAGGGAGTATAGCTTTTTATTCTCCCCCGACCTCTATTTTCGTGGGGGGGGCCATTGCCATTCCGCCGGGTCCAGCGGGAGCTCTGCCACGGGGGTGTCTGGTTGGTATGCGATCCACACCTCCTTGTCCCGCAGTACTCGAATCCTGTGCAGGTCGGTGTTTCTCCACCATCTCGTCACGTCTGGAGCATACCGGTGAGTATATTATCCCTATTCATGTGGAGGAGATTGACCAGAGATTCATCCGGCCGTACCTCCACCACGTTACCTACACTGGCTGGCTCACCTGGGGCTGCTACCCAGTCTCCTTCTGCCAATCGCGGCCCTTTTCACAGAATGCGCAACCAGTCCAGGGGGATGGCAAAAATCAGCGATTCAATATGTTCCTCCACTTTATGACAGTACTTTAGTGTAGACCTTAGTTGCTGTGCAGATTTCCAATCTCCTTTCTCTGTATCCCATATGACGTTTATTCGGATTATTCCTCTTTTAACCCAACTGCTCCACGGAGTACTTGAACTGTGATACACCCTACTATACTGGTCCGTTATCCTCCGGTTCCCAAACAAAGGCTGGCGTGCCACCTCATCCCACCTGGACGGTGGGGGTTTATCAAGTAACGGGAGTCTGCGCCAGGTTTTCAAGACGCGGGCCCAGAAGTCGTCCCGGGTCAGATCCGAGCGGGGTGTGTCGCGGCCCACTGGTTGACCCCTTTGAGGGGACCGTGGCACCGTCCAGAAGAGGTCTTCCAACCAGGTTAGTGGGTGTACTCCCTGTGGAGCCTGTGGAGCCAGTCTAGTGATTTGTTCCAGCGCGAGGGCCTGCCATGGGAGACGTAGAGTGAAGAGTAACCTTCTCACCCATTGAATTGTTAATGTCGTGACCTGGGTATCCGGGTCCAGGATCCCCAAACCCCCTTTATCTTTGGGTTGGATCACCGATGACCAGGCCACCCTACTTATTACGTTCGAGAGTTCCCCATTGCCTCTCCATAGCAGGGCCGCTAGCTGCCGTTTGAGCGATTGGACTGCCTCCTTGCTGAGAGCCCAAATTGCAAATTTATACCAGAGGGCCGCTAGTACCACGCTATTGATCGCCAAAGCCCTGCCAATGAGGGAAGTGTGACGATCCTTCCAGTGGGCCAGTTTCTCCAAAGCAGGTTTCAAAATCCAATCATCGTTTGATGCAGGTTTGCCCAAAGCCGTCAACATAATTCCAAGCACCCTGACTCAGGGGGGCGTGCCCCTTGGTGGTGAATCCACCACCCCAAGGTTTTGTTTCCCCAGTTGACGGTCATATCTCAGATCGTTGTGAACTGATCAAATAGCTGCCTGATCTCTTCCATATTTGTTGCGGTTGCATCAAGTACAAGAGTGAGGTCATCAGCAAACATTGAACAGATAGGGATCGCTTCTTCTGGGATGGCCGAGATCTGCAGTTTCCTCAGGTCTTTGTTGGCGCCATCACAATAATAAACAAGAAGGGAGCCAACGGGTCCCCTTGGCGGACCGACCGTTGCAGCGGGAGAGGCGGTGCTATTCTTCCATTAACTTGGACAGAGGTTGTGGCGTTGTGGTGTAGTATTTCAGTCCAGCGGCGGAAGAGTGGCCCGATGTTCATTTTGTCCATGCATTTATCCAGAAAAAGCCATGGTCATATGCCTTTTCAAAATCTATGAAGATCACGACTGCGTTCTGTTTATCCTGTCTTGTTAGTCTGAGAAGTTCGTTGACTAACAAGATGTTGTCTTGAATCCTGCGCCCTTGGACAAAACCGGTTTGTGTTGGGTGGATAATATCTTCCAAGACTGGGAGCAGCCGATTTGCCAGTGCTTTTGCTAGCAATTTACTACTGTGAGCAGCGTTATTAGTCGATAGCTGCGGATGTCCATCCTGTCTCCTTTTTTGTGCAATAAGGTAAGGATCCCCTGTCCCACCAACTCCCCCATCCACCCTGTTTCCCACACCTGCTGATAAAACTCCATAAGGTCCGAGGCCATCAAAGTCCAAAAAGTCTCCCAAAATTCTTTAGGGAGCCCATCGATGCCCGCCGTCTTCTCTTCCTCGATTTGCATCAGCGCAGTCCAGATTTCGCTTTTCGACAAGGGTCGGTCCAACGCTGAATTTTGTTCTCCTGTCAGGGTTTTCTCCAAAGGTTTCAAAAAATCCTCAATTTCTTCCTCCCTGACTCTCCTCTCCCGCCGGGCACACCTTGAAGTGAACAGGTCCTGGTAGAAGGTTCTTGCGATCTGCGTGCAGTGGGGAGTGGAGGTAATGATATCCTGGTGCCCAGTCTGCGGGTCGTACAACGCTTCGATGGTCGTTTGCTGTGACCGTACCTGGGCCATACTGAAGAATTTTGTGTCCATTGTTCCTTCTGTTTGGTGCCTTGACAGTCTCCCTCTTATCCTTGTGCCTTCCCAGCGTTGTGTAGCAAAGTTCTGGAGTTGTTGTCGCAGTGTTTGGATTTCTGTGTACTCTGTCGGTTGCGAGTTTTGAATATTAGTTTGGTCTTGGTGCTCAAGCTGCTGCAATTGTTGGTGTAATTCCATCTCCTGCTGATGCTTCCTGGCTGCTAAAAGTTTAGAATATTCTTGGCATTTTTTGCCGAGGTAAAACAAACCGTTATTGAACCAGTCTATCTCCTGCTGAAAGTGTTGTTTTTGCTCGCGCCAGTACTTCCAGCAGTCCGTGACATAGTTCTGAAAAGTTTTCTGCAGCAAGATGTGGTTATTAAGTTTGTAAAAGCCCGGTCCACGGTCGTTTTTTTTGCGGAAAGACAGAATGACCGTACACATTTTGTGATCAAGTTCTAGGTAAGGGCTAGATGGCAAGATTGCTGCTAACAGGAGGGATCCCCCCATGTCTTTCGATATGAAGATTAGGTCTATGCGGGATCTCGATTGGTTTTCAGTTCCAATTTTTTGCAGACATGAATAATACCTTGTGTCTGGGTTCAGCTTCCGAAAGGAGTCGAAGACTTTTTAATGACAGACATAAGTTGTTTATTATCCGCCCGTCCTCCTCTACATATGCCGGGGCTGGGGAGGGCGTCCGCCATCTGTCCATCCATCGGTCAAGGGCCGCGTTGCAGTCCCTTGCTATAATGACCGGGACCCCTTCCGGAATTTGTGCTTGAATGTTTTCGAAGAAAATCTTTCTCTCCCTCACGGTACAGGGGGCGTACACATTTTGTCATCAAGTCCTAAGTAAGGGCTAGATGGCAAGATTGCTGCTAACAGAAGAGATCCCCCCATGTCTTCCGATATGAAGATTAGGTCTATGCGGGATCTCGATTGGTTTTCAGTTCCAATTTTTCGCAGACATGAATAATACCTTGTGTCTGGGTTCAGCTTCCGGAAGGACTCGAAGACTTTTAATGACAGACATAAGTTGTTTATTATCCGCTTGTCCTCCTCTACATACGCCGGGGATGGGGAGGGTGTCCGCCATCTGTCCATCCATCGGTCAGGGGCCACGTTGCAGTCCGTTGCTATAATGACCGGGACCCCTTCCGGGATTTGTGCTTGAATGTTTCGAAGAAAATTTTTCTCTCCCTCACGGTACAGGGGGCATAAACACACACTATGCAGACGATTTCGGGTTCCAACGTAACCAGGATGGACACCCATCGCCCATCCTCTTCGTCTACCACCCAGTGTACCGGATCTCCCCGTGATTCAGGAGGGATCCAAATGGCCACCCCGGCGCTCCCCGGTTTCGGGGCATGGGCCCTGAAGGCCGTATAGGGCCAGATCATTTTGTGTATGCGGTTGTGATCCGAGATGTCCATCAGGTGTGTTTCCTGAATACAAACTATATCTGGCCAATTCCTTCCCCCCACTCCTCTCATTAAGTCCCATATTGCATTTTGTTTCTCCGGCTTGCAGGAGGCCAGACCATTCACATTCAAGGAGCGTAAGTCGAGGTCTGCTGCTCTCCTGCATTGGTTCCATATCCGGTCCTTCCCGTACACCGTCCATTCCAAGCAGATTCTTGTTGTCCTCATTCCTCAGATGTCGTCCTATAGGCGAGTGCACGGTAGCAGGTACCAGCCCCAGTCCTGGCCCCGTCTAAGGAGCGCACATAAGCATCACTAGACATCCTGTTCGGTCCAGGTGGCCCCATGTCCAATCCTAACCATTTGCAGATTGAGTAATTGAGTACGGGAGAACCATTTCAGGCCTGCCTCCTTGGATGGGTCATAGCGGATATAGACATCTCTCTGCGCTATCTTACTAGGACCGTTTGTGATTGAGGCTAGGGCCTGTGTCCCTGGCGGTAGGAATTCTGCAATATGAGACTCCAGTTGTATTTGCAGAATTTCGGTTGCTGCCTCAGAGTGACTGTTTTGTGACTCCGCCCAGAAGGACGACCAACCTGGTAGCGTGACCGTCCCGTGTTTGGCTTTCTCATCCGGGAACAGGCCCACCTCCCATTTCTCGTTTTTCTTCTGAACCGGGATGATCAACATGGCCTCCTGTGACAGCGGGCCAGAGTCGCTACCCATTTCTACAAGTTGTCTGAGCTTTCTTTTCCGTATCAGGTCCAGGGGATCCGGGTCCGGAGGGTCCGGGTCCGGCGGCGGGTCTGGGTGTCCCAGCCCCGAGGGGGGGGTGTCCCTTGGTGATCGGCCTCCATCACAGATGGGACCTCTTCCTGTTCCGCTTTTGTTGTTGCTGCAGCGTGTGGTGGTTGAAATCGTGCGAACACGATTGTCTTCGGTCTGTGCCATGCTTCCGTCCACCCCGCTCCACTTTGCAGACCGTTTCCAGCACATGCTTGAGTGAAGAGCTCGTGTCGAGCACCGGGAACAGCTCTAAGTATGTCTTATCCCAGAATTCGTCAGTGAGGGGGCCGTGTTTCGCTTTTAAATTCCCCACCAGCCAATCTGCAATAGCTACCAGTTTTTGTTCTGTAGGTAGGTGCAGTGGGGGCGCCCCTTCCTCGTTTCCGTCTGGGTTTCCTTTTCGGACCAAGCCTTCTGGCGACGAGCTGACGTTTCCCGAAAGGGGGTCCACTTCCATCGGTTCTGAGTCAAAGGCTGCCTGGAAGGGATCCGTATCTTTCGGCAGTCCCCCAAGGAGGCTCCCCTTTGTTAACCCCTCTTCATGCGCCAATTTTCCTTCCCCCTTTGGCCCCGCATCCACCTCCATATCACCCACCCCCACTTGACTCTCCTGCTGTTTCCTTGCACATTCTTGTTCCAACTGGGGGTTATTGGTGATCTCTTCTCGCACCACTGGCATCCTTTCCTTCCCACTCTTTCCCCTTGCAGCCTCAGACCCGCTCTGTTGTTGCTGTTGCCCCACCTCCATATCACCCAGCCCCACTCGACTCTCCTGCTGTCTCCTTGCACCCTCGTGTTCCAACTGTTTAGGGGATTGTTTCTGTTGTTGCTGTTCTGCAAGGGCGGGTTGCTTTTGGTGGATCCCAGTACCATCTACCTCCTCCCTGATGTACTGCTCAGCAGCGGGGCCCGGGACGCCGCTGGAGCAAGCAGAATCGTCCCGCGACGGTCCAGGCTCCGTCCGTTGTTTTTGGACCCAGGCTTCTTTCCCACCTTTCCCTCCTTTCTTCCCCACCCTCTTCCAGCCAGAGTCATCCACACCCCCCTGCGGGCGGGTCAGTTGTGTCTCCTGTACCTTCTCCTCCACCGGAACCGGGGGGGTGCATGTGTTGGGCGGACGCGTTCCCCAGTCCGGTTCTACAGATCGTTCCCATTTCCAACCCACTGCGGTACCTTCCTTCGTCCGATCTTCAATGTAGACCCACCCTTCATGACCCGGGTCTACTGTTCTCCAATGAGTTGTTTTAAACAGGTCCCTCAACAGTCTCCCCGTTTGCCGGGTCCTTTTCTGCGGGTGTAGTGGACAGGCGTATTATGTGCTCAAGTGGCCATATGCTTTGCACTTATGGCACCAAGGTCTCAGCTTGTGTGATGCACGAATCATGTACTCTTTCCCCCCAACCTGATATGGGATGACATCGTCAAGGGAGAAAGGGTGGCCCTGAGGAAAGTCCAAGGCGAGCATCAGGTAGTCGTCCCTTTTGGCCAAGAAGGAGGGGAGCGGGTCTATGAACGCAACAATGTCGTACATCAACCCAAAATCGTAAACGAATGCCACCTGTATTTCGACCGGGATATGTCGGAACTCTACCCAGTGGAAGTCTTGCATCAGCTGTGCCCTCCTCTCTTCCGGGCCCAGTCCTCGCGGCGGCGTCCACGGGCAGATTCGAACCTCCGATCGTTCGCAACGTAGGCGCTTCCATCCGTCAATCGTGGTTTTGTCTGATTCATGCAGACTTAAGACGGTGAAAAGGGTGTTGGAGACCGGTTGGATCAGGAATTGGTCATGGGCCAAGTCGACACTTCCTTTCATGGTTTCCAACCGGTGGCCTATCCACTTGGCTTTATCGTTGGTCGATTTGAAGACTGCGTCGTCATGGAACACCCAGTTAATGGCGTGTTTCATATAAACCTCGTCCCGATTCACTATGCCAGTTTTCGGGTATGCCTTCACCATTGTCTGCTTTCCTCCCTGCGAAACCACCCGTGTCGTTGACGGAGTCAGGAATTTTGTCATGAAGAAAGCCCGTGCTGGTGTTCGCCCGTCCAGGGGGATGTCGAGCTTTCCGGTCCGCGGGCCACTTTGGCCTCTTTGAATGGTCAGGTTGTGTCCGTGATGGGGGTTTCGAAGTTTTTCTTCCTAGGTAAGCTGTGACGGGCCACGACACGACTCCTGGACTGTCCTTCCTCGAGACTCCTCTTTCTCCTCCTTCGTCAGCGTAAGTTGTGACTGACCATTGCTCAGCTTCTGGGCACTCCTCCCTCGAGACTCCATCTCCTTCTCCTCCTCCGTCAAAATTCCTGTATCTTCACTATGTTGTCCATCCCTTCTAATTAACAGTTTTAATACCTTTTCTACTACTTTTTCTTGAGATCCTCTTGCTGGTAAACCGAACATCTCTATCACTAACAATGATCTTTGGCAGTCCAAAGTCACGCACCCAGTTGTCCATGAGCAAATTAATGACGTGCTCAGTCCTGGCAGTCTCTCGCATGGCAACTAGTCTAGCGTATTTAGTAAATTTATCCACTCCGTGGCTTATCCCGCTGACAGACCTGACAGGTCTGTACGTACTTCTTTGCATCGTCCAGCATGTTAGGCCACCAAAATCGTTGTACTAAGTTAGCACTAGTCGTCTTGTAGCCGAAATGGCCCGTTGCGTCGTGGCACTCTCCTAGAAATAAACTACACAAAATCTCCCTAGATGGAACAACTAACATTTTAAACCCTGCCTTTTCAAGAAAGAGTAACCCATCCACCATCACAAACTCATTAGAGGTGGCCTTGTCTTTGGCCTGCAGTTTGTTGGTCATGTCCATTGTGATGGGATCTTCCTTGTAGGCTTCCCCTAAAGATCGAGTAACGTCCTCAGACAAGCCAAACTCAGAGATCAGCGCAACTAGGTAATCTGCCTTGCCAGACAACGCATCCGCAACCTTGTTGTACTCCCCCTTCACATAGTCTAGTTTGAAGTCATACTGATCTATGACTTCAATCCAACGTTTGACTGCATCGGAGAGAACAGGTTGGGTCTTGATCCACTCGAGGGACTGGCGATCAATTCTCAAATAGAAGAACCTTCCTAATAGATAGTGCCTCCAGTGGACAAGTGCCTTGTAGAGAGCATAAAGTTCTCTTTTGTAGGAGGCCTTTGCCAATTTCTTTAATGGCAGCTTTTTGCTCATATACTCGACCGGTCTCAACTTCTACCCTTCCTGCTGAACCAGCACTGCGCCAATGCCGTATTGGCTTGCGTCAGTGGTTACAACGAATGGCCTTTGCAGGTCGAGTACCATGAGAACTTCATGGTGTGTGAGTGCATGCTTCAAACGCTTGAAAGCTGCCTCACACTCGTCGGTCCAGTCCCACGGCGTATCAAGTCAAGTTAGATCAGTCAAGGGAGATGTGACCGTGCTATAATTCTTCACGAAATTGCGGTAATAACCACACATCCCCAAGAATGATCTGACCTCAGTTACAAACTGGGGTCGTGGCCAGTCACGTATGCTAGCCACCTTTGCATCTTCGGGCCTAATCCCATTCGCTGATACTTTATGACCCAAATACAAGATTCGAGCGTGACCGAACTCACATTTTTCTTCGTTTATCTTATACTTGTGTTGCCGAAGGAGTGGTACTTTGTCTATATGCCGAGCATCCTCCTCAGCAATTCTACCAAAGATAAGTATGTCGTCGAGGTACACGACAACGAACTTATCTAAGTAGTCATGGAAGATCCTATTCATGGCGTGCTGGAATGTACCCGGCGCATTGCAAAGGCCAAAGGGCATCACCACAAACTCGTACAGACCGTCCCTGGTCTGAAATGCGGTTTTGTGCTGGTCCTCTGGTCTTATGGCAATCTGATGGTAGCCAAATTTTAAGTCTTTGTATAGTACTTACATCCCTGCACCCTATCCAA
>BFEA01000623.1:670457-691085 GCA_003427395.1 Chara braunii | reverse complement strand
ACTCCTTTACTCACCGCCCTTGCCGCGACCACCTGCCTTAGCCTTAACTGCTGCGGCGAGGTTGCTACCCTCAGCACTCTCCACGCAGTCAAACTCTGCACTCTCCACAAGTTCAGAAACATCATCGATCTCCGTTTGATTCCCAGTGGAATGAACCAGCATCAATCTACTACTCGTTTTTTTCCACTCTTGTGGAGCCTTCTTTCTTTCGTTCGTAGTGGGGGTTTGAGCACCACCCAACGTAGCCTCCAAGTCTAGGGCCTTCTAGTTGAATGTCTCAAATGTGTGATACTCTAGCTAACAAGTTCTTGATGTCTGTGAGAAGACATCTTAAAGCACCAGTACCTTTCCCGAGTGGGAAAATAGAGAAAACTGGCAGTTTTCCCAAGCGCCTGAATTTTCGGAGGTCAGGCCCGACGACGACTGCCGTTGATAAATCTGATCGGCGGCCGTCGTTTCGTTTCGGCCGCTGCAAAGGTCGGACGCCTACCCGAGGCCCACTATTTTCCCAGCGGGAAAGGTACTGGTGGTTTAAGAACATGGTCGTGGTGAGCTCTCACATTGACTTGTACTTCCTAGAGTCAAGTTTCAATAGCCCATCAGTGGCAATCTGTGCCTCCTGAGGGTTGTGCCATCGTGCCTCCACTAAATCCATAAAGCTTTCTATGGTGTGGGTCTGAGCCCAATCACCCATGTTTCTACCGAAACCCTTTGAAGCTACTAATCCATTTAGCCATCGAGCTGTTGAACCCTCTAAGTAGGATGCAGCAGTAATCACTTCCTCCTCTACCAATGTCCTCTTTGCCCTCACCCACACTGGCACCGTTCTCAACCATGTGTCGAGAGCCTCATCCTTCTTGTCTCCTGAGAAGGTTGGAGGTGGTTTCAGGGGGGGGTTGGGGTACCAAGGTAATTGCTGTCCCGCTGGCGGGACAGGTGGCTACTGTGGTGTAGCTACAATCTTTGGACTAGAAGATGAAGAAGCAATAGTTTGTGACATAGCTGTTGCTGATGTACTACGTGGTGATGGTCTGGACTGAGCGGCATAGGGACCTGTCACCGCCGAGAATGAGAGCGATGGTAAAGCTGTTGGCCTGATTCCTGGCCTATGCATGGCATTCAGGATCTGGTCCAAGGTGTCCTGGATTGTAACTAGTTTACTGTCCACGTATGCGTGCATGGACAGGATGCTCGCCTTAAATATCTTTTCAGCATTACTAAGGGTCGAGTCATCTAACTCCTCCAGTGCAGCTTTGTCTACCTCCCTACCCTCTCGTCTGACAATCCTGTCTCTAATCTTTTTCTCTCTTTTAGTACCCTGTTTAAGTTCCTCCTCTAGCCTCAAGCGAATCCTTTCTACCTGTTGGAGTTCCATCTGCTCCCGGGTGCATGGAGGCGGCGAGCTATACTGCGAACCCGCCGTCTGACTAGTGCCAGTTCCTGACGTACTGGAGATAACATGCGAGCTGGTCTGTTGACCAGTTGCGGTCGCAGTAGATGTTGCTGCAGAGGTAGCCATTGCTACCGCGCTCGCTGCTGCTGCTGCTGCCAGCAACCGTTCTACAACTCTTGTCGCTTCTCTTGCGGTCTCTAGGTTACGGGCCCTAGCTTCGGCCCTTAGTCTTCTTTCGTCTCCTCGTAGTAGGACCTGGAACACTAAGGGTATCCTACCGGTATCCCTTCGTGTCTGCCTCCTATCGTCAGATCTATCCTCCCCACCCTCAGATCCACTCATGGGCTAGAAACGCTGTCTGCACTAATGTCCTCTTTGGGACCTACCGCAGCAGCATGCGTCTGACCGGTTCTAAAAATAATTAAAATAATTTACTGTCCGGCGAGTTACCCCAATCAAGCGGCATCAACAACACATACACAGACTGTACACATGTAGTCTACTACTATTCTGATTAGTCCTGTTCAGAAACTTTGAGGAGAGCTGACTATGGTAGATTACAGTCCTACTCTAGGTTGTCTGTTAGGTTTCAACAGTCTATCAACCAACTAATCAAAATAAAAATAGACTACTGTGAGCAGATGTATGCACAATGGGTAAAGTAGTGATGTTCAGTTGAGTTCACAATTCGAATCCCTTTCCCCTGTATCCAACGTACCTATGAGCATCTTCAAGCGGTAGTGTCTAAGGTGTGCAACCACAGCCAACCCTGTGCCCAAGAAGTATGCTTATGACCAGTCCTGCCCTTTGTTTACCCTCGCGTGCAACGAGCCTTACGTCTGACTGATCTCGCTGATCAAGAGGCAATTTAAGGACAGCCCCTGAGAGTCCTCAGGAATTCTTTAACGCCGCAATCAGGACGACGATCACAGCCAGTGGACAGTTCAGACCCCCACCAGAAATATTTATAGACGGTCTGGAAGCGTCTATGTAGTACTGGTCAGTCCGCACACCCCTTCTATCAGCGCATGGACAAAGCGGCATGGCCTGCGTGTGCTACTCTCCCATGGGTTGGCATGGTGACCATGACCCGTGCTCCTCTCAAGGTAGAGTGCACACGAGTCCTCACCAAAGAGAGGACACTCAAGTTGCACTCACTTCCTCACGGTAAGAAGAGATTGAGAGGGTAGATAAGGAATGGGAACAACGTACCTGGAGATAGCTGCCCCCAACCACAGATTTCTCACCAATTGGGCCGACGTGCATTTCGATGACCGGTCAATAGCCTCGGTACCACCCACAACGCAATGCAGTGCCACCTCATCCAAAATGCCACGTCAGCTTACTCTCAT
The DNA here is from genome assembly GCA_003427395.1 of Chara braunii. NCBI lineage: Eukaryota > Viridiplantae > Streptophyta > Charophyceae > Charales > Characeae > Chara > Chara braunii. The sequence goes on along the minus strand of BFEA01000623.1, from coordinate 688,340 downwards.
CATCATACATACATCCGCTGTCGCCACAGCTCCCACGCTGTCGCCATAGTCTTCCAGCCGCCGGCCTCTCCACCTAGGCCGCACTCACATAAACCAGCGGCAAAGTATCCTTACTGCACATGAAGCATCGTCAGTGCACCAAGTAACAATGTCGCCGGTGCCAGGTAAGCGGCGATCACGAACCAGCTCCGATACCAAATTGCAAGAAATATGAGTGTGAACGATATACAGAAAACCAAGTTGTGAAATCACACAGTTGTCCAGGTAGTCGTATCCAAGAAGAGAGTACAAAATGCATTGAGAAACCGTCCACATAGAGCAATACAATGAAGTAATGAGACAATGTTCAAGCCCGTAGGCCACACCAACAAAGTATCCAAAGTCGCTCCCCTCTGTCTGGCGCCCAACGCCCAGCCTACTTTACCCGACTATCCTACCCACATAACTGGTTCACGCAACAAGCTCACTTCGACTCACGAAGACCAATGTACATGACTGTCAACACCATAGCCGACCTCTCTTCATGCACCAGGTATGTATCTCGTCACCCTCAGTCAGACCTTGATTACCCCACACTCGCCTCCTTCCCTGAAGACCACTTGATCGCCCGCATTACCCCCTGGCGCCCAGCAGCCCGCATTACCCCCTGGCGCCCATCAGCCCGGCTATGGCCGCCTGCACCTCGCTGCCCTGCAGCGCCCCACTTCACCACTACGCGGCCCGTCAGCGCCCTTGGCAGCAGTGCAGCATCAAGCGATAGGGCAGCAGCACTTCCGCATTGCCAGCACTGGCCAGAATGCCTGGCCTAGGCTGCCTCACTTCCTTAATCGAAGTGGCAGCCTCCTGGATGCTGCGTGTGGCCTGGCTGTAAGCTTCCAGTAGCTTCCGGTTGGGCCTCAGACCCTGCGCCCAGGCCCGAGACTACGGTTGAGGGCCTGGGCCCCATTTACAGTTGGGCACGGCCTGAGTCTCCGGACTTGGGCTGTTTGCTGCATCTGTGCAGGGCTCCCGGGTAGGTGCATCGACAGTACTGCTTTTGCGTAGGCCGACGGCCTGCTTCTCAATGTATCGGCCCTGCTTTGTGTGTATGTGCCCAGGCGCAACTGTCAAGGCCTGGGCCAACTGTACGACGCAGCTTAGTGAGGCTTGGGCGTCCATTCAACCAACTGGCGTGCTGCAAGAGCCTGAATACCCACATAGTGTCAAACTTTGGCCTCTGACGAATATTCAGGCCCGCCTTCACTTAGGGCGGGCACTAGGCTTGCTGGGGGCCTTAGCCCAGAACTTGTGATGTCTGATAGGGCCCCTTGAGGGCTAGTTCCTCACACATTTTGGGAAAGTGCCTAAAACATCTATTTTGTGTCAGGCACTTGGATGCTCCCCGTTTCTCACGGGGAGTCAGCCCAGAAACTGCCAGGATTCTCTCTTCCGTGGAAAAAAAGAAAAGCAAAGCAATGAAAACGTCATTGGCTTTAGGGTGAAACTGCATCCAGATGCATATGTCGAAGTGCTATCATGAAAATGCTCTGCCAACTGTACTTTTCCTTTCTTCTTTTTTTTTGTCCTTTTCCATTTCACGTCCTTGCAAGTTTCTTTTCTCTTTTTTTTTTTTATGGCATTGCACACAGCAACGTGCATGTTTCCACGTGCACGGATATCCAAGAGGACATACTGGAGTCCATTGGGCAGTTTTCCCTGGGCCCACCACCTTCCTCCCCCATATCGCTTCCAACCCTCCCCCGGGCCCCTAAGAATGCGGCTCGTTAATGTGGAAGGCCCGCGGCCGATGTATGGCCCAAGTACTGGTGATTTAAACTCTGTTCAATGTCGGATTTCATTCAACACGGTAGCCTTGAGCACCGGATAGAGTCCTTGCTAAAAATGGCATTCCTAGGCACAAGACGTGTCTATACCTCGCTCGACAAATATGAGTGTGAGAACTGTTAATACCCAACACCATAATTCTGAGCATAAAGCTCATTAGCAGTCTCTGAGCTCAAATAATGCGACTCTGCTCTGAGTGGTAATTATGAGTATGACATCTGACAATACTCAAAGTAGTTAGGTTGATTCAAGTAAGTTTAGCACATGATGACTTTGGACATCAGTTGTGTCCCGCAAAGAGAAGACCGTGTGTAGCTTCTCGCAAATCAATGGGATGTCCGCCAATTTGTACTTTGGTGGAGTGACATTTTTGTAATATAAAATAAAATCACGGGTAATTCCGCAATTTCGACCTTGGACGAAGGTACATGCTTGCAATTTCCAGCAATTAACAGGGGTATATTTGCAGTTCTCCCCCAGGCAACAGAATACCTCTGCAATACTAGAGAAAATTAGGGCATGCATGGAGCATGCGACTGTCTGCTTGAACGCACTTGTTAAATTTTACTGAGACTTATCCTAGCCTCATTACAGTGTGGCATCTCAAACGAACCCTGATCAGAAATAGCTCACGTCACAACAAAAGTGCGAGGCATAGGGCCTCGATATGCCCTACAGGGCCCAATTTTCACACAGTCGGCCGCCCTAAGTGAAGGCAGGCACGACCGAGGCCGTACAGGCCATTTCAGGGTCACCACGCAATTGGGGAAATTCAGGCAGTTGCGCAGTGCCAGTCGGTTGGAAGCAAGGCCCAGGCTGCCTTTCATTGCATGTAACGGAGGCAGGCCCTGGGCCGGATACACAAAGTGGAGCGAACAAAGGCTGAGGGCAGTTGGGTGCTGGTAACCGCCTCAGGCCTTGGGCCTGTTTCCTTCGGACTGAGGCTCAGCCTCCCTAGGCCTACCGGTAAGCTTCTGGGCCGGGGCCCAGTACCGCAGCACAGCACGCAGCAGCAGGCCACTTCGATATAGGGAAGGGCATGCCCAAGCATTGGACATTCGGGCAATGGCTGCTTTGTGCACAAGCGCTGCTGCGCTATCGCCTGCCAGGCTCACACGCTCACAGGCGAGCTCGAAGGAGCAGGCAGCCATAGCCAAGCTGCGCTGCTGTATGCTGGATGGGGCGCATGGTGGTCCTTGGGTGCATGTGGCATCTGTGAATTGAGGAACGAGGTTGTGAGTGATACGAGAGACATACCTGGTGTTTGACGCGTGCAGCATTGGCCGAGATCTGCTCGTACTTGGGAAGCTGTTGACATCATCAGCGGCATTGTAGTCTAGGTTAGATAGGATCTGCCATTCGTAGTCTGGGTGCCGAGCGCCAGATAGGATATCAACATTGGTTCTTCGTTGATGATGATGAGACTATTCCAGCATTGTCAATTATGAGCTTCTGGTGTGCTCTTATTTGGTGAAACTCGTGATGCAATTCTGCTTTTGGTTCGAGATCACGACTATCTGGTCTCATATGTACGATGCTGTTTGATTGCTGAAGTTCGCTATTGCTCATCTTCCTTGCAATTTGGTATCGGAGCTGTGGTTCGGTGCACTAATCTGGCGCTCATCTTCTGCCTAATGCGGTACATGCACGCGGTGTGTACGGTGAGCGACCGTGTCGTGGGGCGTGTGTAGTGAGGAGGGCGAAGATAAGTTGGCGACCCAGGTGGAGAGGGGTATCGCCAGGAAGGCTATGTGGTGTGATTATTGGGTGTTCGCAGTGTGATGAGAACTATCCGGTGTGTGATTGATGCTGAGGTGGAACGGTTGTGCAATGCTGGTTGTGCCGAAGCAGCGATTGGTCATCACAATCAACATCGGGTCATCTGGTGAGAATATTTGTGGTTGGGGGCAGCTATTTTGAGGTTCGTTGCACCTAACCTTATCTACCCTCTTCGACACTTGTTACCGTGAGGATGTGTGTTCTGTCTTGAGAGTCCTCTCGTGTGAGGAGTTGTGTGCGCTCAACCTTGAGAGTCATCAGCCTTCACGTGGAGCATCTGGAAGGAGAGGGCGGAGCTATCTGAAGGGCCCTGGACGAAGCACTGGGTCACGGTCACCATGCCAACCCACCGGGAGTAGAGCACGCATGCTTTGCTGCTTTGTCCTTTGTCTGCTCGCTGCGGTGTAGAGGGGTTCTGAAGGGCAGGCCAGCCCTAGGGGACAGACGAGACCGAGCGTCTATAAATAAGCAGCGGCGGGATACCTTCCATTGGCTGTGATCGTCGTCCTGTTTGCGACGTTCAAGAATTCCTGAGGACTTCGAGGCCGTCCATAAAAACGCCTCCTGATCAGCCAATTGGTCGGTGTAACTGTGCAGGGCTGGCCAGTTCAGCAGGACTTGGGGCACAGGGGTGGGCCGTGTGCACACCTTCAGACACGCACGCTATCTGGATTGCTCAGGGGCATTGACGACAAGAGGCATTCAAGAAGAATTGAGGGAGGGGTAGATTCCAGGTGATAAGTTTGGGAAATATTCCATTCTGCAAACAGACACAACAAACGATTCTACTTTTATTTTGATTAGTTAGATGTACAGCCATTGACATCTGACAGCCAACATAGTTTAAAACTGTTCTTTGTTCATTGTGCTTTTGTTTGCGAACTAGTCAAAGTCAAAGTAGTTTCGTTCGTAGGAATCTGAACTTACCTGTTGAACCCAAATGTATCTACTCTGACACAGCCACCAATTAATTAATTATTTATTTTTAGTTGGTTTGTGCACTATGCTGCGGTAGGCATCCAGAGTGTCCTAGTGCAGACTGTGTATAGTGCTGTAGCTTATGAGTGACAGGGAGGTCCCACAACCAGACGACCGGATCTTGCGATCGGCTAGACACCCGATAGCCCACTTGGCCTTAGGACCAGAGGGTGACAGATTTCTGTTCCGCCAGCTTAGGGAGAGGCAGCAGCAGTAGAGCAGAGCTACGGCAGCAGAGGCTAGCAGGGCGTTGGCAAGCGAAGCGAGTTGTTGATCGCGAGGCACAACTACAGCAGGCTTTAGGAGAGATTAAGGCAGAAAAAGAAAGGATGATTAGAAGAAGAGCCAGGTTGCAGCGCAGCCAAGCGGACATTAGTGAGTTAGAGGAGATGGACCCACAAGAGCTGGATGATAAAGTGAGGACCCTGAGGTCGGTCTTGCTAGGTGTAGTGGAGATGCAAGACCAGCAGACGGCGGTCTTACAAGACATCCAGCAGAGTCTGGCCGTCTTGGTCGGGCGAGCGCAGGCGGCACCATCACTGTCCGGGCCTGGTGTCCCGTTGTACATCCTCCACCTTTTGTCCCACCGGTGACTGGGGTATCCCCATATATTGCTCCAGCATCGGTATATCCCGTTTCCCTGGGTATGCCTTTAACAGGCGGGTTCTCAGCAGGTCCCAGTGTGCAGATTCCTGTACAGACAGTGTTCTCCCAACATCCGTCTCAGGTTGTCGTAAGCGGGCAGCCTGCACAGCTGCAAGGTTCACAGCCCCAGCAGATAGTGCAGCAAACCGCACCACATGGTCCACAGTCCGGAATGGTGCAGGTACACGGACAAAGTCAGTGGGTACCAAAGACGGGAGAAGACGGGAGAAGACCTCAACACTTGGTTGAGGGCAGTGCAGGTCTACGTCAAGCGCAAACTTACCTTGCCGCACAAGGAAGTGCTTGTGGCTGCCTCCTATTTAGAGGGGAGCGCAACACGATGGTTCAGTGCAGCTACAGGGGTACAGTCATGACTTTCACGCTCGGGCGGTCCCCCAGAAACTAGATGACTTTCTCAATTTGGTGGAAGACAGGTGGCATGATCCTCAGGAGGCCCAAAAGGCTACTGATGCGATCCTGACACTGCATACGAGGCAATTTAAGTCAGTAAGGGAGGCCACCGAAGTTGTAGAGCGTCTGATGTGTGTCCCTGGGGTGCGCTATGACCCCTAGGTCCTACTCACCTCCTACCTGAGATGCTTTCCAATGCATCTCAGGAATCAGTTGGCAGGTGAGGCCAACATCAATATGCACAACTTTCCCTCGTTTAGCAAGAAGGCCCTAGACCTTGAGGCAAAGATAGGGTATGGTCAGACACCCACGACGGATGGAAGGAGAAAGTCACGGCCTCCCAACTGGAAAGTGAAGGGACGCATCATGTTCCTCGACAACGATGGTTCCACCATCGAATTGGACGACGACTTCCAGTCGGGAGTGGGTTCAGAGGCCGGCAGCGTAGAAGCTTCAGGGGGTGGAGTAGTCGCTGCCGTAGCTCAAAAAGGTAAGGCAACCGGTAGACGCCATGGAGGTTCCCGGTCAAGGAGTCGAGTTGACCCCAATGCTCCCCCATGGGAGAAAGCGGGTCTCACTGAGGACGTGTGGAGAGACAGGTACACCAGGCAGGCCTGTATTCGTTGTGGGCAATATGGCCACAACCAATTCAAGTGTCGCAATAAGAAGGTGACCGAAAAGATCCCGCCTACGATGGGGCAGGCGTTGGGATCCTCCGCTCCGGTTGGTAGCAATGTGGCCAGCAGTTTTGGCACTGCTCCGGGAAACGCGTCGGGCCAGTAGGAATGGTAGCTGTTCCTGCTAGGGTCAAGGTGGTGGACACACCCTCACCATCTCGAGAGATGGCCCAAGCTACTGACTCCATAGTCGTCCCGCAAACACATTCTGACCAATCGAGCTTCTGTTCGATGAATGTGTTTGAATCCTTAGAGGAGCTAGAGGAGGAATGGCCTAGATCAGACCCACTAGCTTCTTGGACGGCATTCGCCAAAGCCCCTAGGGGAGAGATGTTCGTCGGCGAGGTAGTCATCAGCGGCCGCAAGGCCGGGGCCTATTATGACACTCGCTCGACAAGGAACTTTATTTGTCGTGCGTGCGTTGAGAGGCTGCGCTTACAGGGGCGAGTGCAGCGCCCGAGTCCACCTGTGGAGTCGACCTGTGCCAACAAATGGCGCATGGTAGTCAACGACTACCTCCAGGATGTTGAGTGTTGTTTCCCGTACGCGGGAGGGGAATTGAGACATCGCGTCTCGTTCCTAGTGAGCGATGATCTCCCTATGGATATCGTGTTAGGTACGCACTACCTCTCCGTGGCACAACCCCAGTTTGGCTGGGACGGAAAAGTGGTCAAACACACTTTGCCTGGTGGAGGGACCACCAGATTACATAACTTCAAAGCTTAGTCTGATTGAGTCCCATGGATGTATGTGTGCGGCCGCGGAACTCGTAGAAAAGGGTTGGATCCGGCCGAGTGTTTCTCCTTATGGGTCTCCAATCCTATTCGTACCGAAGAAGGAAGGAACACTTACGATGTGCATTGACTTAGGGGCCTCAATGCCATCATTGTCAAGAACAGAGAGCCCCTCCCGCGCATCGACGATTTGCTAGATAGACTGCACGAGTTTGTGGTGATGCCTTTCGGCCTTTGCAATGCTCAAGGCACCTTTCAGCATGCTATGAATCAGATATTTCATGACTACTTGGATAAATTTGTCATCATGTACCTCAATGACATACTTATTTTTAATAAGACTGTCGAGGAGCACGTTGCGCACTTGGACAAAGTCCTTCGTCTTCTTCGACAACACAAGTTCAAGATCAACGGTGAGAAGTGTGAGTTTGGCCGCACCCGTGTCTTGTACTTGTGTCATGAGATTTCCACGGAGGGATTGAAGCCCGATGACGCGAAGGTGGCCAACATTCGTGACTGGCCGCGTCCTCAATCTGTGACTGAGATAAGGTCCTTAGGGATGACAGGCTACTACCGCAATTTTGTTCATAAGTACAGCATAGTGGCCCCCCCTTTGACGGACCTAACTCGCCTTGACACCCCATGGGAGTGGACAGACAGGTGTGAGGCTGCTTTCAGACAACTGAAGCATGCGTTGACACACCATGAGGTCTTGAAACTTCCTGATCCTGTCAAACCTTTCGTAGTAACTACGGATGCTAGCCAATATGGCATAGGCGCCGTATTTGCGCAACAGGAGGGGAAGAAGTTGAGGCCGGTAGAGTGCATGTCCAAAAAGATGCCCTCTCAGAAGTTGGCTAAGTCCACCTATGAGACGGAACTCTATGCGATCTACAAGACGCTCACCCATTGGAGGCACTATCTTCTTGGGAGGTTCTTCTACGTCAGGACTGATCACCAGACCCTGAAGTGGATGAAAACCCAACCAGGGCTCTCCGACGCTCTGAAGCGTTGGATTGAAGTCATAGAGCAGTATGACTTTGAACCCCAGTACATCAAGGGCGAGTACAACAAGGTTGCTGATGCGTTGTCACGTAGACCAGATTTCTTCGGTGCGCTGATCACTGCGTTTGGGCTTGCGGACGATGTTACATGCTCTATGGTGGAAGCCTATCGCGAGGACCGGTTTATGTTTGAGATCATACGCAGACTCGAGGCGAAGGACAAAGTGACTTCTGCCGAGTTTGAGTTGGTCAACGGACTGCTGTTCCTTGAGAAGGCAGGGAATAAACGTCTGTGTGTGCCAGATAGGGAGTCTTTGTGTAGTTTATTTTTAGGCGAGTGTCATGATGCCACCGGACATTTTGGCTTTAAGAAGACTGCAGCCAATCTGCTACAGCGGCTCTGGTGGCCCACGATGATGAGAGCTGCCAAGTTGTATGTGGAGACTTGTCAGGTTTGCCAGAGAGACAAGCCCCGTACACAGGCCCCTCTTGGGCTCCTCAAGCCCCTTCCGATTCCGGAGAGGCCCGGTGAGACCTTGTCCATGGACTTCATGGACACGCTGGTCACCAGCAAGAGTGGAATGAGACACATCTTTGTTATCGTGGATAGGTTTAGTAAGTACGCTAGGTTAGTTGCAATGCCAGAGACAGCAAAGACCGTATATGTGATTAGACTCTTCAAAGAGAATTGGGTCCGAGACTTTGGGCTCCCAAAGTCTATTGTTAGTGACAGGGATGTCCGATTCACAAGTGAGTTGTGGAAGGCTGCAGCTGCAGAACAGGGAACACAGCTGCAGATGACTTTTGGGAACCATCCCGAGGCCAATGGCCAAGCAGAGCAGCTTAACTGCGATGTACAACACCTATTGCGGCATTACATCAAGCCCAATCAGGTGGATTGGGATGAGAAACTTGCTTTCATCGCCAGCTTGTATAACGATGCTATGCACAACGCAACTGGAGTAAGTCCTAACAGTCTGCTACTGACTTTCAAGCCTAGACTGCCCCTAGACTTTTTGTTACCTGACAATCAGTCAACTGCCGCACCCGGCACCCTTGAGTTTGCCTATCGCTATGAACAACTGATGCAACAGGTAGTAGAACAAATGCATAAGGCACAAGCGGCACTGATAGAATGTGAGAACAGACACCACCGCCCTTCTACATTTCAGGTAGCGGACAGAGTCTGGGTAAAATCCTCAGAACCGGGACAGGAGCACGGGATCTCCCATAAGCTCATGCCACAGTACTTCGGACCATGGGAGGTTCTAGATGTTGTTGGGGAAGATCCGGATGGGCCATCCGATGTTATCCGGATCCCTGGTCATCTCTGCACTTACCCTATCTTTCACGCCTCCAAGCTTGAGCCATTCATGGAAACTGACCAGTTTCCCTCTCGTCGCTCTATGCTGCCCCCAACCATGGATGGGAAGGTCGACGTCGACGACATTGTTGATCACAGGGAGATGCCAGTTCCAAGACCGACAGGCAGAGGACGTCCTCCGAAACCAAAGCTGTAGTACCGGGTTCGGTTCAGACATGACACTGATCGAAAGGAGGACAGATGGTTCACACAAGAGGAACTGATGCAGAGCGCTCCACACGTCGTCGCTCACTACGAGAAGTCTCTGCAGAAAGGAAAACGCCAGATTATTGAAGATTAAACTTCTCAGAGGACTATCGAAGTATGGAGGAGGGAATGCGAGGCATAGGGCCTCGATATGCCCTACAGGGCCCAATTTCACACAGTCGGCCGCCCTAAGTGAAGGCAGGAACGACCGAGGCCCTACATGCCATTTCAAGGTCACCGCGCAACTAGGGAAATTCAGGCAGTTGCACAACGCCAGTCGGTTGGAAGCACCCAGGCCCAGACTGCCTTTCATTGCATGTAACTGAGGCAGGCCCTGGGCCGGATACACAAAGTGGACCGAACAAAGGGTGAGGGCAGTTGGGTGCTGGTAACCACCTCAGGCCCTGGGCCTGTTTCCTTCGGACTGAGGCTCAGCCTCCCTGGGCCTACCGRAAGCTTYTSGGYCGRGGCCCAGTACCGCASCACAGCACGCAGCAGCAGGCCACTTCGATATAGGGAAGGGCCTGCCCACGCATTGGACATTCGGGCACTGGCTGCTTTGTGCGCAAGCGCTGCTGTGCTATCGCCTGCCAGGTTCACGCGCTCACGGGCGAGCTCGAAGGAGCAGGCAGCCATAGCCAAGCTGCGCTATTGTATGTTGGATGGGGCGCATGGTGGTCCATGGGTGCATGTGGCATCTAGGAGTTGGGGAATGAGGTTGTGAGTGATACGCGAGACGTACCTGGTGCTTGTTGCGTGCGGCATTGGCCGAGATCTGCTCGTACTTGGGAAGCTGTTGACATCATCAGCAACATTGTAGTCTAGGTTAGATAGGATCTGCCATTCGTAGTCTGGGTGTTGAGCGCTAGATAGGATATCAACATTGGTTCTTCGTTGATGATGATGAGACTATTCCAGCATCGTCAATTATGAGCTTTTGGCGTGCTCTTATTTGGTGAAACTCGTGATGCAATTCTGCTTTTGGTTCGAGGTCACGACTATTTGGTCTCATATATATGATGTTGTTTGATTGCTCAAGTTCGCTATTGCTCATCTTTGCAATCAGACTCGCTATCTTTCACACTTCATATGCATGCAAACAGGTGAGCAGCAAACTGGCGACAAGCGCCCGCTCAGAACTCAGAGATATAGTAACCAAAAACGCAGTTCGAATACAAGTTCACTTCAAATGGCTATGGCGGCACAACGCCTGTACAACTCTCTGTTCACACGCACACAGGATCACCCTCGATATCCCACACGCGACACTCTGAACACACATACACACACACACACTACACTCTCCTAACGGCTATAGCGACTAGGGCCACTGCTACCCTATCGCTATGGCTAAGCTCTTCCTCTCGCCCACTTCGTCTTCGAGCTCACTGCAGACCACCTCGCACAAGTGACTGTGGCAGCGCTTCCGCATGGCTTACGCAGGAATGAATGAATGGCTGGGCGCTGCCTCTTGATTTTTGCTTCTGTATCTCGTTGGTCTGCCCCTTTCCCATGCCCGTGGTGCACACAGTCCCATGCGGTACTTGCTTGACTGGACTAGGACTGACTGGGACTGGGACTGCTGACTCAGCACGGGTGGACTCCACCACTTGCCCACTTGCCTCAGCCTAAACATGAGCAGCTTCGAAAGGCCACTACTAGGACCTTCCGGAAGGCCGTGGACTTGGCCTTTCGATAGTGTAGCAGCTACGACCTTGACCCTTCAGGACTGTAGCAGCTACGACCTTGAACTTTCGGAGGAGCTACAGCTACGACTTCTAGACCTTGCTAAGACTCCTATCCGACAGGTCTACAGATCGAACCCCTATAACCTACAGACCTACGACGACCTACCAACTGGGGAAAGGACACAGGTCGTGGGTTCAACTCCTGGGGTCGACACAGATACTGTACAGAGGTAAGGTAAGTCTAGGGATCGAGCCCTGGGATCTGCATCGGCTACTGCGAACAAGTGAATACCGTTTCACTCCCGCCGGCCTAAATTGGAGGTCCTCCGAGAATAACTCAGTCCAAGGCAGGACCTTTACCTTTCTTATCTCTCTCGTAGGCCCTAACTATGTCGGGAGCTGTTTCTAGCAGTTTTGTTCTGGTAAACCAGCGAACGTCCTCCGGTTCCTGATAAGCGAACCGGACCTTATATTGCTTTTGTGGACGACCTCTACCTCCTGTTCTGAACACGTCTTCACCTACAATGCCGTCAATGTTGTATCTTCCGTCGATGTCCGGAGGGATCATGGACCTTCTAGATGGAAACTGTTGACTTGTCACACACGGCAACAAGTTTCATGCATGGAACACCGGGTAGGTGTGGAGGTGTGCTGGAATCTCTACTGTGTAGGACGACCCATCTTCTCCGCCCTTGACTTCTAGAACTGGCCATGGTCCCATGTACACTGGCAGTAACTTCTGCGAGATGTTTTCCTCAGGAGCAAACTCTTTGGACTTGACCCAGACTAAATCGCCTACTTGAAACTGCAATGGGCGGCGGTGCTTGTTGGCCTGCTCTATCATTCTATGTTGGGCCTTCCTGAGGTTCTCGACAACTCTAGCTAGCTCTTTCTCGTGATGTATTGCGAACTCCCTGGTACCGGGCGGTAGCCTGCGAATCTGGTCCCGGTTAAGTCCCTCAAACCGTCTGCATGACCTAAAGGACTTGTACAACTCGTTGGGAGTGCGACAGGTGGACACGTGCAAACTGTTATTGTACACATCCACCAACCAGCTAGTTCATACTATGATGGACAAGTTGGCGAATGTCTAATGGAAGCTCTTGAAACTGAGAGATTGTATAGCAAAAGTCTACATGAATAGAACAGGTCAACCAGGATGGGTTATATATCGTGATATGGATTGGGATATATTTATGTCTACCTTGGGCAACATCTCATCCCAATTGACTTGATCTGGTCTAATGTACATGCGCAGAACTTGCTGCAGGATCTTGTTCATCTGCTCAGTGGATGGTGGCCATATGACATTAACAAATCCGTAGACTTTCATTAGTTCCTGCCAGTTCTGGCTAGTGAATCGGGTATCTATCGCTAACTATAAATAGTGGAATCCCGTGATCACTAATCCAAAAATAAAAAAACTTCTGAATGACTAGTTCAGTGCGTGCCTCTGCAGGCAAAGGGACGAAAATAACATATTTACTAAATCTATCAACTATGACCATGACTTTGCTCTTACCATGCCTACTCTTGACGCCAGCGTACATAAAGTCAATAGACACTGAATCTTCGGGCTGATCAGGAACAGGCAAGGGTATGAGAAGTCCTAGAGGGGCATGCGTAGTAGTCTTGTTTCTCTGGCACACTTTGCAACTGCGGACATACTCTATGCAGTCAATTTTCATTCCTAGCCAGGTGTACGCATGCATCAAATTGGCTAGAGTCTTTTGCCAACTGAAATGTCCCTCTATGTCGTGGCATTCCCCTAGGACCAAACTACGGATCTCCTCACTGTTAGGAACGCACAGACGGTCTACTACATTGGTCTTCTCAAATAACAACCCCTCTGTAGTGCGGTAATCTGGTTCGGTCTCTGGGGCCTCCTTAACTCTCTTGAGGAGGTCACTATAAATAGGGTCCTGCGAATACGCCTCTCTAACTCTCTCCTGCAGGTCGCTCCCTATATCCAGATAGTGAACTATAACTCCAAAGTAGTTTGATCTCCTACTTAGAGCGTCCGCGAAGCTTGAGCTCAAAGTCATACTGGTCTTCAGTGGCCCACCCAGTCAACTTAGGTGTCATTTTGGCCTGTGTCTTCAGCCATCTAAGTGAATCGTGGTCTGAATACACCTCGAAGTGTGTCCCAAGCAGGTAATGCTTCCAGTGCTCTAAGGCCTGCCTGAGAGCGTAGAGTTTTCTCTCATATGTCGAGGTAGCTACCTTTTCTGATGGCATCCTTGCTGACATGAACTCTACGGGTATGTAGCCATTGCCGTCGTCCTGCTGTAACATGGCGCCTATACCATACTGACTCGCGTCCGTGGTGACGACAAATGGCAAGGACAGATCTGCTACTTTGAGGACATGATACTCTATCAACGCGTGCTTTAACTCTTTAGCGCAGACGTACAGTCTTTGTCCCACTGCCAGACTGCCTCTTTCTTGAGCAACCTGCGAAGGGGGGCGGCGATAGTTGAGAAGTTCCTTACGAACTTCCTATAATAATTAGCTAGGCCCAGGAATGACCGCAATTCAGTCAACGTGCGGGGCATTGGCCAATCTCTAATCGCCGCTATCTTACTGTCCTCAGGCTTGATGCCATCTCCGTCTAAGACGTGGCCCAAGTACAAGACTTGTGTCTTGGCCCACTCACACTTTTTCTCATTGATCTTGAAGTTAGCTTCTCTCATTTTCTCCAAGACTTGCCTCAAATGACCATGATGCTCTTGGAGGGTCCTACTGAACACTAATATATCATCTAAGTAGACTACAACAAATCTATCTAACCAAGGCCTAAACAAGTCGTTCATACAGCGCTGGAATGTGGCAGGCGCATTGGTTAGTCCAAAGGGCATCACTATAAACTCATAGTGCCCATGTCCGGAATGCAATCTTGTACTGGTCATCAGGATGGACCTCTATCTAATGATATCCGGACTTCACGTCGATCTTCGAAAAATATTTGCAACCCTGCACCCGATCTAAAAGATCGTCTATCCTGAGCAGTGGTTCAGCGTTCTTCACCGTGATCGCATTCAGACCCCTATGGTTTATACACATCCGTAACTCTCCTTCCTTTTTGGGGACAAATAAAACTGGTGCTCCAAAAGGAGACGAACTGGGCCTAATCCAACCTTTTTCGAGGAGCTCGTCTAACTGCTTGCGCAACTCCTCTAACTCCCTTGGGGACATCCTGTAGACTGCTCCCTTAGGAGTCCTACTGCTAGGCTCTATCTCTATACGATGCTGAATTGGCCGCTGCACTACTCCTGTCAGTGGCTCTGCTAAATCCTGAAACTCTTCCAGCAGCTTGGCAATAGCTGGGTCTATGAATGTGTCTTCCTTAGGCTCAATAACTGCCTCACATAGGCTACGAAGACCTGCTCCTCTAACTACTCCTTTTTCACTGATCGCGCGAACGTGGGAACGCTGAGACAGCAATGTGCCAGCGAGTTGTCTACTCCTGACACATGAAACAGGCGGGCCGTCTTGCCTGACGGACTAGGGAGCCTTCACTCATGCTCTCTCAAATGAGTGTGGCCCCTGCTGCCTCTCCCCAGTCCAAACCTAGGACTATGTCAAGAGGAAGGTCATCCTGTACGAGGAGAGTCAGGGAATGAAGAACCTTCTCCACAGGCAGGCATCCTCTCTTTTAACTCTTCTGCCATGCCTGCGAGGGAAGTGCCTAGAGAGACACTAACACAAGCAGTCTCTAGAAAGCTAGCTAGGCACCCGCCTCCAACCTCTATCGAAGGCTCATGTGATGTGGGAGTTTCCTGTTCACGTGGCCTAGTCATAGGGGCAGTTGCAACCCCTACTGGCGGCTGCCTTTTGACTCCTGGGCAGCCCATCGGGCCTCTCTGTACTTAGGGTAATATTTAATGATATGGGCCGGGTCACCGCAATATATGCATACGCTGCTGCCATACTCGCTGGTCCAGGCCCAAATCTTCCCATGGCCGGCCTTGTGGCCAACCTGGCTGCCAACCTCCTCTCCTCTGAGGTGATCCTCCACCTCGTCGCTGCGGGGACCGACTGGGACCTTCACGATTTGGCGGGGGACCTTGACCCCTACCTCCCTCTTGGCGGTTCCTTTGGCCGTGAACCCCCTGTGCACCCGGTCCTCGACCACCCGCCTTGGCCTCCTCTACCTTGTGGCCTCCCTCCAGCCGCGACAGCAGCATAGGTCCTCCCCTGGCCTACACTACTGTCCTCCTCCTCTGGCCCCCACTTGATCTGATCGTAGGGGACTTCGCCTGTACCACCTTCGTCTCAAGTAAGGATCAGATGATCCTTGGCCCTGACCCTGAGATGGTACGACCTTTCCACTTCTTTCCCTTTTTTAAGTCCTTATGCCAGAAAGTGGAAACTGGCATGGACTTCGCCTCAAACGAGACCACTTTTCTGCTCAATGCATCATACGTGATATTGGCCTGTTGAGTCTTGTCGAAGAAATGCCCTCGCAGGGGCTCTGCCATGGCACGATAAAATAGTTGGACCAACTGGGTCTTAGTGACCCCGTGGTCTGGGATGGCTACCAAGTCGTCCATGACAGCTTTGAGTGCTCGCACACTCTTCCACTGTCGCGAGTGGATGGTTTGAAGCTTCTCAGAGGCCCTGACGCCCCTTGTGACGTCAACGAACCTCTCTCGCAGGAGTTTCAGGAAAGTAGAAAGAGGGGTGAGCTTGGATTACGCAACCATATTGTGTTCGCAATCAGCTGCACGCACAGGGGACCTGGCGAAGCTGGCCGTTTCGTCCTTCAGTGCGTGGAAGGCTACGAGGACTTGTTCCTCGAGTGCGATATGCTGTAAATAGACATACGTATTAATGCTAGCCTCCCAGTTATCAAAGTTATCATCCTTTTTCCCGCGATACGAGTCAGGAAATTTGAGCTTAACAGGCTCTTTGAGGCGACGCGACTCGGCCTCTGCTGTGGCCACTACTTTGGGGCCTTCAATGGCGCCGGCACAAAACTTCTTTGCGCCTTCCTTCAACTTTCTAACTTCGGTCCCAACATGGGTTACCACGTCGCGCGTGAACTCTCTAAATCCAGACCAGATGGCATGAAGAGACATCTTGACCCTTATTGGCCTGATGTTCCTCAAGCCAGGCCGACTCAGAATCTCAAGATAACCCAAAATTTTGTCTAATTTGGCAGGGTCTCTTGTTGTGCTTGCACTTCCTGCCTACATGCCTGAATCTTCTCCACCTCTTTGGCCATCCGGTTGGCCTCCTCCCTCCTCCTTTTCTTTTCCCTTGCCAGACGCAACTTCCACTCCAACCTCTTCTCGTCTTCCATCGTCTAGCGTTCCAGGGGGTCCTCCTTAGATTCTAGCGCCCTGGCAAATGCTTCTCTCCCCTCCTGGGGCACGTACAACAGTGCCTCTTCGTCTTCTCCCAGCAATAAATTAGCCACCCACTCGCTAAATTTCTTCTCCATCCACTTGTCTTCTGCCTTCGTGCCATTACTTTCTCCCCTTTCTTCCCTACGCCTCCTTTCTAGGGGTTCTTCTACCTCTTCCTCCTCTGCTACTGCTTCTTCTTCGGCAGCCCTTCTTTTCTCTTCCTCCTCCTGCTGCAGCCTTCGCATCTTCTCCTACAACTTTTTCTTCTTCGCCGCCTGCTCATAGAATCCGAACAGGATCCTGTCAACTAGGGTCACTAGCCTAGACCTACTCTAAGGCTGTCACTACAGGACCTGTTGCTGATCAGGAGGCATTTAAGGAGATCCCTCATAACTCCTTAGGAATTCTTCAACGTCGCAGACAGGACTACGCGATCAGCAGGTCCTCTCAAAACTTAGACGGCCTGTTGTGCAGCCCACAAGTCGGATTTTGGGCCTACCGTGCCACACTGAGCAGCCTGCCGGTCAGTACTGGTCCTTGGGAGGGTTCGTGTCCTCCAGGACAATCAAGTCATCAGACACAATCTTTAGCCCTAGTCAGCCCGTGTGGGTTTGGTCAACAACGCCCTATCCTTCATCCACAGAGTCCTATCACCTGGACAGAAGAGACTCGATGCAAAAAGAGAGACGCACAGACTTGACTCAGCAGGTACCACAGGGTGTGTGCACATCCATAGGGCGAGGGGATAGGATGAAGGCTTGGCAAGATTATACCGGCTCCAGCTTGGTCAAATTCGTGGTCAACAATCTTGGTCAACGCTGCAGTCAACCCCCGGTCAACTCCGATCAACTCCCCCGGTCAACTCTTCCAGTCAGCTATGGCTGCCATCTTCTCCTTCCTCGCCACCCTTCTCCTTCCTTTCTCCTTCCTCGCCTCTTTCTTCTTCTTCACACCGTCTGTCTTCTCTTTTTTTTTTTCTTTTCTTTTTTTTTCCCGTTCTCGACTCTCCCTTCTTCTTCCTCTGCTTCACTTCTCTCCTCGGTCTCTCCCTCTGTCCTCTCTTTCACCTCCTTGGTCACTCTGTGGTCGAGCTCCGCGGCTATGGTCGCCTCCTTCTCTTCGTTGGACTACATAGCGGACTTCACAGGTACGTGACAACCAATCTTGTCTCTCTCTCTCTCTCTCTCTCTCTCTCTCTCTCTCTCTCTCTCTCTCTCTCTCT
>BFEA01000623.1:640739-667014 GCA_003427395.1 Chara braunii | reverse complement strand
GAGAGAGAGAGAGAGAGAGAGAGAGAGAGAGAGAGAGAGAGAGAGAGAGAGAGAGAGAGAGAGAGAGAGAGAAAGAGAGAGAGAGAGAGAGACAAGATTGGTTGTGCGGTCCAAGAAGGAAGAAGGCGACCATAGCCGCAAATCTCGAACACTGTGGAGAAGAAGGAAGACGAAGGGAGGAAAGAAGAAGAACGAGAGAGGAGGGAGAGACCGAGAAGTAAGAAAATATCATAGTTGAGAAAGAGGAAGGAGGGACGACGAAGAGGAAGGAAGACAAAGCCAGGGTGAGGAGAAAAAGAAGCGAGGAAGGAGAAGGAAAGGAGGAAGAAGAAGAAGGGTGGTGAGGAAGAAGAAGGCGGCAGCCATAGCCGAGTTGAAGGTTGACCAAGGGGTTGACCGAAGTTGGTTTGGGCGTTGACTCGGATGTTGACCCAGGGTTGACTGAAGCGTTGACCGGGGGTCTGAACAACGTTGACCAAGCATTGACCAGGCGTTGACCAGGGCTGTTGACCATGATTTTGACCAAGCTGGAGTTGGAATATTCTCGCCAAGCCCTCAGCCTATCCCCTCGCCCTATGGATGTGTGCACTCACCCTATGGTACTTGCTGAGTCTGTCTGTCTCTTCTTTCTGCATTGAGTTTCTTATGTCCAGGTGCTAGGAACTTCGTGTATGAAGGATAGGGCCTCGTTGACCAAACCCACACGGGCTGAGTAGGGCTAAAGGCCATGTCTGATGACTCGACTGTCCCGAAGGACACACACTCCCAAGGACCGGTACTGACCGGCGGGCTGCCCGGTGTGGCAAGGTAGGCCCAAAATCCGAGCTGCTTGCTGATCACGTCGTCCTGTCTGCGACGTTAAATAATTCCTGAGGAGTTCTGGGGGATCTCCTTAAATGCCTCCTGATCAGCAACAAGTCCTGTAGTGACAGCCATAGCTTAGGTCTAGGCTAATAACCCTAGTTGACAGGATCCTACTTGGATTTTGTGGTCCTTAGATTGAGTCTTAGGTTCAGTCAGTCAGGTGTCGAGGTCTAAATGGTGAGGTCTGGAACTGTTGTCTGATTGTGCAGCACCATGCCCTATAGTAAAGCTCAAGAAGAGCAAATCGCCGCCGTCCAGAGGGAGAGGAAAGAGAAGAAGGAGCTCCTTAGACAGGCAAAGATGAAGATGATAGCAGAGGAGCAGGCGACAAAGAAAAAGAAGTTGGAGGAAGAGATGAAAAGATTACAGCAGGAGGAGGAAGAGAGAATGAAGGTCGCAGTACAGGAAGAGATTGAAGAGGAGGAGGAGCCGTCGGAAGAAGGGCCCCTCAGAAGAAGAAGATTGGGGAAGGAAGAGAGAGCAGTGGCACGAAGGAAGATGACCCGTGGGTGGAGAAGAAGATAAATGAGTGGGTGGTTAATTTATCTCTGGGAGAAGATGAAGAGGCAATGTTATATATACCTCAGGAGGAGAAGGAAGCAGCAATTAACGAGATCGAGGCGACGAGTGATCCCTTAGAACGCCAGGCAATAGAGAATGAGAAGAGGTTGGACTGGAAGTTACACCTGGCAAGGGAGAAGGAGAGGAGGACGGAGGAAGCCAACCGGATGGCTAGAGAAGTGGAGAGTTTACAAACATGTAGACATGAAGTAGAAGCCCAGCCTGATGTTCAGGCTAAGTTATACAAGATCCTTGGGAGCATCGAGCTCCTAGGTAGGGCCTGGACTGAGCACCATCAATCTGTTAGGGGCCAGGAAATGGCCCTCCACTCCATCCGACAGTAGTGGCCGCTGCAGAGATCGAAGGGCGTCCCTGCAAAGACCCTGTTAAGCTCAAATTCCCTGATTCTTATGGCGGGAAGAAGGACGAGAACTTCGATAATTGGGAGGCTAGCATTAACACGTATGTGTATCTCCAACACATTGCGCCTGAGGAACAAGTCCTCGTAGCCTTCCACGCTTTCAAAGACGAAGCGGTTAGTTTTGCCAGGTCCCTCGCAAGCAGTCGATTGTGAAAACAATATGGTTGCATATTCCAAACCCACCCCTCTTCACAATTTCCTTAAACTCCTTAGAGAAAGATTCGCTGACGTCACGCGAGCCGTCAGGGCCTTAGATAAACTGCAAATGATCCACTCACGACAGTGGAAGAGAGCGAGAGCACTCAAAGCAGTTATGGATGATGTAGTTGTCGTTCCATACCACGGGTCGTGCCATGCCAAAGCCCTTACGAGGGCATTTCTTTGAGAAGACCAACAGGCCACCATAACGTATGATGCATTAAGTAGGGAAGTGGTCCTGTTTGAGGCCAAATCCATGCCAGTGTCCACTTTCTGGCATAAGGATTTAGACAAAGGGAAAAAGTGGAAGGGTTGTACCATCTCGGGATAGGTCAGGGCTAAGGATCACCTGATCCTTACTTAGATGAGGGTGGTACTGACGAAGTCCCCTACAGTCAGATAGAGTGGGGGATGGAGGAGGAAGACAGTAGTGTAGGCCAGAGGAGGACTTACACTGTTCTCGCGGTTGGAGGGAGGCCGCAAGGTAGAGGAGGAGGCCAGGGCCAAGGGGGCCGGGCCATGGATGGTCGAGGTCCGGGCGCACAGGGGGGTGGCGGTCAAAGGAACCGCCAAGAGGGAGGTAGGGGTCAAGGTCCCCCGCCGAATCGCTCGGGGCCCAGTCGATCACCACAACGCAGAGGTGGAGGATCACCTCATAGGAGAGGAGGTTGGCACCCAGGTTGGCCACAAGGCCGGCCTTGGGAAGATTTGGGCTTGGACTAGAGGATTTGGCAGCAGCGAATGGAGCAGGGGTAGTGCATCTATTGCCCTGACCCTGCCCATATCATTAAATATTGTCCAAAGTACAGGGAAGCCCGATTTGCTGCCCAGGGGTCAAAGGCAGCCGCCGATAGGGGTTGCAACTGCCCTTACCATTTGCTGCCCAGGGGTCAAAGGCAACCGCCGATAGGGGTTGCAACTGCCCTTACCATTAGGCCGTGTGGGGAAGTGTGCGCGCACCACTAGGAAACTCCCACACCGCATGAGCCTATGGCAGAGGTTGCAGGCCAGTGCCTAGTTAGCTGTCCAGAGACTGTCTGTGTTAGAGTCTCTCTAGGCACTTCCCTCACAGGTCTGGCAGAAGAGTTGAAGGAGAGGATGCCGACTTGGGCCAAGATGAAGAAGGAGAGCAAAGGACAACTGGTGTTAGTAGATTTAGAAGTTTTTAGAAGCAGAGTAGGGGCCCTTATAGACACAGAGGCTACCCGTAGTTATATCAGCAAGAAAGCGCTAAAGAAGCTCAGGCTAGGTTTGAAAGTCCAGAAGTTGGAAGACCCCATAGTCAGTATCCTCGCAGACAACCGCATGATGCGTGTTAAGGATTACGTCGAGGGAGTCCAGGCATATCTGCGCTTAGAGAAAGATGGCAAGGTGGAGAAAGTTCTCCACTCTCTGACTCTCCTCATAGAGGACGACCTCCCTTTTGATATAGTCCTGGGTATGGACTTGGGAGAGGCAGCAGGGGCCACACTCCACTTAAGAGAGCATGAGTGTAGGCTCCCTAGTCCATCAGGCGAGGTTAAGACTGCTCGCCTGCATCATGTGTCAGGAATAGATAACTCCCTGGCGCATTGCTGTCTCAATGCTCCCTTGTTCGCACGATTAATTAAAAAGGAGCGGTTAGAAGAACAGGTCTTCATACCTTACGTGAGGCCTGTCACTGAGCCTACGGAAGAGAAACCAATAGACCCAGCTATTGCCAAGCTGTTGGAAGAGTTTAAAGATTTGGCAGAGCCGTCAACACGAGTAGTGTCGTGGCCAATCCAGCGCCGCATTGAGATAGAGCCTTGCAGTAGAACTCCTAAGGGTGCGATTTACAGGATGTCCCCAAGGGAGTTAGAGAAGTTGCGTAAGCAGTTAGATAAACTCCTCGAAAAGGGTTGGATTAGGCCCAGTTCGTCTCCTTTCGGAGCACCCGTTTTGCTTGTCCCCAAAAAGGAGGGAGACTTGCGTATGTGTATCGATTATAGCGGTCTGAATGCCATTACAATAAAGAATGTTGAGCCGCTGCCCAGGATAGACGATCTTTTGGATCGGGTGCAGGGCTGCAAATATCTCTCAAAGATAGATTTGAAGTCCGGATATCATCAGATAGAAGTTCATCCTGATGACCAGTACAAGACTGCTTTTCGGACTAGATACGGGCATTATGAGTTCATCATGATGCTTTTTGGACTGACCAATGCGCCAGCCACATGCCAGCGCTGTATGAATGATGTGTTTAGGCCTTGGTTAGATAGATTTGTTGTAGTCTAATTAGATTATATATTGGTTTTCAATAAGACCCTCCAGGAGCATCAGGGTCATTTGAGGCAGGTCTTGGAAAAGTTGAGAGAGACCAACTTCAAGATCAATGCGAAGAAGTGTGAATGGGCCAAGAGACAAGTCTTGTACTTGGGCTACGTCTTAGATGGAGATGGCATTAAGCCTGAGGATAGCAAGATAGTAGCGACTAGAGATTGGTCGACGCCCCGCACGATGACAAAATTGCGGTCGTTTCTAGGCCTAGCTAATTATTATAGGAAGTCCATGAGGAACGTTTCCACTATCGCCACTCCCCTTCGCAGGTTGCTCAAGAAGGATGCAATCTGGAGGTGGGACAAAGATTGTACATCTGCTCTTAAGAACTTAAAGCGAGCGTTGATAGAGTACCCTGTCCTCAAGGTGGTCGATCCGTCCTTGCCATTTGTCATCACCACGGACGCAAGCCAGTATAGGATAGGCGTCGTGTTGCAGCAGGACGACGGTAATGGCTATAGACCCGTAGAGTTTATGTCAGCGAGGATGCCTTCAGAGAAAGTAGCTACCTCGACTTACGAGAGAGAACTCTACGCTCTCAGGCAGGCCTTAGAGCATTGGAAGCATTACCTGCTTGGGAGGCACTTCAAAGTTTATTCAAACCACGAGACTCTCAGGTGGCTGAAAACGCAGGCCAAGATGACACCTAAGCTAACTAGGTGGGCCACTGAGATAGACCAGTACGACTTTGAGCTCAAACCAATCAAGGGCAAGTATAACGTAGTTGCGGATGCTCTAAGTAGGAGATCAGATTACTTTGGAGCTATAGTTCACTATCTGGATACAGGGGGAGACATGAAAGTCAGACAGGCGTATGTGCAGGACCCTATTTATAGTGACCTCCTCCAGAAAGTTAAGGAGGCCCCAGAGATTACCGCACTACAGCGGGATTACTGATCGAGAAGACCAACGTAGTAGACCGTTTGTGCGTTCCTAACAGTGAGGAGGTCCGTAGTTTGTTACTAGGGGAATGCCACGACACAGAGGGACATTTCGGTTGGCAAAAGACTCTAGCCAATCTAATGCATGCGTATGCTTGGCCAGTAATGAAAGCCGACTCCATGAGTACGTTCGCAGTTGCAAAGTCTGTAAGAGGAATAAGACAACTACGCGTGCCCCTCTAGGTCTTCTTCGACCCTTGCCTATACCTGATCAGCCTGGCGATTCAGTATCCATTGATGTCATGGATACTAGCATCAAAAGTAGGCATGGAACGAGCCAAGTCATGGTAATAGTGGATAGATTTAGCAAATATGTTGTTTTTGTTCCCTTACCCGCAGAAGCCCGTACAAAATTAGTAATTCAAAAGTTTTTTGACTTTTGGGTTAGTGATCACGGGATCCCATTGTCCATAGTGAGTGACAGAGATACCCGGTTTACAAGTCAGAACTAGCAGGAGTTAATGAAAGTATACGGGTCAAAGTTGTTAATGTCGTTTGCCCATCACCTAGAGACTAACGGTCAGACTGAGCAAATGAACAAGATCCTGCAGCAAGTTCTGCATATGTACATTAGACCTGATCAAGTCAACTGGGACGAGATGTTGCCCAGTGCATATAACAATAGCGTGCACTTGGCCACTTGTCGTACTCCCAATGAACTGCGTAAGTCCTTTAGACCGCGCAGATCGTTTGAAGGACTTAACCGGGACCAGATTCATAGGCTACCACCCGGTACTACGAAGTTCGCGATACAGCACAATGGAAGTTAGCTACCGTTGTTGAAAACCTCAGGAATGCCCAGCACCGAATGATAGAGCAGGCTAATAAGCACCGTCGCCCGTCGCAGTTTCAAGTAGGCGACCTAGTCAAGGTCCAGTCCAAAGAGTTTGCTCCTGAGGAAAACATTTCACAGAAGTTACTGCCAGCATACAGGGGGCCAGTTCTAGAGGTTAAGGGCGGAGAGGATGGGCCGTCCTATACAATAGAGATTCCAGCGCACCTCCACACCTACCCTACGTTCCATGCGTCAAAGCTATTGTCGTGTGTCACAAGTCCACAGTTTCCATCAATGCTGCAGAGCAGGGAACCCAGTTGCAAACGACTTCTGGGAATCACCCAGAGGCCGACGGCCAGGCCAAGCAACTGAATCGCGCTGTACGACACCTGTTGAGGCATTACATCAAGCGCAACCAGGTGGACTGGGATGAGAAGCTTGCTCTCATCGCCAGTCTGTACAACAATGCGGTACACAGCGCCACCGGGGTGAGTCCAAACAACTTGCTATTCACTTTTAAGCCTAGATTACCCTTAGACTTTCTCCTTCCTGAGAATCAGTCAACTGTTGCACCGGGTAATTCAGAATTTGCCTACCGGGACGAACAGAAGATGCAGCAGGCAGTAGAACAGATGCAGAAGGCACAGGCAGCAATGATAGAGTCTGAGAATAGACACTGCCGACCTTCTACATTCCACGTGGGGGACAGAGTCTGGGTTAAGTCCTCAGAACTAGGACAGGAGTACGGGACTAAGAGGTAGAGGTCGTCCACAGAAACAATATAAGGCCCGATTTGCTTATCAGGAACACGAGGACGACCGCTGGTTTACTAGAACTGAACTTCTAGAAACAGGTCCCGACATAGTAGCCTACGAGACAGAAAGGAAAGGTAAAAACCCCGTCTTGGACTGAATTATTCTCGGAGGACCTCGGATTTAGGCCGGCGAGAGTGAAACGGTACTCACCTGTTAGCAGTAGTGAGTGCAGATCCCAAGGCTCGATCCCTAGTTCTTACCTTACCTATGTACAATACCTATGTCGACCCCGAGAGTTGAACCCGTGACCTGTGTATTCGCAACAGTTGGTAGGTTGTCGTAGGTCCGTAGGTTGTAGGGGTTCGATTTGTAAACCTCTCGGATAGAGGTCTTAGTGAGTGCGAACAGTGGAGTTGGGCAGAGTGACGAGAGTTGGGTGGTATAGGCACTGATGCGCCATAGCCTGTTGAAGCGAGCTTATATCTGAACTGTGTTTTCGACTTCCATATCTCTGAGCTTTGAGTGGGCGTTGTGCGCCAGTGTGACTCACCATCTGTTTGCATGAGTGCGCAATGGAAAAGAAAGCGGTCTGATTGCAATTCGATAATCAAAAGAGATAGAGCGCTCACTCAGATTACTCAAGATCGATGACGAGGATAGTTAGCTGTCGGAGTAAGTTTTGAAGAATTTAGCCAGTAACTCTGATCGCCTTGCAAGCCCCCCTGACCAGTCTTTAGTAACGATCTTACAAAGGATTTTTTGTTGAATTGATCATGACAATAGGCACAACATGAGATAAGCATAGGGAACACGCGGATCTGATGGTAACACATTGACTTTCCGATCGATGACAAGTCACAGTTCAACGTATTGATGATACTGACGGTGGTCTGCAAGTGTGCATTACTTATGCGTCACTCTCGCACATCAGCTTCCACCTTGTTACCACTTGTATGACTAGGACCCTGAGATCTTGTTGGCGTCAACCGCGTATTCACACATAGCATTCTTGCTCGAGCCATAACTTAAGCACTTATTCACATGGTAAGTGTTCCATTCGTTTGCTTTGCATCCACCTCATCACAACAGAGATGGAACGAGCTGCGGTAGGTGATACGTACTAGAAGGAGCACAAATGACGTCAGCTGCCAGCAGCATTCGCAGGACGTCTCACTTCTTGAGATGTTAGTACGCGCACCTAGTATGTTGTTTCGCACACTAGAACTCGACCACCCCACACTAGAGAAGGGGAGTGTTCTCAGATCGCGCATCGACACAACCTGCATGACACAGCGACTGACAACAACAGTGGACTCGCACGTAGAATACATGCGTCCTCCTGACTTATCGTTTGCTTTGCATCCACCTCATCACAACAAAGATGGAACGAGCTGCGGTAGGTAATACGGACTGGAAGACACACAAATGACGTCAGCTGCCAGCAGCAACCGCAGGACGTCTCACTTCTCGAGATGTCAGTACGCACAGCTAGTATGCTGTTTCACACGCTAGAACTCGACCACCCCACACTAAAGAAGGGGAGTGTTCTCAGATCGCGGATGAAGATAATTGATACAACCTGCATGACACAGCGGCTGACAACAACAGTGGACTCGCACATGGAATACATGCGTCCTCCTGACTTATCGTTTGCTTTGCATCCACCTCATCACAACAGAGATGGAACGAGCTGCGGTAGGTGATACGGACCACCCCACACTACAGAAGGGGAGTGTTCTCAGATCGCGTATGAAGACAATCGACACAACCTGCATGACACAGCGGCTGACAACAACAGTGGACTCACACATAGAATACATGCATCCTCCTGACTTATCACTCTCCAGTGTGCACTTCCAGTGCTTTGCCGTAGCGTTTTCAACAACTGACGACTGCCTCCATCTCTCTTCTCCTCTACCCATCGCTCTAGTCATGGTATACAATCGTCTCGCAACTTGACCTCAGCCTCGCTGTCACAGTGAGCTGAATTCGTCAGAGCGTTGTTGACGTCGATAGTGACCTGCAAACGCGCCTCTCATGAACGTCTCTCATGAAGCCTAGCCTTCCCCCGAGTACGCACACGCCCACTACAATAATAGTCTCAATCTTTGCGACAAAAGTGGTGCAAACGAAGATGAGTTAAATCAAGCAGGAACAACAACTCAGATGATGTTTGTAAAGCGCATAACCCTCATGTTCTTCGTCCATCATTGAAAAAAAAAAATGCACTTCACCAGTGACCTCAACAGTTAAAGAACCGCATAGCTTTTTCCCACAGGTTTGACTTCGACTCTCTCCTCTTCATGTGCACACGTCGCTTCTACTCCACGTTTCTGTCTCTCCCTCTCTGTTCATGTTCGTGGTCCGCTGCTTGTAACTGTCTCGATGTCTCAATCTCGTCCTCGTTGCGAGCTGGCCTCCGGACCATCTTCCACCGACTCAGTTGGCAGGTGGTCCTGCTGCCATTGCGCCCATCCGTGCTAGGATTGGGTTTTGGCGTCACTGGCTTCGGGCTCTGCCTCAGAGTCCCGGTTAAGCTGTTCCTGTTCCCGCTCAGTAGTCCCTGTTGAAGTTTCTTCCTCGTGGTACGTTACCGTGACCTGCAACGCAGCGGTTGCTCCATCTCGCTTACATCTCCGCTAAGCCCGGTTTCGGGCCTCAGCAACTGCACCCTGTACTGCTGTGTCTTCCCTCGTCTCTTGCTCCTTACCGCCGTAAACATTAATTTTCAGCTTCACTATCCTGTCGTACTTACTGTAGTTCAGGCCACTACGGCTCCCCCTTCACCCTTGGGTTCCCAGCTCCCAAGAAACTTCAGATATCTGGGTCTGTAACTGTGGAGACCACTACGAAGAGCCATAGCTATATGCTCTTAGAATAGTCGGTGCCTAGATGTTTACGTCACACTTACCACGTGTGTAAGACACTAGATTATCAAGCTCAGGCAACTAAGCCCTGAGCATCTCGCACGTCTGCGTCGTTATCTCGACCTACGAAACAGTGTGAAGGTAGCAAAAGCCCATGCACGCACCCATCAAGGAATAGGTGAGTATACCAGAGACCCATCTTCTTATAGAATTTGAAGATGACAATGCCCCTGAGTTCTAATCGGGACTTATATTTTCACATCAACAAAATGAGACTAATAAGAAAACTAAGAGTTAAAAGTATGATAGGGTAAACAGTCGGACAATGGTCAACTAAATAAAGCAGTCGGAAATATAATTCCAATGGTCATCAGGTAAGTGCACACCTATGATCAGCGCCATCGGTCTTTTCGTTTCAATCTGAAAAGACTGCGGCTTGGTCCGCAGTGGTCCCATAATGGAATACCGACAGGTAATTCCTCTCTTTTAAGACAGATCATCAGACTATCACTAGAGGGCATGTCCAATGGCAAGGAAGGGGCTTACAAACTTCGGCTGGAGGTGATAAGCCTCCTACCGAAGCGGCCACGGGTTGCCCCTCTTTTGGGGTCCTACGCTGATAGCACCTCACAAATTAAACTCATGGCGACTTAAGCGCGACGGGTCGGGCAGCTTAGGCCGCCCATGCGTAATCACAAATTCAAAATTGAACCGTTCGTTCCCCCGCAAAATGATAGAAGGGGGAACTAAATTAAAAAAAAAGAAAACAATAAAGAAAAGTGAACTATGTAACGCCGCAATCTGAAGAATGGCGATTCCAATTTTCTTTTTTCCTTTTTCTTTTCTCTTATTTCTCTCTTTTCCTGTCCTTCTCCTTTACTCTAGTTGTGACTACTGTCAGACTTATCCCATAACTTGACTAGAGGGAACCTGGCGCGCAGTAGAAAAGACCGCTCCGGTCCCTGTACCTTCGCGTCCCTGGGCGAGCCCGACAGTTACCACGACCATAGGCCAGTAGTGCTCTGTTGTACATCAAGGTGCCGGGCCTGCGTGGACCAAACGAAAGTCCAGTGTCGCACCCCCACCTTTTGTTAAGGGAGTGTCCACTGGACCGATCCTATAGTAGAGCGCTGGATATCACAGGTGCATTGCAGAGGAAAAACGATCCGAGTCCAAGGTGTCACTGGTACAACCGCGGGTAGTGAGCTGGCGTTGGGTACACCACAAAGTTTTATGAGCAGGGAGCTTGATACGCCACGGAGATTTGTGAGCAGGGAGCTTGGTACACCGCGAAGATTTATGAGCAGGGAGCTTGGTACAACGCGGAGATTTGTGAGCAGGGAGCTTGGTACGACGCGAAGGGTCGGGACATGGCGCCCTCCGACAACGTGCCAACTTGCACATGACGAGTCGACGACGATGAGACGGCGACCGATACCGGTGGCGGCTCCCTGCTGGTGAGACCTCAAGGAAGACGACATCTTTCTTCTTCTTCTTCGTCTCGTCTCCATCTCATCTCCCCCCTCCCTCCTCCTTCTTCTTCTTCTTCTTCTTCTTCAGAGAAAGAGAGAGAGGTTACTGATAGAGGTTACCTCGGGCATACGCCCAGGACCTGATTCAACATTTTGCGGCAAACATTTATTGGACGCCCGACAAGGGACTATTTTGCACTTCGCGATCTTGGTCTTCCCCCTCGCCTCCATCTTCGTCTCGCCTTCTTCCCCCCATCTCTTATCCATGGTATCTCCCCATGTGTCTGCGCAATGAGGGACCTTTCCTCGTGTATGTGGTCCCTCCTCCCTCTCTCACATGTGCGGTGTATGGTGGTGTGTCACGTCAGTTTCTAACAGGTCAGGTCATATCTTTGAGTCTTCCGCTGCGCTACATCGTGCTATTTTCATATGTATTTGGATGTACATTGCTTGTTGATACTGACGCTGCATTGTCCATACGAGTCCTTTTCATCACTTTGCGAATCCTTGGTATCGTAGCCCCATGCGTGAATCAGGATTCGAACCTAACCTCACATGCGACGGGGAGGATCGATCAATCGATTGATTGATTGATTGATTGATTGATTGATTGGTCGATTGATTGATTGATTGGTCGATTGATTGATTGACGATTGATTGATTGATTGATTGATTGATTGATTGATTAACGATTGATTGATTGATCGATTGATTAACGATTGATTGATTGATCGATCGATTGATTGATTGATTGATTAGGTTGTCCTAATTAACCCCCCATTCGCGATTTTAACGTAACTCCCAAAAAAAAATACTTTTTTTTTTCTCGTTCAGAATATTTTGTGTAAATTTGTGTTCCGTACAAATCCGAAATTGCGCGTTCCGAACATTTTCGAAATTCGCCCCTCTTCACAAATTCATTTTTTTTGGAAATTTTGTTTTTTTCTAGGCTACCAGAGTGGCCCGGGGTCACTTGCCCGGCTGGGCCAAAAACATTAAAAAATAAAAATATAAAAACATTATTTTTAACTTTTATTTTTTATTCTGAATTTGGTGAAGAATTTTGATGTGACCCTGAGGCAAACGTTGTTCAGTTTATTTTTCTGCATAACATAGTTTTTTTGTGGATTTTTTTTTTTTTTTTTTTTGCAGGGACCTTCCCTGGTCCTTGCACGGGCTCCCCACCCAGGACCCGAGCGGCCCGGCTGGTAGCCTAGGTTTTTTTTGCAAAATTCATTTTTTTTGAAAATACTAAAATGCGCATTAATTAGTAGCAGGAATTTCCGTTTCTCCTTAATCTTGAGAAATTCTAATTTTTCATTACTTCATTATTATGAAATTTTACTCTTTTTTTTAAATCTTTGCCCTGATTTGTTTTTTATTTTCAAATCGTGCATGCTGGGAATGTAGAATTCATTTCTTTTTTAATTTCCAAAAAAAAAATCCCGTTATTTCAAGATTCCAGAATTATATTCTTTGTGGAAAATCTCTCCTTGCAAGTTTCGGATTTTATTCCTAAAATCGCAACTGGTTGCACATACTCTCATCTTGAATTAATCCAGATTATTATTTTTTTACTTCGAAATTGCGGGACTTGCAAATATTTTTTTTTTTTGCAGTTCCAAATTATTGGTGTGTTCATATTTGGTGATTCTCATGATGCAATGCAGCTGTTGGTTCGAGGTCAAGACTATCTGGACTCATATGTATGATGCTGTTTGATTAGTGAAGTTCACTATTGCTCATCTTCCTTGCAATTTGGTATCGGAGATTGTGGTACGTTTGCGCTCATTTGGCGCTTGTCTTCTGCCTTATGCAGTACATACATGCGGTCTGCTGGGCGAGTTTGGCCGTAAGTGGTGTGTAGTGAGGAGGGTGGAGACGAGTGTAAGGCGACCCAGGAGGTGAGGGGAATCGCCAGGAAGGCTACGTGAGGTGAATGTGGTCTGGACAGTGTGATGAGAACTATTTAATGTACGATTGATGCTGAGGTGGAATGACGGATAATGCTGGTTGTGCCGATGTAGTGATTGGTCATCGCAATCGCCATTTGGTCATCTCGTGAGATTATCTCTGTGGTTGGGGGCAGCTAAATGAGGTACGCTGCTCTTAACCTTACCTTCCCTCTCCGACACTTCTTATCGTGAGGTTGTGTGTTCCTTCTTGAGAGTCCTCTCATCGTGAGGTGTCGAAAGCGCTCAACCTTGAGAGTCGGCAATGTTCACGTGGAGCATCTGGGTGGAGATGGGCGAAGCTTTCTGAAGGGCCCTGGATGAAGCACTGGGTCACGGTCACCATGCCAACCCACAGGGAGTAGAGCACGCATGCCTAGCTGCTTGTCCTTTGTTCGGCTTGCTGCGCTGTTAGATGGGTACTACTGGGCAGGCCAGCCCTACAGGAAAGACGAGCACCCGGCGTCTACAAATAAACAAGGGAAGGGGAACCATTGGTTGTGATCGTCGTCCGGCTGCGACGTAAAATAATTCGTGGAGTCACTTGGGGGCGGACGTTGAATTGCCCCTGGATCAGCCAATGGTTGGAAGGCTCGCAGCACGCCGAGGATAAATATACGTGCAAGGCTGGCCGTCTCAGTGGATAATCGGGGCACAGGGGTGGGCCGGACACACACCTTTAGACACGCATCGCTCTCCAGATTGCTCAGGGACGTTGACGTCAAGTGATACTCAGGGGAATTAAGGGAAGGGTTGATTCCAGGTGACAAGTTCAAAAAAATTCCATGCTGTCCTATACACACAAGTGATTCTATTTTTATGTTTTGATTAGTTAGATGGACTGCCATTGACATCTGACAGACAACATTAGTTAGAATTGTTGATTGTTCCTGATGTTTCTGTTTGCGGACTAGTCATACTAGAAATAGTTTCAGTTGCAGGAATCTGACTTACTTGTTGACCTCAAGTGATATCTGTTCCAAATAGCCACCAATTAATTAGCTGGTCCATGCACTATGCTGCGGTAGGCATCTTGAATGATCTAGTGTAGACCGTGCACAGCGCTGTAGCCTATGAGCGACGAGGACAACACCGGAGAAGACGACCGCAGGACCTTGCGATCAGCTAGAGGCCCGATAGCCCATGTGTCCCTAGGACCCAAGGGTGACTGACATTTGTTCCGCCAGCAGAGGGAGATACAGCAGCAACAGAGGAGGGCTAGAGCAGCCGAGGCCAGCAGAACTTTAGTAGCGAGGCCGGTGCTACAACAGCCATGGCCACTACGGCCATGTCCACTTCTGCACAGCAGACTTCCCAAGCCGGTAGTTCAGGTGCCGTCGGGTCAACGGTCGTGCAGACCGCGAGTCAGTCCACTGGCATTATGGCAAGCCAGGCCGCGGTGTTAACTCCAGAGGATGTCGCCATCCAGCAGGCAGCTTTGCAGGAGGCACAGCTACAGTGGGCATTAGGAGAGATAAAAGCGGAAAGGAAAGGATGATCAGTAGAAGAGCCAGGATGCAGCAAAGAGGGGCAGATATAAAGGAGTTAGAAACGATGGACCTGTCGAACATGGATGCGGATGTGAGGGTAGTTAGGAAGGCCCTGCTAGGCGTAATAGAGATGCAGGAGCATCAAACTACCATCCTTCAGGACATTCAACAGAGCCTAGCCGTTTTGGCAGGCCGTGCTCCGACAGCACCATCACCAGCCGGGCCTGGTGCCTGGCCCGTGCCATATCCTCCCTTTTATGTCCCACCGGTGACAGGGGTATCCCCATATGTAGCCCCGTCAACGGTTGCTATCGTTTCCCTGGGCATGCCACTGTCAAGAGGGGTAACAGCAGGGAGTAGTTTACAGGTTCCAGTACAGACAGTGTTCACTCCAAGTCCGTCGCAGGTTGCAATCACCACGCAGCCTGCTGTCTCACAGCCGGTGCAGTCTCAGGGCACGCAGCCCCAGCAGCTAGCACAGCAACCTGTGTCACCGAGTCCACAACCCGAAATGATGCAGGGACCGGAACAAACGCAGTGGGTTCCAAAGACGGCCATCGCCGCTCCCAAACCTTTCACAGGGGATAAGAGGGGCGAAGACCTCGACACCTGGTTGAGGGCAGTGCCGGTCGTCGTCAGGTGTAAACTCACCTTGCCGCACGAAGAAGTGCTTGTGGCTGCTTCCTACCTAGAGGGTAGTGCAGCAAGATGGTTGAGCGGTCTAGTGCAACTTCAGGGATATGGTCATGACTTCCGCGCTCGGGCAGCCTCCCAGAAATTGGAGGACTTCCTGAAGATGGTGGAAGAGAGGTGGCATGATCCTCAGGAGGCCCAAAGGGCTACTGACGCGATCCTGACACTGCACACGCAACAGTTTAAGTCAGTAAAGGAAGCCACCGACGCTGTTGAGCGTCTGATCTGTATCCCTGGGGTGCGCTATGACCCCCAGGTCCTGATGACTTCGTACCTGAGATGCTTTTCTCAGCCTCTCAGGAACTAGTTGGCAAAAGAGGCCAACATCAATATGCACAACTTCCCTTCGTTTAGCAAGGTGGCCCTAAGATAGGGCATGGACAGGCACTCACTACGGATGGGAGAAAGAAGACACTGCCTCCCAACTGGAAAGCGAAAGGTCGCTTGATGTTTGTCGACAATGATGGTTCTACCATCGAATTGGATGGCAACTTCCAGGAGGGAGTAGGCTCAGAGGCAGGCAGCATAGACGCTTCAGAGGGTGGAGTGGTCGCTGGCGTTTCTCAAAAAGGTAAGGCGACCGGTAGACGCCGCGGGGGCTCCCGGTCTAGGAGTCGAGTTGACCCCAATGCTCCTCCATGGGAGAAAGCGGGTCTTACAGAGGACGTGTGGAGAGACCGTTACTCACGGCAGGCCTGTATTCGTTGTGGTCAATATGGCCACAACCAACAAGAAAGTGACGGAAAAGATCCCGCCTACGATGGGGCAAGTGTTGGGATCCTCTCAACCCGTTGGTAGCAATGTTGCCACTTCTTCAAGCAGTGCTCCGGGAAACACGTCGGGCCAGTAGGAATTGTAGTTGTTCCTGCTAGGGTTGAGGTGGTGGAGACACCCTCACCATCTCGAGAGATGGCCCAAGCTACTAACTCCAACGTCGTCCCGCAAACACATTCAGACCCATCGAGCCTCTGTTCGATGAATGTGAGCTAGAGGTGGAGTGGTATAGATCAGACCCTCTAGCTTCTTGGACGACACTAGTCAAAGCCCCAAAGGGTGAAATGTTCGTCAGCGAGGTAGTCATTGGCGGCCGCAAGGTCGGGGCCTATTATGACACTTGCTCGACTCGGAACTTTATTAATCGCGCGTGTGTTGAGAGACTGCACTTACAGGGGCGAGTGCAGCGCCTGAGTCGACCTGTGGAGTCGACCTGTGCCAACAAACAGCGCATGGTAGTTAATGACTACCTTCAGGATGTAGAGTGTTGTTTCCCGTACGCGGGAGGGGACTTGAGACATCGTGTCTCGTTTCTAGTGAGTGATGAGCTCCCAATGGATATGTTGCTAGGGATGTACTACCTCTCTGTTGCACAGCCCCAGTTTGACTGGGACCGAAAAGTGGTCAAACACACTTTGCCAGGTGGAGGGACCGCCAGATTACACAAGTTCAAAGCTAGTAGTCTGATTGAGTCCTACGGGTGCATGTGTGCGGCCGCGTTCTACAACTATTATAAGCAAAATCAGGAGGGTATGTACTTAGTTTATGTCTCTGCTGCAGGCGAGCCGGTGAAAATGCCGCCGGAGATAGAGGGAGTAGTTGCTAAGTATCCTGATCTATTTGAAGAACCGACAGGGGTTGTTGAGAGGGAGGACGTCCATGCGATAGAGATTATCCCAGGATCTAGTATTCCGAAGGGTAGGATCTATCGGATGTCTCCAGGCGAGCTTGATGAGCTTCGCCTCCAACTCAAGGAACTCGTAGAGAAGGGCTGGATCCGGCCGAGTGTCTCTCCTTATGGGTCTCCAGTGCTATTCGTGCCTAAGAAGGAGGGTACTCTTAGGATGTGCATTGACTATAGGGGCCTCAATGCCATCACTGTAAAGAATAGAGAACCCCTACCGCGCATCGACGATCTGTTAGATTGAGTGCAAGGGTGTCTGTACTTCAGTAAGATAGATCTGAAGTCCGGGTACCATCAGATTGCAATCCGGCCCGAGGATCAACACAAAACCGCCTTTCAGACCAGGTACAGTCTGTACGAGTTTGTGGTGATGCCTTTCAGTCTTTGCAATGCTCCTGGCACCTTTCAGCACGCTATGAATCGGATATTCCATGACTACTTGGATAAGTCTGTCGTCGTGTACCTCGATGACATACTTATTTTTAGTAAGACTGTTGAGGAGCACGTTGCACACTTGGACAAAGTCCTCAGTCTCCTGCGATATCACAAGTTCAAGATCAACGGTGAGAAGTGCGAGTTTGGCCGAACGATTTGCTACTGACTTTCAAGCCTAGACTACCATTGGACTTTCTTCTTCCTGAGAACCAGTCGACTGCTGCACCAGGTACATTAGAGTTTGCTTACCGCTATGAACAGAAGATGCAGCAGGCTGTAGAACAGATGCAAAAGGCACAGGCGGCTATGATAAAATCTGCAAACAAACACCGCCGTGAATCTTCCTTTAAGGTTAGGGACAGAGTCTGGGTTAAGTCCTTAGAACTGGGACAGGAGCACGAGATTTCCCGCAAGCTCATGCCACAGTACTTTGGACCCTGGGAAGTTTTGGATATCATTGGGACAGATCCGGATGGGCCATCCTATGTTAGCGGATACCTGGTCATCTCCGTACTTACCCTGTCTTTCACGCCTCCAAACTCAAAGAGACTAATCAGTTTCCATCTCGTCGCTCAATGCTGCCCCCAACCATGGACGGAGAGGTGGACATCGATGATATTGTGGATCACAGAGAGCTGGCGGTATCAAGACCAGCAGGCCGGGGACGTCCTCCAAAATCGAAGCTGCAGTACCGCGTTCGGTTCCGGCATCGCACTGATCCGAAAGAGGACCGATGGTTCACCAGGGAAGAGCTCATGCAGACCGCTCCTCAAGTTGTAACCCAATACGAGAGATCTCTGCAGAAGGGAAAGCGCCCTGTGATCGAAGACTGAGCTTCTCAGAGGACTGTTGAAGCTGAGGAGGAGGGAATGTGAGGGCATTGCCTCTATGAGCCCCATAAGGCCCCATTTTTGCAGCCCGTCGGCCGCCCTAAGTGAAGGCAGGCTCGACGAGGCCCTCAGGGCCCTTTTCTGGCCACTACGCAACTCAGGGAAATTCAGGCAGTTGCGCAGCGGCAGTTGGTTGAGTGAACCCAGGCCTTGGGCCGCTTGTGTGAATGAATGTGAAGCAGGCCCTAGGCTGGATACGGGTATCGGGCCAAACAAAGGCCGAACGCAGTTGGGCACATGCAACCACTACAGGCCCAAGGCCTGCTCTCGTCGTGCTGGGCCTCGGGCTACCGAGGCCTACTGGAAGCTTCCTGGTACTGGACGCAGGCAGGCCACTTCGATATAGGGAAGGGCCTGCCTCCTCATTCAGCATTCCGGTGCTGGCTGCATGCTGCGCAAGCGCTGCTGCGCTATTTGCTGGCTGGCGCCTATGCTCTCACGGGCGAGTAGGGAAGGAGCACGCAGCCATAGCCGAGCTGCGCTGCTGTAAGCTGGGTGAAGCGCAGGGTGGTCCTTGGGTGCTAGTGGCATTTGTGAGTTGGGGAACGAGGTTGTGAGTGTAGCGCGAGACATACCTGGTGCTGGAAGCGTGCCACATTGGCCGCCATATGCTCGTACTTCGGGAATGCTGTTCATGTCATCTTTCGGCTTCATAGTATAGGCTAGATAGGATCTGCCTGATGGGACTATTTCAACATTGTCAATTATGAACTCTTGGTGTGTTCTTATTTGGTGATTCTCGCGATGCAATGCTGCTGTTGGTTCGAGGTCAAGACTATCTGGACTCATCTGTATGATGCTGTTTGATTGCTGAAGTTCGCTATTGCTCATCTTCCTTGCATTATTCTTTATTGTCATTAAATTGGTTGCAGTCTGAAATTCAAAATTTTATTTTCTTTTCTTTTTGGATTTCTTTTGTTGGGGATTGGGAGACCTGCTGAAGTTGCAATTTCGAATCTTTTTATTTCAAAATTTATTATTATTATTATTTAAGAAAGTTTCAACTTTTCATTTTGATCAGCGGCTCCTTATCTGGGTGATCAGTGTTCCCACCCACCCCATCCCTGTTGTTACACCCTTCTTCTACCTTTCTCTTCCTCCCGCTTGTCCTCTGCGTCTCACGCATGCGGCATTGGTAAGTCGCCACATCAGCAGGCCACATCACAGTGGTCACCCGTTCTTAGACAAGAGGCATGGAGCAGCAGCAAGGATGGACAACCGAGGCCTATGAGGCCCGCATGCTGACCATGATGGCGGAGATCAAGTAACGGGCGGAGGCAGCCACAGCCGCACGAGAGAAGAGGGACGAGGAGGCAGAAGAACAGCGTCGCCTCGCTGAGAAGCAGCGATAGCAGGACGCCGACACAACAAGGAAGGCTGAAAACCAACACCGTCGACCACGCCGAGACCAACTCTTCAAGAACGAGGGGGAACTCGAGGTTCTAGCCAGTGAATGGGCGGTGGCTGCCAGAGAGGAGGATGCCCCCGCTGCTGTGCGTGGCCTTGCAACCGCATTCGAACATGTGACCGACTTGGTCGCCACATGCACAACACAACAAGAGGACATCCACTGCGTGGACATCCTAGTCGAGAAGCAGGCTCAACTTATCGCCGACCTGCTTGACCGTGTACACAGGCTGGAACAGCAGCCTGCAACTGCCACTATCGCTGGACCCTCCAACTTGGTGGATCGCGTCAACGTCTTGGAAGTTTACGTCGTGACGCTCAAGGACGTCACTCGGCTGCAACAAGCGACAAATCAGGGCTCGAAGAGCGGGAACCAGGCCACAAAGTGGCAACATGATGGCGTGTCGGTCTTCTGTGATGCAACGAAGACGGACCTAATCCCTTGGAGGCGCCAGTTCGAACTGAAACTAGATATCCACAAAGTCGGCAACGCCAACCGACACGCGTACTTATACTCCCGATCGGGGGGCGCGTGCCAAACATGGTCAGACAATATGTTGTCCACGCACAATGTCTTAGTCTCCGAGCTACATACAAAGATCAGTTGGTCTGATCTCAAGGTAGCATGGCCCAAGCAATTCCAAGTGGAGCCGCCCGAGCTTCAGGCGACAAAGAAACTCCAAGTTTTATCAGAACTCCAAGCACGGATTGGATCACCGAGTACCAACGTTTGGCATTCATGTCCAACTTGTCGATGACCTTTCTGGCCATCAAGCACTTTTTCATCACAAGGTGTTGTCAGGCGATGCAGAACGCCTTGACGCAAGTTGCGAAGACGCTCACTACAAGTGAGCAGCTTTTTTATAAAGCCTCGCAGATCATAGTGACGAACATTGAAGCCAAGAATTTGGGTCGTTCGTCTGCTGCGAGCCAGGGTAGAGATCAGCATTGACCGAAAGTGGCCGTGGTCGCGACAACAACGCTGACCGACCCTTCAAACGAGGCTGGCTCTTCTCATGAAGGAGACAGAATGGCAGCCTCCCGGGATGGTGGCCGCCCCGCCAAAGATCGAGGGCGCGGCAAATCGAAGACACACACCAATTCATCCCCCGGGGGCGGACCAGCAGCTCAAGAACCTTGGACACATTACGGTATTTCGGAAGGCGTCTACTGCATCCGTACAAAGTACCGCTACTGTTTGTGGTGCAACAGCGCAGTGCACGACACCGCAAAGTGCCCCACGTAAGTCAAAGGTAAGTTTCGTTTGGGAAAGTGAGCACCGCCGAGAGTGATGCGGCTGCACTCTCAACGCCTTCGGAACCGGTTGCTTCACGAGCGACCTCTCTTCGTTCCAAGGCACACGCGGAAGTCAACAGTCCTCTCATCTATTCTTTTGAGAACTACGCTGCCCACCTCATTCCTTCGCTGGGTTCTCCCGCTCAAGGATAAGATGTGTGTGTGGTTTCCTCTCCGTTCAACAGCAGCAACGGTTTATCGACTTCAAGTGGTTCTTCACGGGATTCGGCGCGCAAGTTCAATATAGAGGTCTTGGACCCGTTGACGCCGGAGGATTTCGCATGGCTTCCTCTCCCTTCCACAGGCTGCTTACAGGAACCTCAATGCGCAGCACTATGCGCCCATCTCCACACATACTTAGCCTTCTATGCACCACCATCTTCGCCGACGGATGACGAAGTTGCGGTGGAGGACATCCTTGAGTATGTGACCAAGGTGGCCCGCGAGTTTCGCACGCAGCGGTACGATGACAACAACGCACCGCTCCTTTTTGTCTGCATCCGTCCTGCAGCGCGACTTACAATTTTATCAGCCAGTCCTTTATCCAAAGGGACGACCTTGATGCACAAGTTTGAAGGAAGCCAAACCTGATGGCGATCAAGTTGGTGGACGGATGAACGCAACAACTCCTCGACCATTACATCGAAGCCATGTCGCCGGTGCCGGTTTATTTCGTACCTCATGCATGTGAACCGGTGACGTTTGACGTCTTGGATATGAACTTCGACATCATTTTGGGGATACCTTGGCTTGCATATGCGGATCACACTGTCAACTTCCATCGGCGGACACTTACCGTTCACGACGCCTTTGGCGT
Organism: Chara braunii; assembly: GCA_003427395.1. NCBI lineage: Eukaryota > Viridiplantae > Streptophyta > Charophyceae > Charales > Characeae > Chara > Chara braunii. The sequence continues at coordinate 645,204 of BFEA01000623.1, read as the reverse complement.
CGAGGTGTCGTGTACCATTCCTCTTCCGCATCCTTCGATCCGGTGCCAAGTTGTGACGACCAAGTCTTTTCGGGCCACTTGCGCTTATGAGCGGACTAATGAGGTAGGCCTATGTTTTCTTCGGACCGTCGCGGCGACCGAATCTTCACCTACGGACTTGCCTTTCAACCCCCGAGTGGTGCGGTTTCACCGACATCTTCGAGTCACCTACCGGTGTGGAGCCGGATCAGCTGATCTCCCATGAGATTATTCTTGAGGCCGGTGGCGTGGCTCCGAAAGGGTGCATCTATCGCATGAGCGAGGAAGAGCTCGCGGTCCTCCGTGGGCAACTCGATGATTTGTCGGACAAGGGCTGGATCCGCCCTAGTAGCTCACCATATGGTGCGCCAGTTCTTTTTGTACGGAAGAAGAACAAGGACCTTCACTTCTGCATCGACTACCGCAAGCTCAACGCACAAACCGTCAAGAATGCGGGACCTCTTCCGCACATTGACGATCTTCTCAAGCGTTTGGGTGACACAATTTTTTTTTCGAAGTTGGACTTGAAGTCGGGCTATCATCAGATTTCGATACGCCTGCAAGATCGCTACAAATCCGCGTTCAAGACGCGCTACAAGCATTTTGAGTGGGTTGTTATGCCTTTTGGCCTCACCAATGCCTCGACACCTTTTCAAGCTGCGATGACCTACGAGTTTCGTGCAATGTTGGACCGGTTTGTGCTGGTCTACGTGGATGACATTCTCGTCTATAGCCAGACCTTGGAGGATCATCTTGAGCACCTTCAACATGTGTTGGAGGCGCTCTGTCATGCCAAGTACAAAGCCAACCGTGACGAGTGCGAACTCGTGCGTCAAGAGTTGGGGTACTTGGGCCATTTTGTCACACCAGAGGGCATCAGTTCGTTACCGGACAAGATTCAAGTCATCCAAGAGTGGCCGAAGCCGAAGAACGTCACGAATTTTCGTTCCTTTCTTGGCTTAGCTGACTACTCAACGCTTCATCAAGGGATATTTGAAGATCGCGGCCCATTTATCCAAGCTTCATTGCGAGGACCGGCCATTTGACTTTGGGGACAATGCGCGAGCTTCCTTTTTGAAGTCGCGTTGCTATCCGCGAAGGTGTTGCGCATCTACGACCCGCTTTTGCCGACACGCGTCACTACCGATGCGTCCGACTATGGCATTGGTGCCATCCTCGAGCAACATGATGGCGTGGACTGGCACCCCGTCGAATACTTTAGCAAGAAAGTGCCCGCCGTGCACTCGGTGGACGACGCACGGAAGGAGTTATTGGCCTTCGTACACGCGCTCAAGCGCTAACGACATTTTCTTCTCGGTTGACAGCAATTCCAATGGGTAACGGATGACAATCCATTGGTCTTCTACAAGACCCAAGATACGATCAATAACACCATCGTCCGTTGAATGGCCTTTATCGACATTTTCTTCTCAATTGACAGCAATTCCGATAGGTAACGGATAACAATCCATTGGTCTTCTACAAGACCCAAGATACGATTAATAACACCATCGTCCGTTGAATGGCCTTTATCGACCAGTTTGCCTTCTTCCCTCTCCACATTCCGGGAAAGTCAAACCGTTTTGCAGATCCGCTTTCACGGCGTCCGGACCATTGTACTGTAGTCTACTTGACTTTCGAGATTGACGACGACTTGCGGGGCAGCTTCATCCGCGGCGAGTTTCGCGATAAGTACTCCCAATCCGACACCATCGCATTATCGAATCCAAGAGGGATACTTGCTCGTCCACGCGCGAGGGAAGGATTTTCTTTGCCTGCTGAGGGATTCACACTTGCTCACGTGGCTTCTTGGCAAGTTCCACGACGCTCCCGCCATTGAACACTTTGGGGTCAATCGTACGCTTGGCCGACTTCATGAGTGGTTTTGGTGGCCCGACCTTCTCGGTAACGTCACACGCTATTGCAAGTCATGCGATCATCGTCTCTACGGCAAGTTGCGACCATTCCCGGTCCCCTTGCGCCGAATGGAAGCGATTGTCATGAATATTACCAGGCCATTCCCCAAGGACAAGACCGGGGTGAATGGGATTCTCACGGTGGTCGACCGACTCACCAAGTTTGCCATATTTTCGCCTTGCCGCTATCACGCCAAGGCACCAGAGTTGGCCGAGGTTCTTTACGTCGGTTGGATTCGAACCAAGGGTTAACCCAAGGAAATCATTTGCGACCGCGACACCCGATTCATGTCCGATTTTTGGTTGGCGCTCATCAAACGATGGGGCTCATCTTTCAAGTCGAGTTCGGCTCGCCACCCCAAACCGATGGCCAAAACGGAGAGGGCGCATCAGATCGCACAGGTTCTCCTTCGCACTCTCATCCATCCCGAAGAAAAGGATTGGGTTGAACGGCTGCCAAATGTCGAGTTGGCATACAACTCGTCCATTCATTCGGCTATCGGGATGCTAACGTTTGAGTTTGAGCATGGCTCGTCGGTCACTTCTCCGTTGGACACGATTATCCCATGGGCGGCTAAGAACGACGACCATCTTCTGTTCATTCGTCGGATGCAAGAGCTTCTTGTCACGGCAGGCGACCAGATGTCGAAGACGAAGGAACGTACGAGTTAACAGGCCAACCGCCGGCGTCTTCCTTATTCGTTCTGTGCCGGCGACCTCGTACGGGTCTCCGCCGCGGAGTTCAGCCTCGAACAACTTATCTCTCGCAAGCTCCTTCCGAAATGGATGGGGCCCTGGCCCATTGTGGCACCCGCTAAAGGACCCTCCTTTGTCATTCAGGTGCCCGCCTACTTGCCCGTCTACCCGGTCTCCGATTGTTCTAAGTTAGAGCTGTTCACTCCAACGGAACGACGACTTTCCCGGGCAACGATCACAAGACCCACCCTCTATGGAGGGTTTTCAAGAGGTTGGCGACATCATCTCCCAGCGACGCTATGGCAACAGGCCGACAGAGTACTTGGTACATTTCTCCTATTGTAGCCAAAAGGCCGACCGTTGGTTGACCTGTGCGGGACTTCAGGCAACAGCGCCCGATGTTCTCACACATTGAGAACGCAAGTTACAAGGCAAGTCGACACCTTAGGCTCCACGTCATACTCGCGTCCAGTCTTCGGATCGTCAGCTTCGCCCTCGACCTGGCTCGACTTCATAAGGAGGGGGGGTGTTACATCCTGACCTTGGACATGGGCCCCAGTTGAGGGGCCCGATGGTTGCTGAGGGGGCCCCAGGCCGCGTGCCCACCAGACACGCGCCCTAGACGCCCACGGCAGCCCTCAGACCGTAGGTACGGATAAGCGACAACATTTTGTTATTTATTTATTTATTTATTTTGCTGTCCTATTGTTGTCTGCTCAGACGTCATTTGGGACTTGCAGGCCCCAAGGCGTACGCCAGGGGCAGGGTCGTTTTAAGGCCAGGCACATTTTTGCGCCCCGCTGCATCAGCAGGACGGTCTGGATGCCCGGTAGGGGCCCAGACCGTATGGGCCGTTTTGGGCTAGCATCAGAGGCACGCCCAGCCAGGCCCAGCGCTACTTATAGCTGGGCTACATGTGGGCACACACACAGTTCGGGTAGGTCACTTCCTGGGCGACATGCTGCTGGACCGGCGCTGCATGCTACAGCGCTACGCGACGAGGTTAGAGGTAGAGGTTAGGTAGTCAAAGGGGCGGAGGCCATACATGCAGAGGCGGACCTACCTGGTGCCATGGCTGGGTTCCGCACACGCCCCAACCTGCACACGACGACGACACGACGACAGTCAGTACTGGTGGCGGCTCCCTGCAGGTGAGACAGGGAGGAAGACGACATCTTCTTCTTCGTCGTCGTCTCGTCTCCATCTCATCTCCCTCCTCCCTCCTTCTTCTTCTTCTTCTTCTTCTTCAGAGAAAGGGAGAGAGGTTACTGGTAGAGGTTACGTCGAGCATACGCCCAGGATCTGATTCGGCATTTTGCGGCAGACATTGATTGGACACCCAGCAAGGGACTATTTTTGGACTTCGCTATCACGATCTTGGTCTTCCCCCTCGCCTCCATCTTCGTCTCGCCTTCTTCCCCCCATCTCTCATCCGTGATATCTCCCCATGTGTGTGCACAAGGAGGGACCTTTCTTCCGTGTATGTGGTCCCTCCTCCCTCTCTCACATGTGTGGTGTATGATGGGGTGTCGCGTCAGTATCTGACAGGTCAGGTCATATCTTTGAGTCTTCCGCTGCGCTACATTTTGCTATTTTCATATGTGATGTAGATTGCTTGTTGATGCTTGGCTGACGCTGCATTGTCCATACGAGTCCTTTTCATATCTTTGCGGATCCTTGGGTCCCATACATTGCCCGACTGGGCATGTTACATTCTCTCTCTTTTTCTTTTTTCTTTTTTTTTCCAAAGAAAAAGCTGTCTTCTCCTCACATGGGGGACAGTTGTATCCCCACTTTGCTATTCTCTTCTCTCAATGCCTTTTTTTTTTTTTTTT
>BFEA01000623.1:605801-619269 GCA_003427395.1 Chara braunii | reverse complement strand
TGCATCCTGAAGTGGTGAAGGGTGTCCTGAAGTGGTCAAGTGAGTGTTGGGCAGTTTGAAAATCCTGAATGGTCCTGAAGTGGTGAAAGGTCCGACGACCATGAAAACCACCCTTCACCACTTGAGGATGCAGCCTGCCTAAACAGGTGGTTTTCAGGGTCTTCGGACCTTTCACCACTTCAGGACCATTAAGGATTTTCAGACTCGAATGGTCCTGAAGTGGTGAAAGGTCCGAAGACCCTGAAAACCACCTGTTTAGGCAGGCTGCATCCTCAAGTGGTGAAGGGTGTCCTGAAGTGGTATGAAAAATACGACTGTTGTTAACCTTCTCTCGACCAAGGTGTTGACCGGGAGTTGACCAAAGCATTGACCGAGGAGTTGACCAGGGTTGACCAAGGTGTTGACCGGGAGTTGACCAGAGCGTTTACCGAGGAGTTGACCAGGGTTGACTGAGGCATTGACCGACATTGACCAAGCGTTGACCAAGGCGTTGACCGGAGTTGTTGACCATGAAATTGACCAAGCTGGAGTTGGTATATTCTCGTCAAGCCTTCAGCCTATCCCCTCGCCCAATGGATGTGCACTCACCCCATGGTACTTGCTGAGTTTGTTAGTCTCTTCTTTCTGCATCGAGTCTCTTCTGTCTAGGTGATAGGAACTCTGTGTATGAGGTCGTAAAGCTTTGTTGACCAAACCCAGTAGGGCTAAAGGCCGTGTCTGACGACTGACTGGCCCGGAGGACAAACCCTCCCAAGAACCGGTACAGACCAGCGGGCTGCTCAGTGTGGCATGGTAGGCCCAAAATCCGAGTTGTGGGCTGCACAACAAGCTGTCTAAGTCTTGAGAGGACTTGCTGATCGTCGTCCTGTCTGCAAAATTAAATAATTCCTCAGTTACGGGGGATCTCCTTAAATGCCTCCTGATCAGCATTGAAGTCATGTAGTGACAGCCTTAGCATTAGGTCCAGGCTAGAGACCATAGCTGACAAGGTCCTATACGGATCCTGTAGTCCTTAGACAGTCAATCAGTCAGGTAGGAGGGTCGGTCTAAGTGGTGAGGAGTGGGACAGTCCCCCCTGACACCATGGACGATTACCCTATGTACGGCTTGCTTGTCGGGTTCTCCCTGTGGGGGACCCTCTGGCGTCTTCTCTTTCCTCTAGGATTCTGGAACACGATGACGTGTAGAGTAGAGACGAGGGGTGGTGTGAGTACCACTCCCTATACTAAGGAGTAGGAGGAGGAGGCGGCGAGGATCTTGGCAGAGCAAGAGGCCAAGAAAGAGAAGGAGGTTGTGAAGCAGGTCAAGAAGTTGCCCTTGTTGCAGGAGCAGGCCGCGAAAAGAAAAAGAAGGAGTTGGAAAGGGTAAAGAAGGAAGAGGAAGAAGAGTTGAAAGCAGTGGATACAGAAGAAAAAGAAGAAGAGAAAAGTGCCCCTGATTCGAAAAGTGTCAGGGAAAGAGGAGAATCGAGTGGCACGAAAAAGGGGGATATCTGGCTGGAGAAGAAGGTCTCTGAATGGGTTACTAACCTGTCTCTGGGAGAAGAAGAGGCGGGGATGTTATATGTCCTCAGGGAAGATCAGGAGGCGGTCGTTAAGGAATGGGAAGCCGAGGAAGATCCTCTCAAACGGTAGACGATAGAGGAGGAGAAGAAGTTGGAGTGGAAGTTGCGTCTGACCAAAGAAGAAGACGATGGAGGCGTCAAGTAAGGCGTCGAAAGAATTGGAGGAGGTGAAACAGCAAAGGGCGCAAATGGAGGCACAGGTGGATTGGCAAAGAAAGATGGAGGTGATGGCGAGGAACATAGAACGCCTGGCGCACGCTCAGGAGGAGCAATACCAATCTGGGAGGAGTCAGGATATAGCCGTGCGATCGATACGATTGGGGTTTAGGGAGTTCGCACGCGAAATGTTAATGCATGTGGGCTCAAAAGTAAAGGTGAAGTTAGAGGGCACAGAGTGATTATGCACAGGCGACATAGAAGGCGCAAAGTTGGCTGCACCAAGAGATGAAGAAACTTGTTCCCGTAGGTAGCCTGTTAAAGTGAAGTTCCTTGATTCGTACAGTGGGAAGGAGGAGGAGAACTTCGATAATTGGGAGGCAAATGTGAACTCCTACGTGCATCTTCAAAAGGTATCTCCTGACAAACATGCTCTCTTAGCCTTCCATGCGCTCAAGGACGAAGCAGCGAGCTTCGCCCGATCGCTTTGTCGCGGCGCTAAGTGTGATAACGATATGGTTGCCTACTTTGCAATCACCCCTCTCAGTGAGTTTTTCAAGTTGTTGCGCGAAAGGTTTGCAGATGTCACACGAAGCGTTAGAGCTTCTGACAAACTGCAAACCATTCATTCCCGCCAGTGGAGGAGTGCTAGAGCACTCAAGGGCGTTATGGACGAGTTGGTCGCCGTCCCTGACCATGGGGTAACTGAAACCCGGTTGGTCAACTTGTTTTATCGTGCCATGTCCGAGCCGTTGCGCGGGCACTTTTTTGAGAAGAGTAGAGAGTCTACCATGACTTACGAGGGAAGTGGTGGCGTTTGAAGCGCAGTCCATGCCAGTTTCCACTTTCTGGCATAAGGACCTTGATAAGGGAAAGAAGTGGAAAGGCCGTACCATCTCGGGTCAGGTTAAGGGCAAGGATCACCTGATCCTTACATTAGATGAGGGTGGTATGGACCAGGTCCCCTATGTTCATATAGAGTGGGGCCTAGAGGAAGAGGATAGTGGCGATAGTCAGGGGAGCACTTACACTACTGTCACGGATGGGGGAAGGCCGCAGGGTAGAGGAGGGCGGGGCCAAGAGGGCCAGACTTCTTGAGGTCGAGGACAGGGCGATCAGGGGGTTGGTGGTAGAGGAGGCCGCCAAGCGGGAGGTAGGGGTCAAGGTCCTCCGCAAAACCGCTCTCATTACAATCGATCACCTAGGAGGGGTGGATGGCACCCTGGTCTGCCGCAGGGCAGGCCTTGGGAAGATCTGGGCTTGGAACAGACTGTTTGGCAGAGGCGAATAGACCAGGATCAGTGCATTTACTGCGGTGATCCGGGCCACATCATAAAGTACTGCCCTAAATATAGAGAAGCCCGGTTTGCTGCACAGGCAGCAAAAGGCAACTCCCGGTAGGGGTCGCAACTGCCCCTATCCCTAAACCATGTGGAGAAGAGTGTGCGCACCACATAGATACTCCCAAACCACATGTGTCTATGGCAGAGGTTGCTGGCAAGTGCCTAGATCATTGTCCAGAGACTGCTTGTGTTAGAGTCTCTCTAGGCACTTCCCTCATAGGCGTGGCAGAAGAATTGAAGGAGAGGATGCTTGCCTGGGCCAAGATGAAGAAGGACGCGAAAGGACTAATTTCAGTGGATGTACAGGTCTTTAGAGGTAGAGTAGGGACCCTTATAGACAATGGGGCCACCAACAGCTATATCAGTAGAAAAGCGCTGCAGAAGTTGAAGTTGAATCTGAAAGTCCAAAAGCTAGAGGACCCTATAATCAGTATCCTCGCAGACAATCGCACTATGCGAGTCGAGGATTACGTAGAGGGAGTCCAGGCCTACTTTCGCTTAGAGAAGGATGGGAAGGTAGAAAAGGTTTTCCATTCCCTGGCTCTCCTCGTAGAGGACAGCCTTCCTTTTGACATGGTCCTAGGAACGGACTGGGGAGCGGCAGCAGGGGCCACACTCCACTTGAGAGAGCACAAGTGTACTTGAGAGAGCACGAGTGTACTTGAGAGAGCACGAGTGTAGGCTCCCTAGTCCATCAGGCGAATTTTGTTCCATGTGTCAGGAGTAGACAACTTTTTGGCACATTGTTGTCTCAGTGCTTCCGCGTTCGCGCGATTGGTGGAGGAGCAGTTAGAAGAACATGTTTTTGTAGCCTATGTTAGGCCTATTGCTGAGCCTATGGTAGAGAAACCCATTGATCCGACTATTGTCAAGCTGATGAAGGAGTATACAGACTTAGCTAAGCCACCTACACATAGCGATAGAACCTGGCAGTCGAACTCCTAAGGGAGCCATCTACAGAATGTCCCCACGGGAGTTTGAGGAGTTGCACAAGCAGTTGGATGAGCTCCTCGAGAAGGGTTGGATTAGGCCTAGCTCATCTCCATTTGGAACACTTGTTCTTTTTGTCCCCAAAAAGGAGGGAGAGCTTAGAATGTGTATCGACTATAAGGGTCTTAATGCCATCACAGTAAAGAATGCAGAACCGTTGCCCCGTATTGATGATTTGTTGGATCGGGTGCAGGGCCGCAAATATTTCTCAAAGATAGATTTGAAGCCTGGCTATCATCATACCGAGGTTCATCCTGATCATCAATATAAGACAACATTCCGGACTAGATGTGGGCACTACGAGTTTATAGTGATGCCTTTTGGACTAACCAATGCACCAGCTACATTCCAGAGTTGTATGAATGATCTGTTTAAGTCGTGGTTAGATAGATTCGTCGTACTGTATTTATATGATATTCTAGTATTTAGTAAGACCCTCCAAGAGCATAAGGGCCATCTGATGCAGATCTTGGAGAAGCTGAGAGAAGCTTTTTTTTTTTTTTTTTTTTTTTTTTTTTTTGAACAAGTGCTCCAGTTTATTTGTGGGGAGCAGCACGTGCTGGGAACCGGGCCCAGCGTCCCATATCGAATTATACAGATAATTGAGAACATTTGAGGTCGTTTGAGCTCATTTGAGATACCGGGTCATTACCCGACTTCGGCTGAGAACAATATGTGAACACGACGAGATTCACAAACATGGGGAGGATCCTGAGTATCTAATGACCTACTAGGGAATTACTCATGCAATAATCTGCCACAAAGGTCCTACGAATGCTCACTACCCTCAGGATCCCTGACAAACCCTTCTAAGACTTCCCAACACCGTCTTACTCCCTGATGAGCTCTTCCAGGCCTCATGCCCCCACCCTGCTGGGTTACAGGGCAGCACAACTCGCCCCAGCTCCGACCAGCGTCATCCCAGCAGCAACCCTTGGTCGTCCCTTGGGATGCCCACCCCAAAGCATCCCCAGATCTGTCTACCAGGCCTCACGCTCCTGCATCAGCAGGTTATAGGGCAACACCCCAGCACCGGCCAGCGTCGTTCTGGCATCGAACGACCAAAGATCACTGAGTATAACAGCATCGAAACCGCCTAAGATGGATTGCTAAGAAACCCTGAAGTCCAAAGACATTCATAAGAACAACCGACTTTTTTTTTTTCTTTTCATTCAGACTCTACCAAGTCAATAGAATATGTGTGTCAAAAAGCCTCCCCATCACAAATCAGATAGGTGAAACCTATTCAATCCACCTACGACCACCACCAGCATGGCTAATTTCAGCACGAACCGAAGCTCTTCAAGGGCCACCAACTTTTCAACCATCCCTCGCAGGATCACAGATGGCTTGCCAGATAACACCTATTCCTACAACCTCCTCGAGAGGCAACCAAATGGAAAGCTATAGTAAACCGGATGATAGATTTCTTCTAGAGAGATCACCCCTCCCTCCCCTTACCCCTTTCCCCTCAACCCTACACTGCCTCCGCCGAGGAGAGTGCTGATCATACCAAAGAGCAGCACCAGCAGCCCCTATGATTACAAGCTGATGATGATGATGATGATGATGATGATGATGGTAATAGCGATGATGATGATGATGATAGCGATGATGATGATGATGTCGATAATGATGATGATGATGATGATGATGTTGATGATATTGATGACGCACAGATGATGATGATGATGGTGACATTAGTAATGATGATGATGATGATGATGATGATGATGATGATGATGATGATGATGATGATGATGAAGATGATGACGCATAGCACCCTATGATGACTACAAGATGATGATGATGATGATGACGATGATCAACGCCCTATGATGACGTCAAGCTTTGCCAACGGTGCCGTATGATGGAGAGAGATTTGACGATGGTGATACAACAATGAGTGACGAGGAGCACCCCTGATGCATGGCTCCTTGATAATAGTGATGTGAAGACATACGCCTTGATGATGATGACGAGCAGTACCCTGATGTTGATGATGGTGATGACGAGCAGCGCCCTGATGATGATGACAAACCATTACCGTGATGATGATGTCAAATCACGCCCTGTTGATGATGATGGTGGCGAGCAGCACCCTAATGATGATGACACCGATGTTGTGATCAGCGAGAGTGTCGCAGATGATAGGGATGTATACAAAAACCGAAATCAACGCACTCGATATCGCCTCCAATCCTCCTCCCCGTCCACGTAAGCACGCACTCCTCCTTTCCGTCCGCGTCATACCAACTGCCTACCACAACACTACGCAGACCAAGGAGCAAAAGTCATAAGAAGGCTGAACTTCTCAAGGAGACCCGCCTCCTCTCGAAGGCAAGTTCCCCTTCACCCAACGTGCTAACCTGTAACACCACTGGATGAAGCACAAAGCTGGAGATGGCACTGAAGTGCTTTCAAAAGCCAGGCAACACCGAGGCACGCTCCATCCTCCTGCCCTCCCGGTGTCCGATCTCTACTTCATCACTACCCCATCACCAAGGTGCTGTCACGCCAAAACTGCCCACGTCATACCCAACTGCCACATCGCGCTCGCGTGTTTCCAACCTGTAGGGCGCCACAGGACTGCCCGTGTGAGAGTGCCAACCCGGCGGGGCGCGCCCCCTCGAAGTTGAGAGAAGCTTACTTCAAGATCAACACGAAGAAGTGCGAGTGGGCCCCTTCGCAGGTTGTTAAAGAAAAAAGCAATCTAGGAGTGGGATAGAAACTGTACATCGGCCCTGAAGAAGTTAAAGTGGGCCTTAATAGAGTATCCAGTCCTCAAGGTAGCTGATCCATCTTTTCCTTTTGTTGTCATCACTGACGCAAGTCAGTATGGGATAGGTGTTGTGTTACAGCAAGATGATGGCAATGGGTATAGACCCGTAGAGTTCATGTCTGCTAGGATGCCTTCAAAGACGGTAGCGACATCAACCTATGAGAGGAAACTCTACGCTCTCAGACAAGCATTGGATCACAGGAAGCACTACTTGCTTGGGAGGCACTTCAAAGTCTATTCGGACCATGCGACACTGAGGTGGTTGAAGACGCAGGCCAAGATGACACCTAAGCTTACTAGGTGGGCCGCAGAGATAGACCAATTCGACTTTGAGCTCAAGCCGGTTAAAGGGAAATATAATGTAGTCGCAGATGCTCCAAGCAGGAGGGCTGATTACTTTGGAGCAATAGTTCACTATCTAGATATAGGACGAGACTTGCAACAAAAGGTTAAGGAAGCCTATGCGCAGGATCCTATTTATAGTGATCTCCTCAAGAGAGTTAAAGAGTCTCCAGAGTTTGCCGGACTGCCGCACTATAGATGATCGTTTGTGTTCCCAATAGTGAAGAGATCCATAGTTTGATCCTAGGGGAATGCCATGACACAGAGGGACACTTCGGTTGGCAAAATACATTAGCTAACCTTGTGCGCGCATATACGTGGCCAGGTCTGAAGGCTTAATGCATAGGTATGTACGCAGTTGTAAGGTATGCCAAAGGAATAAGACCACTACATGAGCCCCTCTTGGTCTTCTCAGACCCTTGCCTATTCCCACAGGACCCAAAGATTCTATGTCCATTGACTTTATGGATGTCGAAGTCGAGAGTAGGCATGGCAAGAGCCAAGTCATGGTTATTGTTGATAGATTAAGTAAATATGCAGTTTTTGTTCCTCTCCCCGCAGAGGCACGAACAGATTTAGTTACAGACAAGTTCTTTCATCATTGGGTCAGTGAACATGGTCTCCCCCTGTCAATAGTTAGTGACAGAGATACCAGGTTCACCAGTCAGAACTCGCAGGAGTTGATGAGAGTTTATGGCTCTAGGTTACTGATGTCATCTGGCCGTCACCCTGAGACTAACGGTCAGACTGAACAGATGAACAAAATCCTGCAGCAAGTTCTCAAAATGTATATTAGACCTGATCAGCTTAACTGGGATGAGATGCTCCCCAAGGTAGCCAACGCATACAATAACAACGTGCACTTAGCGACTTGTCGCACTTCCAATGAGTTACATAAGTCCTTCATACCACGTAGACCGTTTGAGGGACTGAACCGGGATCAGATTCAAAGGCTACCGCCCGGTACTAGGGAGTTTTCAGTACACTACGAAAAGGAAATTGCAACAGTCACAGAGAACCTTAGGAAGGCCCAACATAGAGTAATAGAGCACGCCAATAAGCACCGTCGCCCATCACAGTTTCAAGTAGGTGACTTAGTCGACCGTGGCCAATCTTAGAAATCAAGGGCGGAGAGGATGGACCATCCTACACAGTCGAGATTCCATCGCACCTCCACACCTACCCGACGTTTCATGCGTCGAAGTTGCTGCCTTGTACCACAAGTCCACAGTTTCCATCATGGAGATCCATGATGCCTCCGGGCATGGATGGAAGGTACGATATTGACGGCATTGTAGGTGAAGTTGCTGCCTTGTACCACAAGGGCGGAGAGGATGGACCGTCCTACACAGTCGAGATTCCAGCTCACCTCCACACCTACCCGGTGTTTCATGCGTCGAAGTTGCTACCTTGTACCACAAGTCCACAGTTTCCATCACGGAGATCCATGATCCCTCCGGGCATGGATGGAAGGTACGATATTGACGGCATTGTAGGTGAAGATATCTTTGGAACAGGAGGTAGGGGTCGTCCACAGAAATAGTATAAAGTCAGGTTCGCTTTTCTGGAACTGGAGGACGACCGCTGGTTTACACGAACAGAACTGCTTGAGACTGCTCCTGAGGTAGTTTGCGCTTATGAGAGAGATAAGAAAGGTAAAGGTCCAGCCTTGGACTGAAGTATTCTCAAAGGACCTCGAATTTAGGCCGGTGGGAGTGAAACGGTTTTCACCTTTTGCAGACACAGATGCGGATCCCAGGGCTCGATCCCCAAATCTCACCTTACCTTACCTTACCTGTGTACAGTATCAAGTCGACCCTGTGAGTCTTGAACCCGTGACTTGTGTGTTAGTAGTTGAAGTTGTCTGTCGTAGGTCTGAGTAGGTGTAGGGTCTTGAACCTTAGACCTGTCGAAGTAGGGGTCACACCTGTATAGGAGTCGTAGTTGTTGTAGTTCTGAAAGGTCAAGGTCATAGTAGCTACAGTCCTGAAAGGTCAAGGTCGTAGCTGCTACAGTCTTGAAAGGCCAAGTCCGCAAACTTCCGGATGGTACGGAAGTGGCCTTTCAAGTTTCTTCTCACGATTTACACAGCAGACCAGAGGCCAGCGGGCAAGTGGTGAGTCCAACTTCGCTTAGTCCGCGGTACCCAGTCCCAGTCTTACCTTGTACAGTCAGCAAGTACCATGAGGGACTGTGTGCACCATGGGCCCGGTGGAAAAGGGGCAGACCAACGACTTACAAAAGTATAAATCAAGAGGCAGCGTCCAGCCATTCATTCATTCGTTGCGTAAGCCATGCGGAAGCACTGCCACAACATCTTGTGCGAGGTGGTCTGCAGGTTGCCCGACGTCGAAGTGGGCTGAAGATAGGCAGTAGTAGCCGGCGGCCATAGCCGCCATAGCTAGCTAGTGTTAGGAGTTAGTGTATGTGTACGAGTGTGTGATATAGTGAATGCGTGTGGGGTATCCAGGGTGATCCACAGTTGAGTATGTGCGAACAGTGGTGTTGGACACAGTGACGAGAGTTGGGATGTACAGGTGTTATGAATTTGGTTGTCTGACGATTTTTACCGCCACTCACACAGAGACAGTCTCATACACGCCCATATATGCATAAGAGAAGGGGGAGAGGAGACAGAGTCCAACTGTACACAGATCAGAGTATGTAGCGAAAGTTACAACCATGCACAGATGGGGAGAAGACACTGCATGATTCTCACTCTCTGACAAACTCCCAACAACCAATCACAAGAAGAACCTGCGAGGATAACAATTGGAATTCACACTGATGAAGAGCCAATTAAACCAGATATCGTTACAGAGTTTGTCTAGTATCTCGCCACACTCAGAACCCCACACTCCACTCTCTACCCCACAACCAGTTAGTAGCGCACAACCGAAACAGCCTCCCAGAGGCCAGCGCCAACCACCCAGATGAAGAACCAATCCTGTGATGAAGTTTTCAGTGTCGATGAACAACTCTGACGAAGAAACAAGCAGCTATGGCTGCCGCCACCCACAAACACTCAATGAGCCTCGACATAGCCTGGCCCGACGCAAATACCCCCAGGGGTAGATGCGCTAAGGTTCCCCCAACTCTGGCAATCTTCAGAGGGCCGGCTATGGCTGCTGTCCAAGGCAAGGGTCTCAAGATGCCGCCTGCAGACAATTGCCACCGCCAACTTGCTTGGCTTCGCCAACGCTGCTTCACGAAAAATGAACAGCCAAAAGTCCCCAAAACGATTTCCCTAAACTATTAATAGATTTCTACTACTCTAGCCTAGACCTAGACCGGACTGCCTGACCGACCGGTACCGTTTCTGCTTCAGCCTCTCGGCCTCTACGGGACCCGGCTATAGACTATAGGACTGTCTATCAGCTTAGGCCCTTAGGGCCTGCCTGTCCTACGGGTAGCCCGGTGTAAGGACTGGTGGGTCCCGAATAACATCCCGTCACTCGAGAGACTGTAAATAGCCAGATTGTGCACGACATAAAAATTTGGAGTAAGGAAGTAAGATAGAGAAAAGACAAAGGACTAGGCCATCGGAAGGAATGATGCCCTGGGTTGAGAACCGTCGGGGAAAGAACCAGCAACGACAAGCAAGTAAGCGCAAGGACAAGGGCACATGAGACGTAGCATGAGGCCAGGAGGGCCATCGGAATTCAACAAGACTAAGGCCAAGGGGCCATTGATCCTGCGAATACGGCACGACAGTGACGAAAAAATGAGGAAGTCGAGGGGTAGACGGCCCTGGAGGTCGTGAGACGCTAGAGAATAAGGGTCCAACATGGGGGCCACCTACGACAATTAACGGGAGCAGCGGGATGGAGGCCCGCGGCCGGAGAAAAATAGCGCACGCAAGGCCCAAGAAAAAACAAGAGAAAGGGGCCACCATAGGGCGGTGGACACCCAAAGAACGTGGGATACCCTCAGGAAAGGCACCAGGGACCACGCGGGACTAAGTAAAAATAATGGTATCCGAAACAAAATGTGTTGGGGACCACCGGCGGGACTAAGTGACGGGGACCGCCGACAGGACTAAGTGTCGGGGACCGCCGACGGGGCTGTGTCGGGGACCACTGGCGGGACTAAGTGTCGGGGACCACCGGCGGGACTAAGTGTTGAGGACCGCCGGTGGGACTAAGTGCCTCGGACCGCCGACGGGACGAGTGGTGGGGACATGTGAAGGTCTCAAGAGGAAACGGCGGCACCACATGAAAAGAAAAATAATTAAGGCAAGATGCACCAACAAGATCGAAATCTTGACGACCAAAAATACTAGCACCGCGAGTGCAAGCACTAGCGGTAGCAAACGAGAAGCCCAAAAGGAAAAAAAAAAGTAAAGAAACTTGAAGTGGGAGGCATGGGAGCAATCCGAAAAATCTCGGATCAGCCTCTCTAAAGAAAATGGAGTCAAAAGAGACCCCATGAGAAAAATACACCTCCGGGAGAAAATCGGAGTAGGAGGCGCCACTATGGGAGAAGGATAGAGGGAAAAGGAAGCTCCCACGGGCATGGGAAGGCCATCATTGCAGTCCGAGATATAACGGACTGCACCTTGGGCATAGGAAGGGCCAAAACTAAGAGGAAGGGCCTAGAAAAGGGCCTTAACGACCACTTGACACTTGGCATGCTAGAAAAAAGAAAGAAAAGAAAAGAAAATGTGAGAGAATGAGACAAAAAGAGTGAGAGGGAGTGAGCGAGTTGGCCGTCAGTAGGGACTGCCACAAGTAGGGACTGGGAGGTCCCTACTGTCCAAGAAAGGAGGAAAAAGAAAAGAAAAGAAAAGAAAAGAGAAAAGAAAAGAGAAAAAGGCCTTAACGGTAAAAAACGGCCACTTGGGGAGATACATTTGTGACCAGATTCATTCTGGAATATGGCGGTTGCAATGGACTTTGATTTTCTTTGATTTTTGCAGAAAAAATCAAAGAAAATCAAGGCCCCATGCAACCGAAAAATAACGGATTACATGGGGGAGGAGAAACACATGTTTTAGGTGCGTCCGGAGCCAAAATTGAGTCCGGATGCACTTGGCAGTTGGCCGTTTCTTTTTCCTTCAAGTAAGGGCTAGTTGTGGGGCATTGGGGCTAGGGAATTCACCACCATTGCAGTCCGAGTTGCAACAGACTACATAGGGAGGGGAAAACACATGTCTTAGGTGCATCCGGAGCCAATATTGAGACCAGATGCACTTAGAAATTAAACACTTCATTTTCTTTTAGCATGGGGCAAGTTGTGGGGCTGTGGGACTAGGAAAATGACCATGATTGCAATCCGAGAAATAACGGACTGCATGAGGATGCCTAGGCCAAGGGAAAATGAGACACAACATGCCCCAAAGGCTAGAAAAAGGTGATTTCGGCATGGGGCAAGTGGAGACAGTAAACGGCAACCGTGAGATGAGATCTCACGGCCTAGAAAAATCAGCACACATGTGGCACCTAAGGGAGAGATGTTAGGACCACCAAAGGCAAGGGGGTCCCAAAATAAAAATGGAACACCACCCAGGATGTTACCGGGAACCAAGAGGGCCCATTTAATAAAAGTCGAAAAACGAGACACGCGCCGAGGGGACCACCGGCGGGACAAGAAAACGGAACTAGTGCGGAGGAAAGTGGCGGGGACTTGAGATGTCCCAAGGGAACCATGGATCAACACATCAAATAATTGCGCAAGCAAACGGCACCAATGAGATCGGGGATCTAGACGGTGGAAAATATTAGCACCACTAGTGCAAGCACTGGTGGGGGCAAGTGGGGAGAGTCGTGAAAGAAAAGAAAGTAAAATATTGGTGTTGGGAGGGCTGCCTAGCAGTCCGAGATATCTCGGACTAGCTAGGCATGAGAAAATAGAGCCTCAGGAGGCTCAACATGAGAAAAAGGCTGCCCAAAGAAAATCGGAGCAAAAGGGGCTCAAAAGAGACCAATGGAGGCCAAGAGGAGGCTCAAAAGTGAAAAGGAGACCAAAGGAGGCCAAGAGGCAATCCGAGTTCGGATCAACCACTCGGACTGCATGTACTTGGCCAAAATGAGGCTCGGGTACCTCTGGAAGGGCCTAGTGGGGGAATTTTGCCTTGGGGGTACCTCGGTTCATGTTGCATACTGTAATGTGCAGACCAGAACAAAAACCGACCTCTTCAATACAAAGTGACTTAGATACCAGTGATCCGAACAATCAATGCTGCAATGCAGCCCTGGACATACATCATCATCATCGTTACATGGTGTGAATGGGGCCTGGCGCTTCACATAGGAAGACTGCGCCAGCCCATACCATACACAGACGAAGAGG
>BFEA01000623.1:581408-591556 GCA_003427395.1 Chara braunii | reverse complement strand
TCACATGATGTCATTCCGTTTCAAACTTGGTTGCATTCATGAGCTATGAGCATGTGTTTGAGCAAGTCTCACTCACATGCATAGCTCAATTCTCATATGATGACATTCCGGTTTTTGCTTGGTGGAGCTTTCCTCCATGTGCATGTGCTTCTCGTTTGTTCAATATTCACATTGTCAAGTTCGTGTGTGATGTAGAGTTCCGGTTCATACTTAGTGATCTCTCCTCCATGTGCACGTGCTTCTCACTAGTTCAATCTTCATATTGTCAAGTTCATGTGTATTGTAGTGTTCCGGTTCGTACTTAGTTCATATTTCCTCCGTATGCGGTTAGTCTTGGCAGTCGAAATCAGCAAGTCGTTGCAGGCTTACCCCCCTGGGGAGCGAGGACCTTCGAGCTAGGGATGCAGAAGAGGTGAGCGGCGAGGAAGGTTGCCCTTCTGAGCCGCTTTATATCGTAAAACAACTGACTTTGTTGTCTTGAGAAGTTCCCTTCTGTAGAACCATCTGTTCTCAGAAGGAGGCTGAAACGCGAACCTCACAAAATACGGCTGATCGGGGCCTGCGCCCCACTCATCCTCATTCCACGTCATATCCCTTGCCAAGGATCGGTGGACCAAATTGAGGAGGCAGGTCCGGGAATGCATCAGCTGGAGTGAATGGAAGCAACTTAGACGCATGGAAGACCGGGTAGGTTTGTAGATGCAGCGGAACGTCGATGACATTGGATGGACCGAATGGATCAGCGCCCACTGTATCTAAGACTGCCATGGACCCAAGTAATGAGGCAACAGCTTGGGGGAGATATCCTCCTCCCTCGATAGCTCAGAACTGGCTACCCAGACATAATCACCAGTGCGGACGGGGGAAGGCCGCCTGTGGCGATTAGCTTGTTCAATCATTGCCTTTTGGGTTGTGAACAAGTTCGCCCGTGCTCTTTCCACATCTATGCGATAGCGTCTGGTGAACTCTGCAGTGCCTGGTGGCAGGTCTGACTTGGCCTTATCGATGATATCATCGAGAGGCTGGCGTGGTTCACGTCCCCGATGCAACCGGTATGGACTGAGTCAAGGAGTGGACAGACATGTTATAAACAAGTTGTGCCCGGGCCAAGTGGAGATCCCAGTCCTGTTGATCTGGAGAGATGACAGGATGCAGCAATTGGAATAGGACTTGGTTCATCACTTTAGCCTGACCATTGGCTTCAGGATGATGACCAGAAGTCATGTCCAATCGTGAGTGCAGGTAATCCTTACAGTAGGACTGCCACTCATCGCTGCAAAATTGGGGGTCTCTATCACTGACTATAGAAGTGGGCGGTCCATGGTGTGTGACCCACCTCTCTGAAAAGGTTGCTCTCACAGTCGGGACTCTAGCTACCTCTGGCAAGGGGATGAACTCTGCGTATTTGGAGAACCTGTCCACGCAGACCATAACCTGACGCATGCCACGAGGGGTGGTCTTGCCTAAATCTGTGAAATCAATCGACACAGATTCCGCAGGGCCATCAGGTATGGATAGGGGTTTGAGTAGTCCCAGAGGAGGCCTACGCTGGACCTTGTTCCTCTGGCAAAGCTCACAGGTTTCCACATAACGCAACATATCACTCCGCATCTCCTTCCAGCAAAAGCGTTGCAACTGGGCTGCATACGACTTTAAAAACCCAAAGTGTCCGCGGGCATCATGACACTCTGACATCAGCAGTGTCTTACCCCTGTTGTACGTATACAGCAAGTCTGAACTCAGGGCATAGTCGGGTTTAGCATTGGAATCCGCTTGCAGATTCCTCACTATGGGCCCAAAAGTCGAGTCCTGAGGCAGAAGACGAGCAATGGTCTGATGGGTCTCCTCTCCAAAGGAGTGAGTAAAGGAGATCAATGTTAAAGAGTCTGGCCTACGAGAGAGGGCATCTGCTACTTTGTTGTAGCAACCCTTCTTGTGTTTCAGTTTAAAGTCAAACACGTCTATGAACTGAATGTAGCGTGCCAGCTTATCATTCAACTCTCCCTAGGACTTCATCCACTGTAAAGTGGAGTGATCTGAGAAGATCTTGAAGTGTCTTCCCAGGAGAAAGTGCTTCCAATGATTCAGGGCACAGACAAGAGCATACAACTCTTTCTCGTAGGTAGAGTCCTGAGGCTTCCGAGTCTTGATCTTCTTACTCATGAACTCTACTGGCCGTAGACCATTCCCATCATCCTGCTGAAGAACTGCCCCAACGCCATACTGACTAGCGTCAGTGGTCAGGATAAATGGCAGAGTGGGGTCACGTAGCTTCAGCACAGGTGCACGAGTTAAGGCCTTCTTGAGTCGTGTGAAGGCCAAT
This sequence comes from Chara braunii, assembly GCA_003427395.1. Taxonomy (NCBI): domain Eukaryota; kingdom Viridiplantae; phylum Streptophyta; class Charophyceae; order Charales; family Characeae; genus Chara; species Chara braunii. Next base: position 589,233 of record BFEA01000623.1, on the reverse strand, counting down.
TGACAGGGAAGGGACCAAAGAAATGGAGTGTCTTTCTTTGTTAGGTTGGTCGGGGGTGCAGCCACTACAGAAAAGTTCCTGAAAACTTTCTGAAGTAGGCTAAACCCCATGAAGGACCTGACATCCCTCACTGTCTGTGGCTGTGACCACTCCTGAATAGCAGCTATCTTGGCTGCTTCAGGAGCGCCAGGCCATCTCCAGAGATTACATGACACAGATAGATGACAGAGGGAGCTCCAAAAGAGGACTTCTCTATGTTAATCTTATACTGGTTGTCACGTAGTGACTGAAGGACAAGAGCCAAGTGCTCCGCATGTTCCCAGGCAGTTCTGCTGAATACCAGGATGCTATCCAGGTAGACAACCATGAACTTGTCCAGGTAAGGCCGGAAGATGCGGTGCATCTCTGTCTGGAAGGTACCTGGGGCATTGCGAAGTCCAAATGGCATGATCAGGAACTCGTAAGTACCATACCTGGTCTTGAAGGTTGTCTTATAGACATCGACCTCTGCCATCTCAATCTGGTGGTAGCCAGATTTGAGATCGACTTTGTTGAACACTGTGCAGCCCTGCACCATATCCTGCAGGTCATCGATCCTAGGAAGTGGCTCTGTACTCTTCCTAGTGATCTTGTTGAGACCCCTGTAGTCAATGCACATTCTGAACTCGCTGTTCCCTTTGGGCACAAAGAGAACCGGTGCGCCGAATTCAGAAGTGTTGGGTCTGATCCAGCCTATGCTGGTAAGGGTCTCAAGCTGCTTTCTAAGCTCCTCGAGCTCAGCAGGGGACATTTTGTAGACTCGTCCCTTAGGAGGGACTACTCCAGGTAGTAGTTCGATGCTATGCTTGGTTGGCCGGTTGAGTAGTCCAAAGGGCTCCTGCATCAGATCAGCGTATTGATCCACAACGTGCTGTATCTCAGGAGGGCAGGAAACAGGGGGAGTGTCAGTCTGCTTGACCAGAGCTATGAACAGATGGTCATGGTCGTACGCAAGAAAGGATAGAACTCCCTCGCTCTCAGGCAGTAGCAAGCAGTCTTAGGGTGATGATCAACAACAATCATGCATGGCTGATACACCCCCTGGCTGTTTGGTAGTTCAACTCTAGGAATCCGCCAGTCGATCTTAGGGTTGACTGCCTTCAGCCACTGCATAGAGAATACCAGGTCAAAGGGTAAATCAGGGAATATGTAGAAGTTCAGTGTCTGACTTCTCCAGCACTGTCAAAGGTAACAGGGATTCCCCTAACCTTCTCCCTGATGGTGAGCACTGTGGAGTCACCTATTCTGACCAGCAGAGGTTGCTGCAGCTGTTGAACTTTCATACCCAGATGCAATTTCTTGACAGCACTGGGAGATATGAAGTTCCTGGTGGCTCCACAATCCAACAGCCGTTTGATCCTACTGTGGTTGATCAGGGACCGAAGTAGGACGAGATCAGACTTGTTTCTCTTTTGTTCCTTCAGATGAAGGAAGAAAGCAGCAAGTGACTGAAGCTCATCCTGCCCCGGGTCCTGATCCGGGTCAGGATCCTCATAGCAGAAGGATGCTGCTCATGTAGTCCCCAAACTCGCGCAATCAGTCTCAACTGAAACAGCTGCAGGTTCACCTACCTGGGCAGATGAAGATGCAGCACTGGGGCAACTGCAGTCCCTGCAGTTGCCCAGGGTCTGTTTCAGTTTTTTGACTGTCCTAGGCCAGGCATGTAAGGGCAGTCCTTCAAAAAGTGTTGTCCCTCACACCTCAGGCAGACCCCTCTTTCCTTTCTTTTTCTCCACACTCCCTCCTGGATCTTGAGGTCATGCCAGGGGAGAGTGGAGGGATTGACTGGGTCAGCTGGCATACGGACGTCCTTTGGCAGATAAGGGCGCTGGGAGGAGGAAGGCCGACGTCCCTTGTCCTTCCCCTTTGCACTGGCTGAGGCTGTGGTGGGAGAAAACTTCTTCTGTTGCTGCATAACTCCCAAAACAGCTGAGTCAGGGCTGCTGCAACATCTGTCTCAGCAGCTGATCCAGTCCCAACTGATGGTGTATCAGCCTGGGAGTCTGAATCAGAAGCTGATGCAGACCCTGCATGTGCAAGGCTGCCTTTCCCTTTCTACCACCGCGAGGGAAGGCACCTTTCCTCCTGTAAGAGGAGGGGGCCTGGACATGAAGTTTTGCCTCCATGTCCAGGGCTGCATGACCAAAGGATCTCCAGTCCTTGTGCCCAGCGCTGTACAAAGCCACATAAAACTTCGCAGGGGCTGCCCTGCAGAAGTTTGTTAATAGGTCATCTGCAGACATGACCACACCAGGTGTGGCAGTCAACTGCTCGAACTCTGCAAACAAGGATTGCAGGGAACCGCTGTAGCGCTGCTGCCCCAAGTGTCAGCAGCTTTGCAGGCCCGCTCCTTGTCTGCAAAGCGGTCTTCCAGCGCCTGCAGAAGACTGTCCACCCCCAATCCCAAAGCCCAATCCTCCATAGTTTTCTGCAGACCGCTAGAGGTAGAGGTAGCCCACTTTTGTGCAGGCCCCTCCAGCAGCCACCTTTGTCTGTTCTGGGCATATGAAGCCCCTCAAGTAGGCCCTGGTCCCTGCAGCCCAGTCCCCAACATCAATCTTGGGGTCATCCCCTCTGAATTTGTTGGGGGCAGGGATCTTGGGACCTCTCTGATCCCCTGCAACAACAACAACAAAGGTGGGTTTGGCTGAGGCTTTTTGGGAAGGAGATGGTGAAGGGGAAGAATGACGCGAACCAGAGGGACCTGAAGAAGGAGAAGGTGAAGGTTTAGGTTTGGCTAAGGGGGCAGGAGACTGGGGAGCAATCAGTTTGGCTGTTGTCAGCTGGGCAGTCAGATCCTGAATTGCGTTCAGTATCTTGGACTGCTGAGCTGCCAGGTCACCCACCCTGCGCTCCAGGCGACCGATTCGATCACCCGAGTTTGTGAAATAAGAACTGGTGGCCTTGTGCTCCAAAAGAGCCCACTCCACCAGGTTCTTATTCACCTGGGAGCAGCGGTCATCTGTCAGGACCTTGGCTAGCTACTCCAACAGGTACTCCCTTCTGAAAGTATCTGTTGCAGCCTCTAGCTCAGCTGCCTCCTGTCTCTCCAATTCTGCAAGCAGGGCCTGCTCCTGCTGCAGTCTTTCCTGCAACTCCTTTTTCTTCTGCTGAGTAGCAGTCAGAGGAGTAGTAGGGGTGGAGGTAAAAGGTTGTGGTTCTTCTACCTTCATCACTACTTCTACCTGTGGCTGCTGCTGACCACCCTGTTCCGCCATTTTCCACTTTCAAAACAACAATAAATGATGGACAAGCAGAGGAGTATGCAACGATTTTCAATTTCCTGCAGACACTCAGAAATCGTTGTTGCCTCAGACAGAGGTAGGTGGCTGAATAGGCAACAAATGGTTTGGGTTAGAATGGTTTCCCTGGGGTCAGGTGTCAGACAGACTGATAGTCCTGTAAAATCATTCACACGATTTCCTTTTACTGACCTTGCACCACACTAGAGTTAATAGACACCATCCACTACTCTTGCAGAGAAACACTAGATTTCCATAGCCCACTAGAAAACAAGAGTAGTCAGTGAGAAGGAAAGAACACGGCAAGTACAAACAAGAATGATCAAACAAGCAGAGCGATCCAGTCAGAAACCCTGAATCCTAGCCCAGACTCTAATTTCGACCCTAATGACTCTGGCGGCCATACCCTAGGGCCTAGCGAACTACAGTATTCACTGTTTCCAGTGAATTACTGCAAATCCAATCAAGCGCTTCTGCAGTATTGCCTATTTTTGGATTGCGATTGATTGACAACTGTCAGAATTGAATTCTGACGGACATAATTGAAGTTATGACCGACCCTAGGTAGCACAGGCTATAATTAGACTCGGCGCAAAATTGCAATTCACAGTATTACTACTTTTCCAGTGCAGAATTCACATTCGGAGCATCCCAAATCAATCGCAATACAGTCAGGCAGTCACAGAACAATTTTGGATGCAAAAGAGTCAACAGAGGGTTAGAAATGAGCAGAGAAAGGTAGGGGAGAGATGGCTATGGCTGTCATGCAGTCTGCGATTTTCACATCCAGTCACTGACAGACAGATAAACCATAATTATTGACTAATCTAACCCTATCTGAATCGCTATACAGGTAGGTGCATGGAACGAACTCACTTTCAGAGTTTCTTGTAGAGCTGGGTGAAGATCTGGCTATGGCAGACTGAATTCCCTCATCTCGCCAGTTTCTTCCAGAGCCTCCTCCTCTTTGTCCCCCGCACATAACCACTTCAAACTTGTTGATCCTCTTTAGGATCCTGTAGCGCTGCAACCCTTTCTGCCAGATTCCCTAAATCTGGCACTGTGGCACTCAAACACCAACAAACAATTATCTCGCCACAGGTACCCTCAGCCGCTGATGCTATAATTAGCCCCAGATGGGGTTATTTCCACCTGAGATTTGACTCTGACTGTCAATCTCCCTCAGCGCTGCTCAGGGATGAAGCCGCTCAGTGATCCCTGAAGTCCTCAGGGGTAATTCGCCACTCTGAGGCACTTCGCTATCCTTCCCTCAGGGTTGGCTATGGCGAATTAGCCTTGTTCTCGCCACTTCATGACAAGCGCCCTGACAGGCTCAGTGCGCTTGCTCAATACAAACACTGAACTCCTGAATTCACCGCTTGAAATCTTCTTCCCTGCTGACTCAGTATTGGAGAAGATGAATCGCCATGAAACTTCTCGCCAGTGGTTCGCCAGATGAAGAAGATGCCTCAGTTGCACTCAACCCTCAGTGCTCCAATTCCAATCCCGCTCCGATACCAACTGTTATGAACTTGGTTGTCTAACGATTTTTACCGCCACTCACACACAGACAGTCTCGTACACGCGCATACATGCATAAGAGAAGGGGGAGAGGAGACAGAGTCTTATGATTACATTCCAATATTACCAACATAATTGGCCTCAATGTCTCGACACACTTGCAAGAGCGGCGCTCTACCAGCTGAGCTGATCAGAGTATGTAGCGGAAGTTCAGCCATGCACAGATGGGGAGAAGACACTGCGAGATTCTCACTCTCTGACAAACTCCCAACAACCAATCACAAGAAGAACCTGCGAGGGTAACAATTGGAATTCACACTGATGAAGAGCCAATTAAACCAGATATCGTTACAGAGTTCGTCCAGTATCTCGCCACACTCAGAACCCCACACTCCACTCTCTACCCCACACCCAGCTAGTAGCGCACAATCGAAACACCCTCCCAAAGGCCAGCGCCAACCACCCAGATGAAGAACAGATCCTGCGATGAAGTCTTCAGTGTTGATGAACAACTCTGACGAAGAAACAGGCAGCTATGGCTGCCGCCACCCACAAACACTCAGTGAGGAGCCTCGATATAGCCTGGCCAAACGCAGATACCCCCAGGGGTAGATGCGCTGAGGTTCCACCAGCTCCGGCAATCTTCAGAGGGCTGGCTATGGCTGCTGTCCAAGGCAAGGGTCTCAGGATGCCGCCTGCAGACAGTCACCGCCACCAACTTGCTTGGCTTCTCAAACGCTGCTTCGCGAAAAATGAACAGCCAAAAGTCCCCAAAACGATTTCCTTAAACTATTAATAGATTTCTACTACTCTAGCCTAACGACCGGTACCGTTTCTGCTTCAGCCTCTCGGCCTCTACCGGAGCCGGATATAGGCTATAGGACCGTCTATCAGCTTAGGCCCTTAGGGCCTGTCTGTCCTAGGGGTAGCCCGGGCCTGCTAAACGCAGTGAGGGTAGCTGTAGGAAATTCGAAATACTGCTGGGCCTATTTTCGCACATTTGCAGATATGTCCCTCACGAATTTTCCTTACAGGTAGGTCCCTCGGTTAGCCCTCAGCCAAACAAAATTACAAATCTAACCTACTGCTGTACTGTACAGCCTCGCGGTTAGTCTCGGCAGTCGAAATCAGCAAGTCATTGCACAGGCGCTGATGCACCATAGCCTGTTGCAGCGAGTTTGTATCTGAACTGTGTTCTCCACTTTCAGATCTCTGAGCTTTGAGTGGGCGCTTGGCGTCAGTGTGAGTTGCCATCTGTCTGCATGTATGTGAAGCGGAGCAGTAAGCGAGTCTGATTGCAGATATGATGAACAGTCGGTAGGGCATATGCAATAAGGGCCCATATATACCCGATTAACTTGAGAAGCAATCCTGAAAAGGCTGGTGGATGGTTAGAGAACAGCATGGATCACATCATTTTCCAAAGAGGCTTCTTGCATGGCTGGAAGAACATGAGAATGCACATCAAATACTTCCACAACTGGTTAGAAGGTGGAAAATAGGCGACTTCCCTCGGCTGATGTGTGAAATGCACATGTGCGAATTGTAGGCTGATGTGTCAAAAGGACCAGTGCATCCAAGCCTGCCTCTTTTGTATGAGGCGGATTCCCACTGCACGTCGAGTTTCGCCGAAACGCCAACGTGGTGTTTCTGTTTCAGTTCTACCTGGTGCCACCAGCCATGTTGGTTCAGTTGCCCAGAGCCCCCGTTTTTTTTGGAGTGCCCCAATCATGATTCTCAAGTTGGCAGGGGTCATATACTGGTGGTTTAATGACTGAAAAAGAAAACTCCAATAAGGGACTGAGGAAGAAATGTCCAGTTCAAAGAATTGCTATGTTGAGTACCTACTCTTGGTTTCTTCCACATCAGCGGCCCTCGAGGAGGAAGAGGGAATGAAACTTAGGGTCAGGCCCCACTGATGCTATGCTCATGCTATAGGAACATGATCCTAGCCGCTATTACGGCAATGTTCATGCTTTCCACATGAACATAGCACCAGTGGGACCTGCCCCTAACACTAAGGACTCTGTTAGTAAGTATGGTGGGAAAATTTTGCTGAGCAGTTGACGTTACTATCCTTTCAAGAGCATCCATACTATTAAAAAGGTCTCACGGAATCTTACCTTCATTAAACTTTCAAGCTTTGACTTGACAAGGGTGAGCTCCCTCCTCACAGCTTCAAGGGCCTGTCTGCACCTGCAATCAAAGACATAAATTGCACGCCTTTGTCAAAAAGAGGTCCTCCGGAACATCCATTAAAATTGGAACGACACACAGAGAAGATGAGCATGGCCCCTACATTAGGATGTCACGCATAAAAAACAAACAACAAACTAAAAAAAAAAAAAAAAAAAACAGGGTTTTGCAGTGTCAGATGCTCTACAACAGTTCTCACACTGCATTCTTCCCCCGAACACAACACACCCTCATCATAACTGTGTCACACAGGAAAGTGCAATGACTTGCTGGTTCCAGGGTGCCTGTAGCCTCACTCTGATGAGGCTGTACCATAGTTAGGGACAGATTCGTAATTTTGTTTGGCCGAGGACTAACCGAGAGACCTGCCTGTATGGAAATTCGTGAGGGACATCTCTAATACTATAAAGCAAGAAGCGGGTCTCCCGTGATGCTCCCGCTGGGCCCAGCGAAATTCGGGCAGGGAGGTCCGCGCGCGGTGCCGCAGGAGACCTAGGAGGGCACGACGGTTGGGGAGGCCGATAGCCGGGACGGGCGCGGTCGTGACGGGGGGGGCGGTGGGCGGTCGGTGTCAGCGTGACTTTATGAACAGGCTCTTTTTTCGCTACCGTTTTTTCTCGCGCCGCGCCGGGGGGAGGTTGGGAAGTAGCATGTTCTAGCCGAAGACTCAACCAGGTAGTGTATGTTTCCATGTTCTAGCCGAAGTTTCATTGGATGTTGCTCATCCTATCGATGGAAGTAGAATGGCGCGAGCCGCGAGGTCGGAGAGTTTTCGTCTCTCTCTCTCTCTCTCTCTCTCTCTCTCTCTCTCTCTCTCTCTCTCTCCA